>VZRO01007298.1:0-81030 GCA_013397915.1 Daphoenositta chrysoptera | reverse complement strand
CTGCCCGCGGCCTGTTCGGCCGGGAGCAGCCGCCTCATGGCCCGGCCGAGATCCCGGGGCTGCCGTGCCCCCCTGCCCGCCGAGGGCGAGCTGGGCCGGGGTGCGCGGTGTCCCTCGGGGTGTCCCTTTGGGGCGGGGCAGAATGGCAAGCCGGGCTGTCCCTTAAAGTGATGTAATTGCTGAAAAGTACCAAAGCCGTATTGCCCTTTTCCACGGCTCTTGTTAAAGGTTTTGTGAACTTCTGTGTTTCGTGAGTTGGATATTAGGAGGAGTTTCTTCATAGAAAGGGTGATTAGACGTTGGAATGGGCTGTCCAGGGAGGTGGTGGGGTCACCGTCCCCGGAGGTGTTTAAGGAAAGACTGGACGTGGCGCTCAGTGCCGTAGTTGAGGTGACACGGTGATATTTGGTCGGAAAAAAGGTCTTTTCCAACCTAATTGATTCTGTAGTTCTGTGAAAGCGCTGAGTCCATTCCCCTTGCTGTAATGTACTTTGCAGATCTGGGATTAAATAGCGGGTTAAAGCCTAATGAATTAGTTGTTTTGGTTTTTTTTTCCCTTTTAGTGACTTATCTGCAAACTGTTGGTCTTGTCTTCATCCTGTAAACATGTTCAACAGTTACAATGCGAAGTTCCACCACAGCAAAGCTCTCACCTCCCCATATCCAGGATCACACATTAAGCGTAGCCAAGTTCCTGAAGATAAAGTGGGCTGGCTGACCGAGTGGAAAGATTATAATCCCGTGGAGTACACTGCAAAGTCTGTTTTGGCTGGACCCAGTTGGGCAGATCCCCAAATCAAGTGAGTGGAAATGGTGGCGCTTTTCCCCTGTGAACATGGAAGCAGGAAATAGTCATGAATTGAGTTAATAAGATCATCTTAAGTGATGTGTGATTCTGCAGTGATGTGTGAGAGTCAAGATTAAGAAAAGTGATGGTTAGAGAATTGAATTGTTTGGGGGTTTTTGTGAAGGTCTTTGATGATTTCACTGAGCTGATGATGGAGATTGGAATGATGGACAGCTGTAGATGCTGTGCAAGTGTTCCTCTGTGTTGTGAGCGAAATAAAAACCTCCTAATTCTCCTGAAGAATTTAGAACACTTTACTGGTACACTTGTTTGTTCATTCATGGTTGGAATGCAACATGAAAAAAGAAAGTGTAATTGTAGTTCTTGAACTGAGCACTCTGACTCAGAAAATGTGAAAGGCTGAATTAATTACAGTAATTATTTTGAGTACGTAACAATGGGGGCGTCAGTTCTTCTGTCTCAAGTAACAAGGGATAGGACTAGAGGAAATAGCCTCACCTGCCAGGGGAGGTTTAGATTGGATATTAGGAAAAATTTCTTCACCAGAAAGTTTGTCAGGCACTGGAACAGGCTGCCCAGGGAAGTGGTGGAGTCACCATCCCTGAGGTATTTAAAACATGTCTGGATGTGGCACTTGGGGGCATGGTTTAGCAGTGGGCTTGGTAGTACAGGGTTGAACTGGATGACTTTAAGGATCTTTTCCAAACAAAATGATTCTGTGATTCTACAGCTCTAACCTTAACAAAAATACCTTTGAAACACTTTGTCTAAATGAAAATTGAGAGAGATGCAATATTAAATACTTTAGCTCTGCATTTTTACCTGCAGAACTAAATACAGAGGGACTGTCATCAATAAAGGTTGAGACTTTATAGCCTCCTATAGAAAAGGGAGGGCCTGCAACTAAAAACAGTAAAAACTGCTCATTGGTCAAAGGGGTGTTGCTGGTCTGATGGCTGGCAAACAAGCTTTTGTGTTTTATAATTTATCTCTATTGAATTCTTATTTGCCACGCAGTGATGAAGGTTTTTCTCCCAAATTCAATGAGAGAGATGGAGAAGTGGAGAGGAAGAGTCTGAATGGCTTGTATGTGGTTGAAAATGGGAGACCCCGGTGAGTGTGGGGTTTTTGTTTGCATATTCATTTCAGTGATGTAGTTTCAGTGCTCTTACAGGTCTGTCAGTTCTGATACAAGGTACCTGCCAGGACAAACCCAAGAGAGAAAAATGGAATCTAGTTGGATGAATCTTCATTGATGAAGGAGGAAAACATGCTGTGTCTCTTGTCCTTTAAAGCACAGGGTGACACCAAATCTGTGTTGCTGTCCTTCCCTTTTTTGTTATTTAATCTTGATTTGTGTTTTTTTTTTAAGGTTTTTTTTTTGCTTTTGTTGTTTGGGGTTTGTTTTTTTTTGTTAGTTGTTTTTTTTTGTTTGGTTGTTTGTCTTTATATTTTAGAATACTTGGAGCATATTTTGTATGTGGGGAATAAATATTTTTAATGTACTAATATGTTAAGGGTATGGAAATTTAGCAGAATGTAAACTCCCTTGTGTTCCAGCTGGTCCTTAGAGGAGCTGGGTGTGGCTGGGCTTAATTTCCAATTGGAACCAGTTCAGGACTGTGTAAGTCATGTACTGTGGCATTTGTTTCAGGAATCCAGTGGGAAGGACTGGCCTCACTGGCAGAGGATTGTTGGGGCGCTGGGGACCAAACCACGCTGCTGATCCTATTGTAACCAGGTAAGGGACAGGTGACTGCAAGGTACCCTGCAGTAGAAAAAAAACCCATGCATTTTGCTTCTTTTCTGCATCTCTGGACAGGTTATCATTTTTCATGGCTCTTTTCTCTGTGTGTTCTCTATGTGTAAGCCCATTCTACTTTTGTTATTTAAGAAACACTAGCTTGACTTAGTCTATGATAGGAGGAGGTGGGATTAGGATGCTCTTTTGGTCACTGCATGCTTTGTTCTGATGTGCTTTTCCCAGCAGGATGTATGTGTACATGCTATCCCTTTTACACAAAGCATTCAGAAAAGATTGTGTGGTTAACAGAAGTGCCAGCCAGAAAGTGTCACACTGAAGGCAGAACTGTTGTGGAAAGTCATCCTGATGCATTTTACTTCTTCCCCTTTCCAGAAGGATGCCAATGCTGCTGAGTTGCTTCATTGAAAGTAAATGCTGGCATTGTTTATGATTTATTTTTTGTTTAGACAGCTTTTTTCTTTGCCTATTGGTAGTTCTTAATTCTTTGCTGAAGGTGATGGTGGCTGCTTGTGGCTTTGTCCTGGCGCTGCTGCAGCCTGTGTGACCATTCTGTTCCAGCAGAAACATTCTCATCTCCTTAGTATGGATTGGCACAAGTGCAGCTCTGAGAGCTTTCCGAGGAGCTGCTGCTACCAGCCTGGCTGCAGAAATGTGCCTCATGGGCATTTTCTGCCCTTTTGGCTGAGGAAAACCCCCAGTGTTCTGCCCTTGGCTGCGATCCTGCTGGATGGCATCTGTCAGTCCCCCCCGACTTTTCATTCTCTGGTGTTTTTGTCCCCACACAGGTGGCAGTGCCTTCCTGTCCCTCTCTCAGGCCCTTGTGTCCAGGAAGCAGCAAAATATGTTCTTGTTTGTTGTTTGCTGCAGGTGGAAAAGGGATGGAAGTGGCAGTAAAGTTGCTCATCCAGTTACTGGCAAGAACATCTTGCAGTTCGTAGCCATCAAGAGGAGAGACTGTGGGGAGTGGGCCATTCCAGGGGTAAGGGCAAAGCTCCAGAGGCAGCTGGCATTTCCCTGCTGCTGAGGCCATGAGGCAGATATGGCATGTGTATGATGCAGGTGGATGTAATGTACTAAGAGCCAGGAGTTAAAATGGGTAGAATCTGAGGTATAGTAATTTTTTTTGTTGTTTCCCCCCCTCTAAGGGGATGGTGGACCCAGGGGAGAAGATCAGTGCTACCCTGAAGCGAGAATTTGAGGAGGAGGCCTTGAATTCTCTGCAGAAATCGCCTGAGGAGAAAGCAAAATTGGAGAAGCAGCTCCACAAGCTGTTCAGCCAGGAACACTTCGTGGTGAGCTCTGTGTCTCTTGTGGTAGCCTCTTGATCTGTGCATGTCACTCACAGCTGTATGGAACCTGAAGAAGTGCAGCTGAAATGAAAATAAGTTGTGATGCTCATGTTCTTGGGGTGTAGGAGATGCAAGGGACTGTTGAAAACTCTGTAAGGGCAAATGTGTCAGAGGGAAGGAAAAAAACTATGACTGATTCCACCTTGCTTGTTGTGACACTGAGCTTGTTCTGGTTTGTTTGGGGCCTTACAGGTGTACAGAGGGTATGTGGATGACCCTCGTAACACTGATAATGCCTGGATGGAGACAGAGGCTGTGAACTATCGTTAGTTGACAGGTAAATATCTCCAGGTGGGCTCTTAGTTGCCTTTTCCTCCATATATTGGTTTGAAATTGGGACTGTTGTTGAGCTGAGAATGGCAATGAAATTGGGGTAGCATGAAAGTCAGGTGTAAAATACGGGACTAGATTCTTAAATTGATCTGTTATCTTGCTCTCCCATTTTTCACCTGTAAGATAAATCAATCTGTTTAGGTGATTCTGAGGTGTTCAAGCCAGAGATTTCATGGAGTGACATTTCCACTGAATTTTGGGTAGTAGATGCCAGTTTCACATGTGACTGGTCCTAGATTTATTGGCTCCCAGAAGTAGTGGAGATAGTCTATCTTTGGCCTTTGTTTCCAATACAGAATAGAAAAGCATTTCCTTGGTTGTTGTCTATGAAGTCCTGAGATTCTTCTTTAAAAACAGAGTAAAAGCTTCAAAAAGAGAGCAATTCAGAAGCCTTTATGCATCCTTTCTTAAAGTAGTATTTTTGATTTTGGGGCCTTTGGTAAAACTTTAATTATTTTTGTTTTTTCATAAGCATATATAAGTTTCAGAATTCAGTTTGTCCTGTAAGAATAGTATGTGAGAAAAGCAGTGGTCAAATGTTAAGCAAACAAAAATACAGGCAGATGTATTGACTAAACTTGGGCTGATAAGTACATGTTGTCCTGATGGTTTCCAGTAACTTTTCATCCTGCTGGTGATACCCTAAGAGTGGTGACAGGGAGTTAACACCACCTGTGCCACTCAGATTTGCCTTAAAATACTGCAAGAGTGAAAAAGGTTTCTGGCACAGAATCAGTGAGAGACTTAGTTTTTTTGTCTGAGAAGCTGTAGAAGGTTGCTGCCTCTGAAGGAGCAGTGTAGAAGGGCAGAACTGATACGATGTGAGAGGGTAAAAATCAGGAGGAAAAGAAGCAATAGCAGGTCCTAGCTCTTGTTTTGTGAACAGGTGAGACGATGGATAACTTGCCTCTGGAAGCAGGTGATGATGCTGGAGTGGTGAAGTGGGTTGACATCAGTGAGAAGCTTGAGCTGTATGCAAGTCACAGCTACTTCATCAAGCTGGTGGCTGAGAAACAGGGAGCCCACTGGAGTGAGGATCCTGGATCTGAGTGCCACGAATGATGGAAACTTGGAACCGACAGACTCTGAGAGGAGAACTCATTTTCCAGCCTTGAAACAGATGTCATTGTCATCCTCCGTGAAAATTCTGTGAAATTCAGCTGGGAAAAACACAGTGATAAACAGAGGCTTTTTCAGAGACTTCAGATTGCTTCTTTTGATTTCTTAGCTGATGTGAAATGAGAAGAATGTGGAGCTCTTGCTTTGCTTTCTTGGCCTCATTATTTGCAGCTGTTTCATAATGTCTGCAGATCTGCATGGCAACACTTGGATTCTGACTGGTGCCTGATTCACAGGCTGTTCACCTTAGCTCTGTGTTTTTGCACTGATTCCTTGTCAGGAGTATGAATCCCTAAGGAATGAGAGACTTGTAGGATAACCTGAATAATGGCTTAAATTAGGTGCTGCATAATAAAGCAAAATTTCTTTTCTGAGTCATTTCACTTAACATATCTTTGCAGTGATTTTTTATTTTGAGAGATCAGTTTTCACATTTAATTACCTTTTAGTTTACAGCATGGCTGGTATTCACATCTGAATGTGTGACAGTGCCTCTGTGTAAAAAGAAAACTGTCGGAGGATGAAACTTCGTGACTGATTTGAGGAGCTGAGTTTTGAGGTTCCTCTCTTCCCACGGCTTATGGCAGTACAGCTATTGTGGAGACTGCAGCATAAACAGAGTCACTGGAAAGAGCAGCCTTAAAGCATAATCTTGGAAATTGTGCTGGTTTCTTACCCTTCAGGTGATGTGAGTAACTTGTGGTCAGGAGGCTGATATGGGCCTTGGCTGGCATTTATGCTGCTAGCAGGAGCTGCACAACAGTTGCTGACATTTCTGCCTGTGTTTTTAATAAATTGCTGTTAATTGTGTGCTAGTGGCAGGAGTTGGTGACAGTGACAGCTGAAAGTTGGTGTTGAGACCTGAGGACTTCAGGAATTTTGATCCACGTGTCGAAGTAAAGTGGTGATAAATGTCATGGTCTGGAATTACCTTGTGTAACAGTACTGTGACACACTCATGCACTGTTGAGGCTTTATCCATATCCTGCTTAACTAATGAATGGGTTTAGGGCTGCTTGCTCCTTTTCAACCCTACCCCTGCCTCCCAGTTAGCTAGTGAAACCTGAAGGAGTCATGGGTGTTTATGCAGGAAACCCTGGGAATCTTGCAGAGTTATTAGTATGTTCCTTTCAAAGGAAAAAGTAATGCCAAGAGGTATTAATTTTTCTCTTATCTTCCTGCCCATCTGATTTCTTCTGTGATGTGATACATTATGCAGAGCAGGCCCCCAGCAGGGTAATTGGGTTTTGAAAGCATGACCCACAAGAGCAGACCCTTATGGGGTCAGGCGAGGTGGATCTGCAGTCTGTATATACAGTTTTTTATACTTTGGCTTGCATCAGAAGACCACAAAATGTCATGAATCATGCCTTATTCAGATGTTTTGGGTGATTAGTTTGCTTCTCAGCTGATAAAAAGGACAGGGTTTTTTTTTATAACAACCCCTACTTGGAGGATTGACAAGCTTGGCAGTGGAAATGTGTTATAAAAGGGATATTTGTTGCTTTTTCAGTATAGATATTCTGACTGTGGCATTGTTGGAGGGGTACTCAAGTGATAATACTGAGGGTACTGAAGCTGCAAACTGAGAGGCAGCATAAAGACTTTCTTTTTCCTGAAGAAATGGGAACTTGTGAATTAAAGTCATTACCTTTTGAGGCCAGCTGTGTACTGGCAGTGTACTTGCAGTGTGAGAGCTGTGCTTTCTGCCATCCAACTCTGTGTGGGTTAAACAAAACGCTCTTGAAAGAACTCCTGTAAATAGCTACTGAAAATGCATTTTCAAGTATGGTGCTTGCCTGGTCCTTCTGTTTAGTGATTATTTTACTAGTAAGTAAGTAAGTTTGAATACATGTATCTGGGGGAAATCTTGTAGGATGCAGTTTGGAAGAAGTTGGCATCATGTTGGATCTGTCTGAGGCTACTGACATCAACAGCTCATCAGGTGGAATGTCTTTCTGCTCCTTAATACATTATGTACTTTGTATATCCACAGCTGTAACCATCTTGGTGATGGTCATTATTTGCAGAGCTTGGACTATTTAAAGGACAAATATTTTTCCTTTGCCTGATAAATTCAATTTCGTTGTATGTTTTCCTAGCAGTGGGTTTGAGCACAGCAGTGGTGAGCATTGTCTCAGTGGAGAGTGAGTCAACCTCTTGAGAGTTATCCTCGTGTGAACTGTATTTGATTGTTCTAAGGTGGCTGAGTCTTTGCTGCAGAAAGAGCAAATAAGCAAAAGGCTGCAGCCAGGCTGGAAAAGTGCTGTCAAAATTGCTGTCTCCCCCAAGATATTTGAAGTCCCAGAGAAAGGATCTTTTCCAAATGGAATTAGCATAGAGAGTATGCTTTTGTACATGCAATCCAGGTTGAGTTATTTACACACTGCTGTGTGATGTTGCAGAATGTGAAGTGAGCAACAAGTCAGGATGATGGAAAAAAACTGGCAGTGAAGCTGGTTTTGTTGGGAAGTAATCTCTGGTTTGTGCAAGAAGTTCTTGTGTTGAAAATAATCACAGCTTAATTCATTGTATCCCAGGGCATCAGGCTGGCATTGGGCTGTGATTATCAGTCCTTGCTGGTTCAAGAGCAAATTAGCAGGGGGTGAGGGGACTTCTACTATTTAAGATACCAAAACAGCGTTTCTGAATCCCATCTTCTTTTCATTGGAGAGATGACATGGTTTAGGTGGAAGGTGTTTGCTGATCATCTTTTGTAGGAGTAGCATTTGGGGCTTTTTCCTTAAAGCAGAACATGCCTGGAGTGTTTTCAGTGAAATGCTTACCTTAAAATCACAAATTTATGGGGATTCAGGAATAATCTCATCCTATCCTGGGTTTTTTGTAAGCTTAAATTTTGCTTCTCTTCAGGCAAGCAAAAGATGGGCAAAGGTGAAAGAAATAGAGTTTTCTTTGGCAAAGTTCTGACAAAACCCATATATTCAAGTAGACTTCTCTTTTATTTGATACTTCTATGCAGGGTGTTAAGCTGACAATACAGTAAATAACGGAAATAAGTCCCATTTCAGAGTGTGGTAAAATCTACATTCTATAGTTCTACTGAAGAGTTTCGTGAACAGCTTAGTCATTAGGTTAGTAGTATTTATTGGTTCAGAGAGATCATGGATACATGTGGGGGGAAACACTGGTTGTTCAGCTATGAACCAATTGAAGTAGTTAAAACTTTTCTGCTGCTAATGAATGTAGAAATTTTCTGCACTTGTGTTATATGATAAGAGTTCAGTGAACCTTATTCCACCTTTTTCTTGAAAGATGTGAAGCTGTTAATTACAGAAGTAAGCATGATTCACTGAGTTTAGTGCAGTACTGGGAGTCTGTTCAGCTGGGTTCAGAAAAGGAGATTTTCATTTAGGTCCTCTGCAACAAAGAAGAAGAAAACATTATTTAAACATTTTATGCCAAAGAGACATTTTTATGCTGTATCACTGTCAATAAGGTGACTGATGCTATGAATGAGCAATCACTGGCAGAAGTATATGTTTTTATGACTGGTAAATTGTCATCAGAAGAGCTGAGAAAATTCTGGGAAGAGTGAAGGCTCCATGTGTCTGATCTCTGACCAGAATCAGCCTCCACTTAAAATTAGGGACTTGCTAGTAAGGTTTTGAATTGATCTCTTCAGTCTGCTTGTTTGGCCAAATGCCTTCTTGTCACGCAACTTTTCTGGGATTAACCTGTGCTCTCTTGTTAGCCCTGCTGACCTTTTGGCAGTCTTGTTATTACTGTTCTGTTTTCCTCTCACCACAGTAGCCATGAGCTTCTGCTAACAATTTCTTTCCCTTACGTTGAGGTCTGGGTAATTTTCTTGATGGGAGCATTCTGTCAGGTACATCTGCCTGTTCTTTTGGGTTTACCTTCCTTAATCCCGAAGCAGTGGCACCATTCCTTCAAAGCGATGAGTTTGTCCTGGTCTCCATCGCACTCTTGGAAGAAACGGGTTATGCAGTGTTCCATGGGAACGAGGGAGGCTCTCAAAGGTGCGAGCTCCGAGTGCGTTAGTAATCTGAAAGAAAGAGCAGGTATGGAGAGCTGCATTTCCTTCATAAATCCCCAGGATTATCAAAGGTGATCTAAGGTGCTAGAAGACAAAAATGGCTTTATCAGAGATGCCCCAGTGGATTTTCTTGCGGTGCTTCTGTAGTGAATCTGGCCCAGGTCATTATAAAGATACGTAATACTGGATGAATTAAAATGCCTTTGCTAAAATTGGTTGCTAACATCTGTTTTTCCTAAAACAAATATTACTTGTGTAGTAATCACAAGTATTGCAAGGAGCGACTTGCTCACAGCTCATCACTTGTGGAGTTCTGCTGTTAATCCTCAGGAGATCAAGCTTGCAAAAGTGCTTAGCTGTGTCCTAAAACTGTAGGTGTGATTGTCCCGAGGTGTTGAAGGTGTGAACTTGGAAATACGGATCCCATCACTGAGTGATACGACCAAAAGCTTGAAATCTAAGTCATGATCTCAGAAGCTGGAGGCTTCCTCTGAGCTGTGACTATACCTGCTCCTTAAACTGAGAGACCTCTGCAGTGTTAGTTGAAAACTCTGGATACCTCACTAGTGGATTTTTGCTGCCAGGGCTCTGTCCTTTGTACTTAGCCTGTTGCTCTTAGCTTCAGTAATAACAGGATTTCTTCCTGGCTGAGAGCATTAGTAGGTATTAAGACACTGTAGAGCTTACAGTGTAATACATGATCATGCAAGGCAAGAGGATAGCAGGTTCTGACCTTGGACATGACCAGGAAAACAATGAGGGAAAAAGTTCTGTATTAAGAAGGGGGGGATACTGGCTTCTAACAGTCAAGGGACTGATTCTGTATGTAGAGAATCCTTTGAGCGGTTTAGAAAAGTAAAACAGCCTGAGTTTAATCAGCAAATCAGAACTGAACCACAAACATTTTTTTACCTGTCAACAGGGTGCTGATCAAGCTGGTGAAACTGCCAGTGCACAGGATACACATACATGTGGTAATTTTTCTCAAAGTCGTGGAGGAGCAGCTCAACTGGGTGGTCACCAGCCACAAGGCGCTTGTCGTTCTGGTAAATCTTTTTGACCTGAACACAACACAGAAATTGTTATTTTTTTGTTTAGGGGTGAAGATCTGTCCTGAATAAAACTACCTGGCAAGAAGGTGTTTGGGAGAAATGAAACTTGATAATAAAATACCACTGAGGAAATGTGTTTTAGTGTTTGTGACCACAGGCAAGCCTGTAAAGCTTGCCTCAGGTAGTCCAGGAGATTTTTGTTGCTGTCCATGTCAACTTTGGCAGTAACTGAAAAGAAAGTGAAATTCTTGTGGCTTAGTTGTCAGACTCAGCTAAGGGGGGCTGTAGCCTCAGCTTGTTAGGAAGTTAAACCAGTTTTATCACATCTTCTGTCCTGAGCCAAGCAACTCGTGTTTTGGTGTGAAATAAGCCATCTCAGAAGTCATTAATTCGTACCATTTAGTATGAGATGTTCTGGGCTGGTCTATGTAACTGCATGGTCTTATCTGAAAAGGATTGCTGACCTTATTCCTTTGCTTTTCAGTTAGAATCCCAGAAGTGTTCAGGTCACGTTCATAATACTGGATAAGGATGTTCTTAAGCCAGTCTCGCATCCGGAGGGGAAACTGATCCACTTCATAATCAGTACAGGGGGGGATGTCTGTGCCAAAGAGGAAAGCTTTTGTTAACAAGTCATCTGTTAAGTCCCTATTCAAGCACTTCTGAGATTTGAGATCTCACTATCAAACTTTCAGTTGAAATTGATGGAATTGTTGATACATAAAATTGTGAATGCACCTAATGTGTTCAGTTCAAAATCTACAATTTTTTGGTGCATGTGCTTAACCAGTTGTGCAAGTCACAACTTTTATACATCTGGGCAGCTTCTGAGCATAGTTGTGCAGTGAAGCTGTTATCAGTCAGTTGCATGAAAGCAGAGTTTTTGACAGCAAAGACATATTCTGGCTGGGAATGCACTTCCTCCTACCATATGCAGCAGTTGAAGAAGTTGGAAATCAGTTCTGGCTTTTAGATCCTGACTTTCGCATTCGGCATCTATCTTTGGTTGTTGTTTGTTGGGGTTTTTGTTCCATGGGGGTTTGAGATGGACATTTTCATTTACTGACTCTCTGCAAACACTTTTTCTGGTCAAGGATTTACAAAAATCTTCAGAGGCTATTGCAATAGGAACATTTAAAATAGTGCAAGGGGAAGATAAGGTCAACAAAAAATCGGTGTAAGCACAGGAGAGATTCAGGTTTCAGATACTTTTTAAACATGCTTAGAGTTTGAAGGGCTCAATTAGCAGATAATTGATGCACAAGTGGCAGATCACAGGAATAAGGGTAATTTAGCGCTATGGGTTAAGGCTACTGGCTCTTTACCTAGGTGAATTCTCCACAGAAAAACAAGCTTACATTTGCAGGAGCCCATATAGTCTAGGTGCAGCTGGCGGCCCATTTTTGTCCCTTCCAGTTGACATTTGGTGCCAAAGAGTTGACATGTGCCATCATAAGTCTTGTTATCCGTACCACAAACCTAGAGGAGGAGGGAAAAGCAAAATCAACCCCCACCACCGCTGTGCTGAGAAAATAAAAGCATCATTAACACGGGGTGAATGCCCACAGGGAGTACACGTGATCAGAAGTATTGGAAATATTAGTTGTTGTATGCCCATGTGAGGATTAGTTGTCTGTACTTGCACGCCCAGTTTTGCAACACTTGAGTTTATTTTTGTGGTTGTAATACAGCCTCTGAGGTGCTGTGGGATTATTTCACTCCATATGTACTAGTACTCAGCACGTGCTCTAAAACACCAAGTGGATGCATAGAACTTCTAGTGACGGGAAAAAGCTGCAATCCCTGAGAGACTGGGTGAAGCAAGTGAGTTGCTGTGTAGTTACACGAGTTCATACTGCTCTCAAGCCACAGTCAGTGAGTTTGGGTGCTTTTTACTTAATTTTGCAGTTACTGGAATCACTCAAACTCACTTGCATGCTCTTTAGGGTAGAACCATTCTAAATAATAACAAGGGAATATGTGATCTTGTGAACACTTCAGGTGGTTTTTCCCAGTCCTGCGCACTGGGTGAAATACTTACATGCTCATAGTCTTTGGTGGGAGGGCAAGCAGCAGGATCTTGGCAAATGCAGTGGGGTTTCCCTTGTTTGTCTGCATGGCAGACTTTGCCTCTTTTGCAGTGGAAGTTTTGACATGGGTCTGGCAATCCTAGCAGTAAAGAGGGACTGTTAGAGGTGATGGAATGAAGCCAAGTGTTTGTCAGATACTACTGACAGCCAAAGCAAAACACAGCCCAATATTCACCAAGAAGTTCAAATGCATTTTAAAGTTTGTTAAAATGAAGCTGGACCTTGAATAAAACAAGCCAGACTTTAAATGAGGATTTTTCTGAGACTGCTAGCAGTTCCAGGTCTGAAATGGATGGGGAAATAATTTTCTCACAAAAAGCTGTTTCTTCTGTAAGGACTGACATTCACTTCCAGCTTGCTTTGGTGAAACATATCCCATCTGTCTTTGCTGAATCAAGCACTGGCATTTGTCCCACTCCTACTTGAATCCAAGCTACTGTTCTGAAACTGAAAGCTCTCAGTGCAAGGTAATTCCCATTTCTGTATAACTGACACAAAAATTTGTGCACTGCCTACAAATGTTTTTCACAAACAAATGACTAAATCCAAGGCAGTATGGAAGGGATTCTCTGGGAACGCAGGATTAGGCACAAGCACAGTTCAGTCACGTGAAATCCTGTGCTGCAAAAGGCAGAAAAGAAATGCAGACCAGCAGATTCCCCAGCTACAGAGAGTTGGGAGTTACATCACAGCTTTGCCTGGGGCTTACCAAGGAGAGCCTCCTCATTCCTGTTGCTGACACTTTCCATCTCACCATGGGAACTGCCTGTAGTCTTAACCTGCAGAGTCACAGGGGCATAAGCAGAAAGTTGTGGTAAATCTTGGGAAGAAAAAAAGAGATACTTGGACAAAATTTTTTCAGGTCCAAATATAGAGCTGACTGAGGCATAGCTTGCTCTGCTTGCAGCAGAGAGAGGTTGCTGTGCAAAATGTGTGAGAAGAGCATAAAGCCTCTGGTAGTATTAACGTGCTCTTGTTATTTGGGGAAAAAATAGAGTAGGAGGTGGAGAGAGAGAGAAATGGGAGCTCAGTAAGGCCTCAGTTTCTTATAATTATTCTGTGGGCTCTAGTCCTGCCTTTCCAACCTGTTCACTTTTGTGTAGTAGTGTTTAAAATCTTTGTGAGAGAGGAGTGAACAGGCTGTCCTAGTAAGCTGGAGACTGGGTTTCAGGTTTTGCATCTATATTTATTTGTGTGTTTCATTACACACCCCACTGGGGCTAGAGCTCTTATGTGAATGGTGTTCACTTCCCTTCTGGTCCAACTCACCTAAATGCTCTGTGTGCAGTGACACAGTGTGAACCAGAGGAATAGTGAGTAAAAGGAGAGATGAGACTTCTGCATATTAATAAGTTATTACATCTGTTTTTCTGCAACGTGTCATTTCAATCATCAGGAATTTAAATTTGGAGCTGGTCCCTCTCCCCCTTTTTGTGGTATTCTAATTCTGTTTTAAAGATAATTTACCTTGTCTTCACTGTCCATTGGATTCACGCTCTGAACAGAGCTACTCATTTTCAGTTGTTGCTTGTTGTCAGAATTAGGTGGCTCATGATCATAATCATCTTGTTCAGAGTGAGCAAGGTCTTTAATCTTGACAATTTGGTAATCCTCAGTCTCTCTATGAACTGCAGTGTCGTCTTCAGTGGTTCCGTCCCCTTCAGGCTCAGTGTTGGTGCTCTCCTGGTCATTACTCTGGATTCTCTCCTCTTCCTCATAGGCTGCTTCTTTCCAGGTATTGATGAGATACTCCTCACCATCAATGTCACCACTGTCATGACCATCATCATCATTACTGTATTCCCTATCTTTTATTTTCACCTCTATGTCGTGGTCACTCTGATAGTTCTCTTGAATGTTGTCTTTTCTCTCTTGACTTTGCTGTTTGCCGTCCTGATCTTCATTATGTTTTTTTTGAGAGAGGGGCATTTCTTCTTTATAGGACTTCTTCTGGCTGTTCTCCCTCTCTTCTTCCTCTAGGTCGAATTTCTCTCCGTGTCTCTTGGTTTTCCGGGTTGGTTGGCTGGGATCTCTCGAGAGTTCATCCGATTGCATGCTGTTCTCATGTTGCTGTCTTTTGTATCGGTCACCTTGACGTGGCCGGTGGCGTTTGTGCTTTCTGTCTCTGTCATCAGTTTCTTCACCCCATTCCTCGTCCTCTTCTTCCACGCTTTCCTCTTCATCACTTTCACTGGTTTTTTCAGACAGGCCAACAGCATTTTTGTTGTATTTCCACATGTTACGCTCATGACCGAGGCTGAAATCACCCGCTGGGTGTTCTGCATGGCCTGCAAGGTGTCGGTTTGCTGTGTTCCCATGTTTCTCATGCTTCCTGAGCTGGTCATGCTCAGAGCTGGACTGTTCTCTGCCGCTGCTCCCAGAGTCACTGTCCTGGCTATCAGAAGCCAAACCTAGTTTATTGTGCAGTGCAAGGAAATCGATGCTTTTCAGGCTGTTTTTCACTTGATGCTGGCTCCCAGTTCTTCCTTGTTTCCTAATGGTCTGGGGCTCATCCCTGTGTCCAGCGCCTGGTACTGATACCTCTGGTTTTAAGTTTCTGTGACTGGGCAGCAAATCACCCTTGTCTAAATACTCTGTGTTCTCTTCCTTTGAGGCTTCAAGGTGAATATATTCACTCTTTAAAAAAAAATTTAAAAATAACAAGTAGATTAATAAATCTTAGGGTTTATTTGAAGTTGATGCAGTGTTATTTTTGCCGTGTATTGCAAAGCATGGCGCTGGCTTTATTTGTTTTCTTTGTATGTGCTCCTCTTAAACCAGTCCAGAGCATGAAATTCACAACTAATGTCCCTTCTCTTTCTCAGCAAATCTGTTTATCTGTCCCTTCTTTTAGTGCTGGAGTTTCTGGAGAGGTCTATGCAGTTCTGTTTCAGAGACAGATGCATATGGGTGTCTTGTGAAATCTCAAAATGCTTAATTAGTGTTTTAGTCATAAGTCCAGGCGCTTGTAGGCTGCAGTAATTATCATGTACCTCAGAGAAGGGGGATGTGAAACAACTTCCTACACAGATAAGAGAAGAATAACGGACCTGGAAAAAGAGGAGCAGGGGAAGAGAGGGCACCTTTCACAAGGTGCCATGATAGTCATTCCTAAGGAGTGCCCTGCATCTTAACTATTTTGTAATCATTGTATTTGTCTACTTGGAGTCTCATACATCATTGCTTCCTGGCTGAACTCACCAGGAACTATTGTGTGTGGTGACAATTACTGTATCATAAGCACACCAATAGGTGTTTGAGTGGCTTTTTATTTTTTTTTACGCTGTCAAGCCAATAGGAAAACAAGTATCTTCAGTTGGAAAGGTTCAAATGCTTGAGGAGAAAGCAGGCACTAAAATGACTTTCAGGTCTTGCTGCAGCAATTACCTTTCTGCTGCTGTGTGTATTTCTGAACACCACCTATGGATGTTCAGTGTTGCTTATTGCTTACAGCAATATAGCACCTGATGCTGATTTTTCTTAAAGCTTTTGGGGTGCTTAATTTGGGAAGAATGGTCCTTCTCAGCATTAAAGTTGCTGGAATAGCTTTTCCTTTACTTTGGGCAGTCTCATGACTGCTTGGAAACAAACACTCCACTCACAAATACTTATACAATTTGTTTTAAAAAAAGGTAGGATTGGAAACATTAATTTGGTTCTTGTAGATCAGCTGTATCCTATTTCCTAATGTCAAAGTGGTATCTTGATGTTTTACAGTTTTGTCTTTTACCTGGTGTCCTTGCTGATGTGGGAATAGTACTGGGAAATATATTCACTGTATCAGTTCCAACTGTTCTAACTTTTTCAAGGGAAGATCGTGTGTTTGCTCAAATCTAACAGAAATTCATGGTGGAGCTTTTCCAAAGCTCTACAGATTCAGAAAACACAAGGCCAAACAGTCTGTAAGATTTTCTGCTGTAGGTGCCTGTGTTTGAAGCAGCAGTTTGAGACAGATTTGGCTCATGTCCCGACAGGAAGCCTTGTCCTGCACCTGTCCTGCAGAGATGTGCCTGGAGATGGCTTCCAGATGCTGCTTTCTGTTACACCTTTGTCCCCTGGATAAAATCGGCTCTTGGAATTTGGGTACTCGTGAAGGAACCTGGGCAAGTTTCAGTCACTGTCTGTGATTAGATACTGTGGGGCATAACTGGCCTTTGATAGACGATGCACACACTTGGAACTGATGATACTTTGGCTATTGCAAGGTCTTGTTTTGATGCAAGTGTCTTCTGTGTGTTATTTCTGGGAGACAGCTGTAGGCTAGAAACTAATGTTTATACCATTTCTTTCTTAGTTCATTAGGAAAAGTAAAGTTTTTGTTTTTCAAAAACAAAGCACCATCTGGATTGATATGAAATGTATCTGTAGAGCTGTACAGAGTGGGATAGAGTTTATAATTAAAAATAACAAAAAGGTTAGCATAACAGTTGGGATTTTGAATCTCTTACGACAGAGCATGACCTGAGTTTAGTAGTTCTGAAACATCCAGTGGCTTGGAGCCAAGCTCCATTGTGCCTGAGCCACAAAGGCTCACCAGAACAGCGCAATAAAAAGGAGTTTTAATTTGGGTCAGCCATGAATGCAAAACTGTGGGCTCTGTCATTAGCACACATATGTGGCATAAGGAGGGCTGGTGAAATCCTCTGCCTCATTGCCATCAGGGCATCTGGCCCATCAGCCACAGAGTGCTCTGCCAGCACAAGCTGTGTCTAATGCTCTGCACCATGAATAATGAAACATATGGTGGCTAAAATTCTTACATGTTTGAGACTGCATATGATCCCTTGGTGTGATAAATTGAGGATTTCATCCTCCTCCTGTGCTGGAGCTGTGGTAACCACAATTTTGACTGTCACTGGAGCTAATTGCTTGTACAAATATGGGTAATGATGATGTGGGGATTAATTTAAGGTAATTTTGTCAAAAAGTGAAACTTCAATTTTGAACTTTAGATTTTGTTCTGTTTGCAATTGTTTAATATGCCAGGCATGAGATACTTCACACTAATTCTTGGGGTGAGAGGGCCTAAAGCTTTTTAACATAAATCAATTTGCCAACCAGTATGTATGTGCTAATGTGTTTTTATATTTGAGATTAATATGTAAATTACTTCCTATTGTTTAAAGAACAAGAAGAGTACCTTTTCTGGAGTTTTCTGTCTGGGAGTTCTGAGCTTGTGGATTACAGGATGGGTCTAAAAAAGACAAATATATGAATATCTGCATGTCCATAAAAATCTTGTAGAGGTCAATGGGATAACACAGAGTATTCTCAGAACGGGAAATTAAATGCCTGGTAATAATAGCATGATGAGAACTTACTGGAATAGCAAAAACTGGTCCTACAAGACAAATGAAGAGAGCTACAGCCTTCATGCTTTCCAGATCTTGTAGAGGACAATAATTAATGGTACAGGGGTAGGGCTTAGAGGTTTCCTTTCTGCAAGAAACATGAAAACAAAACAAGTTAGAATTTGGGTGTAATGACCTAGAAATGGCTGATGGAAGCAATGCAGTGGCTGCCGTAACTTGTTTAGTCTGAAGACCCACAGAATTGCCATGCAGTGTCCTGTAAACTCAGATGTTACACCAGCTTAACTAGAGGACATTTTGGTCTCAGTTCTTTGACAGGGATTAAGCTGTAGGCTGTGTTCACAAACTCCAGTGGGTGTTACTGTAAGGCAGAGTTGTGACATAGGTTGAGTATTTAAATACTTACAAATACTTGTAAGTGTTTATCCACTCTCCTGAGATACCACTTTGTGGAAAATGCCTTTATTTTGTTGAACTCTGAGGCAGTGCCTGCTTGTGGCATCTCTAGGGCTGAGGTGTCTCTTGGCTGCTCCCCTCTGCATCTGGTAGGAAGAATGAAGTGGTGAAGTTCTGCTCAGCAGGGTCTCCAAGCTCAGAAGTGCTGCCCAGGCTGCTTGAAGAATGGGTGCAGCCCTGCTTTGGATGCAGTCCTGCTTCTGTGTTTTCTCGGAAATTGTCGCCCAAAGTGTACACTTTTGGAAGATCCCTCTGTTAAACATTGTTAAATGTCATCATCTTTCAGTTAATGAAGATCAAAATACTCATT
Source organism: Daphoenositta chrysoptera (assembly GCA_013397915.1). Lineage (NCBI taxonomy): Eukaryota > Metazoa > Chordata > Aves > Passeriformes > Daphoenositta > Daphoenositta chrysoptera. The sequence goes on along the minus strand of VZRO01007298.1, from coordinate 62,421 downwards.
AGTGGGGCATATCTAGTATGCAATCCATTTTTTTCTTGCAGTTAGCTCATCCAGTCTCCAAATTATCTCTTGACTAATTATCTGTTATCTCTTTGGCATTCACAGTGAGTTGTCTAAGATGTTTTCAGAGGGAAAGGCAGAATACAAAAGCCATTCATGAGCATATGCAAAATGCCTCACTGGGCTGGGTATGGGCAGTCACTTCAGATCAAGGCAAGTGTTGTTAGACTGAGGGTTATGCAGGCAGCTTGTCAGAAATGCAGGGAAACAATCCAATTTCATGTAAAGCCCTAAAAACTGTATACTGTGCTTTTTGAAGGCCTGGCAAGTGACTGAGGAAAGAAGGATCTGAATGTCAGGTAGGCTTGATTTCTGTTTCCTTCTGTTCCTGGTGAGCAACACAAACCTGGGCATGCCACTTAACTGAGTTTCCTTTGTAAAAACTTTCATTTGTCATATTTGTTTTGGTGAACTAGATTAAGAGTTATAAATGAAAAGTTCTGCGTGTTGTATTTTATTTATAATTGCAGTTTTCTGATTTGGCTTGTGTCTCTGTCTGTAAAAGTTGCCTCTTCCGCCTTTGTCCAAGTAATGAAAAAGTAGTTGGAATAAATCTGAGTTAAGGGGGCAGGACAGGGCTTTTGTATTTTCTTTTCTTATTAGTAGCAAGCTCAGAGCAGCCCATAGGAAGCACAAGTCTTGAATAAGTATTGAATTATTAGGGAAGCCTGACCACACTGGATGGAGTGTTATATGATGCATTGTGAGATTTATTTTTTTTTTTACACTGAAATCTAAGTGGGAAAACACTTCATTCGTGCTTTAATTTCCAAATATGTCCTACAGGAGAGAATTTTTAAAAACAAGCTTTTGTAACATGTAAGTTTAATAGAACCGTCAGAAAGGAACGATTACACAAGAAGCTATTTTTAAAAGCAGGGAGACATCTCCCTGGGAAAATTAAGTCATTATACTCTGCAGGAGAATCTGTAGGAAAACTTAGCCAAAAGGTGAATAGCAAAATTTCTTGAGTATGGTGTGGTTTTTGACCAAGAAACGAGGAATTTAACAATACTTCAGCGTGGGTTATTGAGCAAGTGATGCCAACTATGAGTGCTGGGTTTGTATGGCAAGATTTTGGTGGCAGGAGGCTACAGGGCTGCCATTCTAATAGTGTCAGCAGTCACTTGAAATACTCATCAACGACATGAATTTTTAATAAAAACATAAGTGTGATACTCTTAAATTACAACTGGTACAGCACATTCCTGTTTCTAGGTCTGTTTCAAAAGCCCTGTGAGAGCATGAGTACATTATACCTGTAGAAGCTGGTTCATGTGCGTACACACATAAAACTAAAAGGCAGAATTTGAGGCAGATATCTGATCTGAGTAAAAAAATAGATCACAATAAGGAGATAAATATTAAAGCATAAGACTATTTCACTCATTCTGTACCAGTAAATAGCAGCTAATGAGAATTAATCCCTTTGATGCTGCCAGTTTTACACCTGCAAAAGTCATCGGGCATAAGTCCTTGATGGCTGAGTGCAAACAAATCAAAACCAAACCAAGAGTATTTCAGGACATCTTAAAACAATTTTTAAACAAACCATTCACATTGACGTAATGTAATTGTTTAATCTCTTACGTTTCCCTTCTACCATTTAATTCTATTTTCCATTTGTTTAGATCTTAGTTTTTAGAGTTTTGGTGTTCTATTTACCAGAGCTGTCTGTAATTTAAGATCAGATCAAGTCAAAATTAGCTGCTTTGATTTAATTTGAGGAGGATCAAAATGAGACTTACTTATTAGGCAGAATTATTTTGATATTAGTTGGTGGGTTTTGTCCTCTCCCACAATCTGCATTTCTTTCAGGGGCTCCCTGTTTGGTACATGTTTTCACTATGTCTACCAACACATTTTTGAAAGGTTCCTCCAAGACCAGCCAGTTTGTCTCTCTCTTCTCCCTTGTGAGGAAAGAAGGGCGAATCTGGTTTTTTTGCCTTGTCTATTGGGCTAAGGTTCCTAAAATGATATTTCAAGAGGTTGTTGAAGTGTTGGGAAATTAGGTTGCACCGTGGCTTTCAGCTGGACCAAAGTTCCAAAGGAGGTGTGTACTTTTCTTGGCTCTTATTGGCTATAATGCTTTATTGTTTTGCAGGATCACTGGAAAAATAATTATTCCAGTGGTAAGATAAGGGTTGTCTTCCTCAACACAGTAACTACACAGTGTTTTCTTTTACAAAGGACATTTCGTTCTGTTCTAGACATAAACATCTGAAACGTATTATCCTTAAAACAGATGATACTGTATGAAAGCTTCAGCTATTTTGCAGTGAGTGGAAAAAAAATTGCAGAAGGTTAGATATAAAGCATTCTAAAGTTTTAATTAAGAATAAAGAAGAAACAGTACCATAGCAGTAGAAGAGGTGCTCCTTCTTGGCCTGCCACTGATGTACTGGAAATCCTTGAGCCTTGCAAAATGTTGCTGCTTTTCCTGAGATGTGTTTTGGTGTCTGAAACAGACCCTCTCAGCAAACGCCTTGTGCTGCAAGCTTCAGTGAAGGAAGATGGTACTCTTTGGGTCTTGGTGGAACAAGGAATCCTAGGCTTCCATGGGACGAGGTGGGGGCGATGGGCTAGTGGAATTCTGCTGGATTAATTGAATCGGAAAGACAATTTAGCGCTCACGGGCTGCGGGCCAGTGGAGCTCAGCGGCCGTGTGGGAAGGACATATTTAGTGTTGTGCAGGGAGGGGAGCCAAAGGGAGCGGGTGCAAGAGTTTCTGCTGCATCAGCTGCTCCCAGAAGAGCTGAACTAAGGGATCTGCTGGGACAACCACACTGTGGGGGAAAGTGGAGCACAGGGGATGCCAGTCCCTGCTAAACTGCCCGGCGTTGTTTCAGTATGCTGCATATGCTGCATGTAAGCCTGCAAAAAGGTAGAAACTGTAAATTAAATATGTAAAACCCAGTATTGGTTGGAGACTCTTGCATAACTCTGAGGAGTTTGCTGTTTGGAAGCTGTTGCCATGGCTGTGCTGCCTGTCTGCCACAGCGATGGCACAGAGCAGGCAGAAACCTCTGTGAGCCTCTGCAGCAGAGGCTTTGTGGCTTTTGGTTCTGCAAACATTATTGAGTTCATTCTTTATTTTTTCCTCACCTCATTATTCCATAAAATGCTCCACCTGAACTGGAATGCTTTCTGGGAGGTTGTCCAGAAATAGTGGAGGGGATGCACCAATGTGAGAGCAGAGGCACTTCCAGTGATAAAGTCAGCAGATCCAGCCTCAAATTCCCCATTCTGCCAATATCCTCTCTTCCTAAGGGGGACACTTTGCATATTGTGTTGACATGACTGGAAGAGAGGTTGAAGCAAAATGAAATGAAGTGTGTGAATGGTAAGAACTGTAATGCAAATGCTGAAAATTTGGTCGCTTTAGATAATATTTTAATATGGTTCTTTATAAAGTTACAGTTTTACTGGCTTCTGCTCTGTTCATCTGAAAAGGTAACTGACGTTGGGTGTTGATTAGACAAGATGCAGTGAGAAATGTACAAAAATTGACCATGTTTTATGTGGCCAACTGTGAAGTTCATAGTTAATTAAAAAAAAAAGAAAACAAGAGCCTGAAATCACAGCTGAGCCCTCGCTCTGTAGACCAAGCAGAAAAAAAACCCCTTTGACAAAAGCCCATGAGAAATTCTTTAAATCCTTTCCCCTTTTATCTCTGCTTCTCTGCCTGGAAACTAATTCATGCCTATTGGAGTTGAAATTCTGCTGGTCTGTCAGCCAGTCAGTGTCTGAAAGGAGTGGGGATATTTCAGAACTTCCCGTTTGTTTTTTCTTTTGTTGTGCATGCTGAAAAGATGATTGGTTTTATCTATCCAAAACTTTGTGGTGTGCTGTGCTGTACCATCAGATTAGCTTTACTGGGTTATCAAAGATACGTGGCTCTCCTGTGATTTTTCAATATGCCAGATATGGATGGACTGTCAGCTGATAGAAGGAAACTGTTCAGGTGGCTCCCCAGAAATTAGGAAAAGTACACCAATGTTAATTTTATGGTAGCTAAATATTAACTCTGATTTTCTGATAATGGCAATTAACATTGCCTTGGAGTTCTTAATTCACAAAAAAAGCACCAGACTGTGAAGAACTGTGCAGAAACTTGAAGCGGAAATTTGTAGGTGTTTGAAGGTTATTATTGGAAAACTATGTGATTTGTAGGCTTTGCCTGTTTCCGTGTTTAAACAGTTTTCTTGGAACTTACAGGGCAATGGGGAAGAAATGTTTTGGTTTTGAGGACATTGAGGGATTATACATTGCTTATCAGCGCTGTTACATATTTATGAAATATTTCATTAAACAGAACTTTTAGCTTCACGTTTGATGACAAAATGCTTCCATCGAGAAGATCTCTGGTTGCTTTCCAGTGTCACCAGGAGGCCAGAGCTTGTCTTTGAGCCATCAGTCCTAGTGCTCCAGTCCTCAGCCAGTCCCACTGTGTCAGGCAGTACACTTTTTGGGAACCTTTTCGATGGTGGATTAGTAATTCTGTCACCAGAAAGAGGTGCTGTGCCACCGAGATAAAGCATGGGGGCAGGAGGGTAGCCAAGTAGTTGCTGAGCAAAGTGAAAAGCAGGATATGCAGCAAACAATAGAGAAAGATTAAACACAGAAGAAAGAAGACAGATGAGTACAGGGAGGTGAAAAAATTTGTTTTATCTGTCTCACTGTGTCAGCTGCTAAATAGACACTTAAAACAAAGGAAGAAGAGAAAAACCTCGGAGAATTTTGTGTTACATTTATTCATATGGCTGTCTTGCATTGTGTTCTCTGGCAGCAAAGATCTGTGGGTCTGACTGACTGTGGGGGAGATGGAGTTAGGCTCAAAAGACATTTGTTTTTTTTGGAGCTGTCTGCACCTCTGCACGCTCAGTCCAGCCAGAGGGTTCAGGTCTCTGCCCACAAGAGAGTGGTGTTGAGCCATCCACTTCCACACCACATACCAGGGTAGAGCTTACCGGTTTTTAAAATGTGAAGTAAATTTTGACCTTGGTGCTCATTCTGATTTACAAATAAGGTTTGATTGTTCCATCAAATATGCTTTACCCCAAAAGGAAAATGCTTAAGCAAGTTGGAATTCAAGTTTTAGTGTAGATAAAGAAACTGTGCATGGTTACTAGCTATTACATCAACGATATAATACCTAGCTATAGATGTATGTTTTTTCTCTTTTTACTAGAGAGGGAAACAAAGAGCAAAAAGAACCACAAAACAACAGGCAGATGTGAAACAGTTTGAGTCTGATTGCAGTCAGTGCTGATGTGTGTGTGCTGTGGAGTCCCAGGGGGTGAAGATCACAGTCTGCCAGGTGGTCTTGAGAGGGCTCTAAAGCACATCCCTGGTTGCCTCTTAGCCATTAATTAACAACTGATCAGGAAATTTAGGGAAGTCTCGGTGTAACTTCCTTAACAAAAGGTGCATCTGGAGCCTTTGATGAGCCTGTGGAATGGTCTTAATTTAGATAAATGTATAAATTACTTAGATTCTCAAAAGATCACAGCCTGTAGCAGTTCCCATTGGAAATGTTGGCAAGTACTTCTTGTCCTTTCCTACTGGAAATAATTGATAGGGTTCATGTGGACCACAGAGGCATTTCATGGGGAGTTTAGTTTTCTGGAGAAAAGCAGAAAAACTGGTTGGAGACAGTGCTGGGGATAGGAGGGAGATGATACCTCTGACCAGCTCTGTTTGGTTGTGCCACACCCAAAGGAATACTGGGGGTGGGGGGCCTTCTGTGCCTAATTTTTGGGGAAGCAGGAGAATATCAGTTGTGGCTCTTTAGGTATCTCACGATAGAGATTCTGATCAGGAAGTTTGCCCAAGTATTTTTGCATGCATTTCTTTCTAAATTAACTTATCTACTGAAAATAAATCACTGATAATGATAGTAAATATAATATATAGGTGTGTACATATGTACAGGGTTCTGTTGCAACCTCTGGGCTAACTAATATTAGTACATTGTTCCTCTCTTCTTTCCTCAAAATAAAGAAAACTTCACTGCCTTCTGGGGGCTCCTTGTGCTGAATTTGGACTGAAGTTTTTATACTCTGAAAAATGAAGTTTTGGCACAGCTTTTTTGACTCTAAAGGCTGTCCTTCTCAATTAGATACCAGCAATGCCCTGACTCCTTTTGAGACTAGCAAGCATTTCTGGAGCATAATAATAAATGCATATGAGCTGCTGCTGAGTATATTGAAACTGAGTTATCTCCCAAGAGTTCTTTAGTGAAAAATCTCAATGAAGCCTGGCTTATCATTAAATACATTTTAAAAATCACAGAGACACCAAGTTAAAACTCTTCCTATGTGTTCTTTTTGGCTTGTTATTTGGTCAGTTCTGCATCTAAAAATAGGTTCCCTTGAATACAGACTATGCACAGTTTATCTTTTGCTCTAATCCAGGAGCCCCCCATCATCAGCATTTTATTCCATACAGCAGTAGTTCTGTCCACTCGCACATTACAATTCCTTTACTTTATTACAGAGTTTTCCAACCCTTCGGCAATCTCAATCAGTCAAAACTCCATTGTGGCTTTTTTGTTTCTTGTTCTACCTGCATTAAATGCCGTACTGGATATAAATCTGTGATTTTCATGATGCCTGGGAAGACAAGAAGTGCCAGGCAGAACTCCTGTTGCCTGGATGGATGGAATGAGGTGCACTTACGGTGTGCAGGGAGTGACTCCAAACAGGGCCGGGGTTCTGGCAGGGCTGCCCCTGTGCTGCTGCTATATCAGGCTTTGTCTCTGATGCAGTCAGGGTGTCAGAGGCTCTCATCCTGTCTCCTGAGAGCTGCTGTGCTGGGCTGTGTCATGCTTGACCACACTGCCTGCATAGGTTGAAATTAAATGTTTAAAAAGGAGGGAGAGAAACAAACATCTTGCCCAGCCGGGGAACATTTGAGTCCCGTTGGGGAGGAGCTATTTTAAAGCTCAGACTGAGGGATGGCTATTTTTGCCCTTCTGCCAGACAGACTCAGCTAATGGTCTTCATTGTTCAAACCATTTTCTTGACCAAATTCTTAAAAAGAGGAAGGAAAAAAGAGCAGGAAGAGTCCTTAAGCCAGCAAGAGGTAGACACGGCTCAAACATGAAAAGATCTTATCTATACCCTTCTGTTCGCCGGAGATGTGCTTTCTTTTTATTATTTGGATGTACATTTTACTTTAATAACGAGGCAAAGAGATGAAGTTCAGCGTGAGGATTTTAGGACCAAATCTGCCAAAACCACTAGCATTGTACAAGCTGTGCAATCTCCACGTGTGTCTCAAGAGCAGGTGGTTATTTCACTTAATCATTTCAGAGACACGCTGCGGCCTGAGGCTTTTATGGAAGCAGAAACTGCTTGTTGGGTCATATCTTCCTCATTTCTGATTTTCTTGCCTTAAAACTGCCTGTGTAGATGAATTTAAATCATAGGGCAGGGGGAAAAACGAGTTTTATAATATGGATAGGTGACATTTCATTGGATTTCCAACCTGACTGCCATGTGAAGTGGCTCTGCAGATGTTTGGGAGCACCATGAAGCAAATATAAGTGGGGGAAGAAGCCAAGTCTGCTTGTGATGGGGAATCTGATGTAAAAAGCATGTCAACACACACAAAAGAGTTTGTCAAGGCTGTTTATGTAATAAGTGCTGTGATCTTTGGTGATCTTTGTCAGAAGGGCAACGAAGCTGGCGAAGGGTCTGGAGCACAATCTGATGAGGAATGGCTGAGGGAGTTGGGGGTGTTTAACCTGGAGAAGAGGGGGCTCAAGGGGAATCTTATCACTCTCTAGAACTGCCTGAAACGAGGGAGTAGCCTTGTGGGGGTCGGTCTCTTCTCCCAGGCAACCAGCGACAGGACAAGGGGACACAGCCTCAAGCGGTGCCAGGGCAGGTTTAGGTTGGAAATTAGGAAGAATTTCTTCACAAGAAGAGGTGGTTGGACACTGGAATGAAATTTGGTGGGCTCACCATCCCCAGAGGTGTTTATGGAAAGACCGGACATGGCACTCAGTGCCATGGTCTGGTTAACACGGTGGTGTTTGGTCATGGGTTGGACACAATGATCTCTGAGGTCTTTTCCAACCTAATTGATCCTGTGATTCTGTGATGAGCAGCAAAGCCTTTGTCTGTAAGGAGACCTAAATATTGTGCAACATTGCAATTAATCTGTTCCTTGTTGTTTCAGGAAGAGCATGGTCTTAGCAGGGAGTGTCACCCTCTCCTGTCATGGTCCTGGTTCTGCTGATATTCCATATAGTGTATAAGTGACTTATTTCATCTCTAATGCTGGCTCTGTCTTGCTCAGGAATCAGCAATACCCAAGTGTGGTTTTGTACAGCTAAACCAGCCTGTCCTGCTTCTGGGCCTCTCTTACCCTGCCTCCAAATCAGCATTTCAGGGAGCTTCCCTTGCCCCTGGGGGCTTGGGGACAACAGCTCTCAGGGCATTTTGGCTTGGCTAAGGGCAACTAGGCACTTCCCTGAAGCAGGCAGCTGCTCTTTGGATTTGCAGGGCACAGGAGGGTTTTGGTACCTCCCCATGGCATTGGGTCCCCAGCTTCGGCCCCGGGTGACTGCTCCCCTCTTCCCTCTAGGTTTTTCCATTTGCTGCGTGCATCCTCAGCTTTGTGCAAGTGCCTGTTCCTCAAATAGAAATAAACACCGAGGAGGGAGTGTTATTGGTGCCAGCACGAAGGTCAGGCTCCTATCAAACCTGCCCTCTGCGTGTGTGATGTCTCGCAGCCTCTCGCAGGACAAAGACGGGGCTGTGGGTGGGTGGGTGTAATGTCTGCAGTGTCTCTCGTTCAACCAGCCAGGGGTTTAAAAATACCACTTGTGAATGACCTGATGGGAGCAGTTTTAGAAGGCAATCCACGCCCAGCACGTTTCAGTTTTCTGATGGGAAAAGTATTTGAAGAGGTGTTTATTTCAAAACAAAATTTACTAAACTAGAAGGGAACGGGACACTGAGGGGAGATAAATATCAGTGCTGGGGTGGCTGGTGGCTTTCACTGCAGTCCCAATGTCTGTTTGGGGTCGCTCAGGGCACTGGGTTTGTGCTGGGGAGAGAGGAGCAAAGGGGCAATGAGGTGGGTGGGCTGGGAGGGCAATAAGCAGGCTGCTCCCCTGCTTTCCAGGGGGTGGCAGGGACCTTCTGTCAGGGACAGAGGAGTGAGGAGAGAGAAACTCTTGCCATAAGATACCCCTCACCTCTTGCTCCCCAGCACCAGGAACTCAGAAGGCATTTACATGGGCTCATTTCCTCTTTACAAAGGTTTGGGTTTAGAGAAGGCTTGATGTAGTTGAGCTGGTTTAAGAATTGTGTCTCATCCTCAGTGAACTCCTTGGATTTTTATAGAGATCCATCTCATGTCTTTTGTAGGGGTGCCAAATTCCTTTTTGAGTGAAGCCTTCCCGGATGATTCCAGATGGTCGTGTCTGGTTATACTCTGGGTATTCAAGATATGCCTCACGTGGTTAAACTTCAATTTATATTCATTTAATTTTCTTGTTCTTTTATTTAAAGAACTTAGTTTATTTCTTTGCCATTGCAGAAACTCTTGGTGAATTACGCAGTATAGTTATAAAAGTGTTCCCATTGTCTTTTGCCTAAATTAAGTGATAGTAAAGCAGTAGAACATTCTTTTGATAGGCCTTTTTTTTATATGCCTGTTTTGGTATTTCTCTTTAAAAGGGTTTTTGAGATCACTTTTTGATCAAAGACTGGTTTTCATTTCCAAGCACCCTTCTCCAGTGCTGTAGCAACAACTTCCTGTCTGTATGACTTATGCTAATTTCAGTGCTGAAAAATCCAAAAATAGCTGAGGAGAGAGGAATCAAATTATAGTTTTGGCATGGGATGAGGTAGTGGGAAGGAGAAGGATGCTGTACCTTCTCCCTGTGTGGGCACGGGTGTCTGTCTCCCTATGCTCAGTGGGAAACAGGACCCAAACTGGGAACAAGCAAAGCACTTGTGCGGAAGCCCCACCTTGCAGAGATCTGTGTTGCCTGCTTTTGCCCAGAAATTCATCTCCTGAGATCCACAGCCATTAAAGAACAGCCTGTCAGCAGCATCCCACATTGTGTAGAGCAACATCTCCATGGCCACCACTTCAGGATCTAATTGTCACAGAAAAGAAAAGAAAGGATAATAATTTGGAGTATTTCTACACGTAAAATTCTCAATAATACTATATATTTTCTAGTTATGTTGTTACCCCTTAAAGCCAGAAGTTTCAGCCCAAGTGTGGGTGAGCTGTGCATCACTCAGGGGTCTGCAGTGCCCAGCCCATGCCCATCTCTTGCCCCCACACATCAGCCCCTCCGTGCTGCATCCCACACCTCCATCGTGGCAGCATTTCCCTGTGCTGCACACTGTGTTGGGATCACAGCCAATAGCCCCTTGTTGGCTGCGGGGCTGTTCTGGTACAGCACAGCGAGGGCTGGGTTTGGTAATGGGAAATGGCTCTTCTGGAAAAGGTCACGAAACTGAGTGGGGTTTGATGACATCTGTTGGAGTGCACTGTTTGCATTCGTGCTCAGCCAGCTCACACTGGCTTTATTTGGGGTTTTGGTTTCATTGAAAGGAAAAAAAAAAAAAGGGGGAAGTGAATCAAACGGAATCCTCCCTTTATTCCATTGATTTTCCAGTTGGAGGGAATGGAAAGATTTGAGCTTACCTGCTGGAGCACATTAGTCATATGATGGCTGTGGGCACGGGCGAGATTTGAACGTGGGCTGGGTAGTGAAGTGCCTAAGCCCACAGTGCTGAGAGGATTATGGATGAGACAGATCAGTTTTTGTGATTCTAGCCTGATTTCTTCAGGAAGGAGTGCCAAGACCCTGCTGAAGGTAAAGGATGCCCTGGCACTTGAACTGGGGTGACGCTTCCAGGGATCCTCCTGCTCCCGCGTGGTTGGGCAGACGAAGGAAGTCCTTTCATGGCTTTGCATTCCCGTTTGGGCTGCCTCTGGAGAGGAGCCTGGCGGAAGACAGAGGTGGTGATGCCACTTCCTCGTAGAAAGCCACAGTGTGTACCATGTAATTACATCTGGGCTCCCACAGCACAGCTACATACGTGACTGCAGCAGGCAGTGCCGGGGTTTGCACACATGTCAGGAGTCGCAAATATTAGAAACCCTCAGGAAAGCTTTTGTCAATAACTGTAGCTCTGAAGTGACTAAAAAGAGTTGGAGGGGAGCTTTGTGTTCCTGTTCCTGCTGTGGGGCTGTGCAGGTAGGGAACAGGCAGCACCTGTTCTCAACCCTGCTTCCCCAGGCAGCACCTTGCTCTCCTCCGTTTGCATCACTCTGCCCTGTTTGCCTATCAAACATATTTTCACATCTCTTTGTTTGGGACTGGTTATGCAAAATCGAATTATGTGCACAGGGGTCAATGCTTATCTAATATTCATTTCTTATGAGCGTTTTTTAAAGATTCCTGCTTCCTATCGCCTGTGCAATATTCTCGTATGCATTCAGCATTCAGAAAAGAAGCACTGAGTAACAAGAGGGTTTCCAGCAAGAATAGTGAAGAGGAACTAGACTGACTCAAAAGGTAGTGACTGGCATGTGCAATTGCACAGATGCAACACCTTTGAGGTGTACCATTGAATTCTGCTGGAAGTTTAACAGAGTGTGAATATGCTTGTCCAGCAGAATTAGGCTGTTGTGTAAGACTTCATCAGTAATTTACAGCTGCTCATTTAAGGTGATTGGTACAATATTACAAAGAACAACCAGGGGGAGAAGAAAAAGTTTTATTCGTCAATAGGTCAAACAAGGAAGAGTGTTAAAGTCATCATGGTGTTGACACTTGATCTAGCCCTATAACTGGTGTCTGAATTGGGTGAAATGATTACTGGGGGAATAAGTTGAAGAGCTTATAAATGTAGGTCTTAAAAGAAGTCAACTTTAATTCCTACTGCAGTCCCTGTGAAAATGGTGCAGAAATGCAGATCCCTGCCTCAGGACTGGAGGTGGCTGCTGTGGTGATGTTCCTGATGTTCCTGAGCTGTATTTTAGGGCGCTGGCAGTCGGCTGTGCACAGCTTCCCTGGGAAGTGCACACCAGCACTTTGGCTGCTGGCTGAGCGCTCATACGGGTTTGTCACCAACAATCCCACAGATTGTTTTCAGGAAAATAACTTCCAGTAAGCACTTCCAGATTTTTCTTTGTTGCTCTGATATTCAGAACGCTGCTATACTGTGTTGACCTTGCCCTACCTCTCCCTCCAGTATTTAACCACCCTTTTAGGAGTTATGGAAAACCAATAATCATCTCTTTGGATTTAATACTTGTTTCTTGCTGAAAAGCAGTTTATCATAAGCATGTAGATTCCTATATAAAGTAGAGTAGCTTCTATGGGATTTTTATTTCTATTATTAGACCCTTGTGCAATATGGAATATTGTGAAAGATGTGGGTACAGCACTCACGTAATAATAGTTAATAGAAAGTTAGATCGTGAACCAAATGAAAGTCACCAAATGTGTGATGTGGTATGCTTTTATTTTCTGTGGTTGTATTAGGTTAAGACTTCTCTGGTTTTTTTTTGGTTGGTTTTTTTTTTATTTTATTTTTTTATTTTTTTTATTCCTTCTGGTATTTTTTTTAAAGTTATTAGGATTTTGAGGATTCAAATGTCCTTTGGAGATATGAGCCAAATTGCTGCTGGTTTCTTGCTCAGAGCTGCATTGATGGTGTCTGTCCAGTTTTTCCAGGCTCCCAGGGGACTGTGGTAATGCTTCCTGCTCAGTTACACAGAGCAGCAATAAATTTAGCCCAAGTGAGCCATAATGACAGTACAGGAATCAGAGGAGTGCTGACCGCTCTCCAGGAGGGTCTGGCACTCCATACAGACATCTCCATCCCTCAAGCTGCCAGCCCTGCCCTGACCTCTCTGCCCACTCTGGGCAGCCTGTGCCTCCACATTACCCATTTGCACTCGTGCAGAGCCTGTTTCATCCAATCATTTCCATCAGTCATTTCCTTCTGACGTTTTTTTCCCCTCTAACAAAAAATCAGGGTGCTGTGACTCAGGACCTGACCCACACACACAGCACAGCTGCCCCTATGTCACCCTGAGCAGCTCACTGATGTGAGGGCAAGGCTGGCCCCTGATCACTGCTGTATTTTCCTTCTTGAGAGCACTGATGCTGTGTGGCTTTCCAGATCTCTGCAATTCCAGCTGGAGTGGGAGCCAGCACAGGGTGAAAGCTGCAGAGAGCTTTTCAGCTTAAGGCTGTGTTATTGTTCCACTTCCAGTTTGTGATTGACAAATACTTATTGCTCCCACCTCCCAAGGGGCTGAATTGTGAGCAGGAAGTGATTGTAAAAGGTATTGTACTCTGAATGAGATGTTAGGAGCTGTAATTACCCACTGGTGTCTCTATGATTACTGCTGTCAGTGCTGAGCTTTTGACAGCCCAGTGGCACTGGAGCTACCTGGTAGCTGTGCCAGCGTTGTCAAAACTGGTCCCTGCTGTGAGGCAGAGCTGAGCATCTGTCCCTGCCCTTATTTTGACTGAGGGCAGCAAGATGCAGTAGTCCCTGTCTGCAGGAAGACGTGTTGGATCTGACAGAGACCAGGCAGAAATGAGACATCCTTATCCACATCTGATGAAGTCACAGCCTCAAATTAGTGAATTCAGCCGAGCTGACTGAAGAATATGGATATAGGACCTGACAATCCAGTCACACACATCTGGCAGGGATGGCACAAAGTACCTGTCCAGCCATGAGCTCCAGCTGCAGTGGGCACGATGTGGATAGCAGTTATTGCTCCGTGTGTTTTGCTTTGGCAAAAGTGGCCCAGAGCAGGTACAACACCTGTGAGCCTTCCTCCCAACAGACCATCGGGGTGATGTGCTGGTCTTGCTGGAGCCCGTTGCTCAGAGTGGGAAGGTAGAAAAACGATACAAATAGAAGTGAGGGGAATGTGGGGCTGGCATAGGAGGTGGGGAGTGAGGGATTTTGGGAGCTTGTCTTGCATTTGTTTTGGGAAGGGGCATGGTGCATCTTGTTGGTAGGATAAGGTCGGCACCTCCCTTTGACAGTGTTGCAGAGACTTCAAATAGCCTGTGATGACTGAAATAGGTACCTGAAATAGGGCAAATGACTGGTGCCTTAAAAGTGCCTGTTTTCTATGGCTGCAAAGGAAACTCCATGGTGGGCACGGAAGGGTGGGTTAATGATCCTATCCCTGTGGTGCCAGGAGGCCAGGGGAGAGGGCTGTCAGTCCTGTGCAGAGGTCTAGCATTAGCAGGTGCCCTGTGTGTGTCTGTAATTCAGGGCCCCACGACTCAGGCTCCTATGAGATTTTTTTTCCAGCAAGGAGAAGTAGCAAATTTTAGAGGCTTAGCAGAAACCAAACCTGTGCACGCCTCCGTGCTGTGACAAACACACTGGTAATTCCTTATCACAGCATTTGTAGCTTTGAGGCCTGCTCCCAGAAGTAGTTGGAATATCAGTTCTGCTTTTCAAACACCTAAAATGTCATCATTAGCTACTGGGTTCTCTGTCCTGTTCTGTTACTGCTGTGAAACACAGACAATATTTACTCAGGTAGCAAAATGAAACTGCATTATAACACCTGGCACCAGAACACATGTGGCAAAGGGATTTGGATTTGGATCTGACTGTAAGGTAGGAGCTGGTGTTGAGTGTTTGGTTGAGTGCTGAGGATATGTGCCTTGGGTCCTGCCCTCATCCTAGTCTCCCCTGCTCCAGTTCATTCATTGATCCTTTTCCTTTTGATGCTGCTGTCAAAACCCATAGGTCTATTCAGGAGAGAAGCGCACCAGCAACATTAACACTATTAAAATACCCTGGACTGGAAAAAGAAGAGAGGGAACAGTGGTTTTTTTGAATAATATTTATTTCTTGAGATTTTGATGCTGAGCTGTCTCAATCAGTGGAGGAGAGCAGCTGTTACATTCCTCCTCCACCAGCTGGCTCTCTGCAATGCCAGCTTTTCTCTTGGCTTTGGTGCCTCTTATCCCTCCTGCTGTCTGCACTCATTTCTTTCCTCTGTTCTCATGAGCACCACGCAGTCCAGATTGTCAGAGAATTGATATTCGTGCATCTTCTTACCAGCCCTGCCAGTCTTCTCATTTCTGACTTGGCCACCTCCTCCCTGGTAGTCTGAGGGTGCCAGATTTCCCCCATCTTCCTTCCAGGGACTGAGAATCTCAGTAGGGTAGGACTTGGGGAAATGCCCAGTGGCATTTAAAACACCCATCAGACAGCTGCTGCTGCCACCCTCAGTCCATTTCTCACCTCTGATGTAACAACAGTAGTCCTTAATATTACTTTTTTCTTTATAAGGGTAATTATAAGGTTACAAGATGTGGGCTGGGGTTTCCTTTCCTTGCAAAACACAAGCAGATCTGCTTGGGCAGTCTGGCTAATGCTGTAGGATGACCCCTGGAAGGGATTTGGGGGACAGACCTTGTTGTTTGACCCAGGACTGTTGGAGATTACAGGGACGTGGGTCAGGTCAGGGTGCTGGCAGTGATCACTGCTGGGTGTGCTGGTGTTGTGGGTGTTTCAGGGCCACTGGAAAGGAGGGAAGCGACCTTTGGGTGGTGGCTGGCAGGGCAATGGGTGGCCTGTCTTATAAAAGAGCTGGGCATGCAGATCTTGGTGTTTATCTCCTTCTTGCATCACAGCACCTGGACATGAGGCAGCACCAGATCTTTGGGGGCTGAGTTAAATGGAGGTTTGGCATTACAAAAAAAAAATACAACAAAACATGGTAATTGTTGGAGGTGCCTAAAAAAGGTTGGCAACATGAACTCATATCTGGCTGGGGACAGGGGTATAATTTTGTCGCAGGTCAAAAGGAAAATACATCCCACGGTATCTGCGGCAGGGGTCAGGTAGGGAAGAAGAGAGAAAACATCTGCTGAAGGTATGGGCACAAGAGTGAGTGGCTTGATGGTGACCATGTCGAGGCCAAGGGGCTGTGGGGAAGGCAGTGGGGCCAGGGTGGCACTGGGGCCTCCCTGGATGGGGGGCAGGAGGAAGGAGAAAAATGATGCTCGTCACATTTGCCACCTTGCAGTCCTCACAGGGCAGCCACACATGGACTGTGGGCTGGTAACGAAGGGAGGGAAACAGCAGGAGATTGTGAGGATGAAATTGCACCCAGCAGCAGACTGACAGGTCTGGTTTCACAAGATGCTCTCTCCAGCACGAGGCACCCATCTGAGTGCTGTTTCCTACAGCCTGGGCAAATTCAGATAACCTGCAGTTTACAGAGCCCTGGCTCAATCCTGACCCTGCCCAAGTTTCCTTCAGTCATTTCTTTCGCAGTGCCAGCATCTCCTGTGAATGCCTGTGAAGCCACAGCCCTGTCCATGTCCCCGTGGCACATATTGTGGCCTGAGTTTTCCAGAGCAGAGGTTTCATCCTCTCCCTGTCCAGCAGCTGGAAGGAGCACTGAAATACTACGGTCAGTGCAGAGTGTGGGATGCTCCCTATGCACCTCCATTTAGTATTTCCCTGCTCCCTGGCATGAGTGCCTGTGTGGGCATGAAAATAAGACAAGTAGTCTCTTTCTAGCCTGGTTTTGTGCTCCTGCCCCGAGGTACAGGACAAGGCTGAGACCTGGCAGGGAAATGGTCCCCTGTGGGTTTCAGCACCCTGGCCCATGGCACAGGGCAAACACTGCTCCCAAGTGCCCGGGTGAGGAGGATGCCATCCCTGGGATGGGGTCCAGCGCTCGGCGTGGGTGACGCCGTAGTTGTTTGTGTGTGTCACGGCGGGAAGTGTGTGAATGGGATAAATTTAGCAGTCAAAACACAGGGCCAGCGCAGTCCGTCATTAACTGCCAGCCCGTCTCGTCATCCTGCGACCACAAGGAGCTTTTTTAGGGCCGGCGTCCTGGCGGAGGCCAGAGGAAGCGTGGGAGGCCAGTTCCCGGTGACACCTCCAGGCGCAGCAGCGCTGCCCGGCGGTGCCATTGGCTGCCCCCGGCCCGGGGCTGGCACTGGCCAGGGGTTAAATGCCTGCCCGGCCACCCTGGGACACACAGCCTGGAGCATCCCAGCACGGGCAGCCAGCGCATCCCATCCCCAGCAGAGGAGACGTGGGCTTGCATCACACCTTAAGGTAAAGGGTTTGGTTGCTTTGGGTTGATCTGGCATTGCCTGGAGTGAAAATGGCAACATTTGGGAACGGGGGTTGTAGATTTCCTCACAAGTTTTGGTTGGAAGCAGGAGATTCGTCAGTGGGATATAGGTGTTGCTTTGTCAGGGAAGAAATCAGGAGCGTGCTTGGTCCAGCATGTTTTGGGTGCAGGGTGATGTTCAGTGTGGTCAGTGTGTCCCATGGGGACGAGGTGCTGGGCTGGTTGAAAAAAATGCTTGGAAAATGAGAGCAGAGCTGGAGGAAAGCCCCCACTGCTTTATCTGCCTGCCAGGCCGCAGTGCTGCCTGGGTGCCGACCCAGTGGGGTCTGGAGATGCAGCTCTCCGTGGGCTTATCTCATTGGGATGCTCCACTTTGGAATGGTGGGAGACTTTATGGGGCTGTGGGAACCACTCCAGGTGGGAGGTACAGCTCTGCAGCCCGTGGTCTCACAGTGCTGCCCATCTGAGGTGCAGGCTCCTGTCACAACCACTGACCTCAGCTGGGTGGTGACATTACTATGGGAACAGGAAATTCAGGAGAGCTTTCCTGCCCTTTAATGATGCTTAGACAAAAAATCTGCCAGCACATGGCTGGGTATTTCAAATCCCAGACTAAAGGGAGGTTTCTACAGAGGAGGTGCCAGGAGGTGGCACAAGGACAAAACCCTGGCTTGTTTGATGACATGCCAGGCTGAGCACTGTGTGCCAGGATGGCAAGGCTCTATCATTTGGGAGGGCTTTTTGGGGCCAAGTTCCAGCCAGAGGCACATGCAAATGCTTTGCTCCAGCGTGCAAATGTTTCATTCCTTGTTGCAGCCACAGGGACCACGACTGACATGAGGGCTGTGTTCCTGGTGCTGCTCCTCTGGGCTGTGGCCTGTGCTCACCCCGTAAGTACCCCCTGGACTGACAGTCCCACCCCAAACCCGCTGGTTTTGCCCAGCCAAGGCACGCTGATCACTGATCAAATGTCTCCTGGATGTGTTTAGGTGCCTGGCCATGAACCCACCCACCCCAGCGCCCTGCAGGAGGTAAGCCACAGGTGCCCCTGTCCCGCAGGTAGCAGCCCCTCAGGGAGCAAGTTTGGGATGGGGAGCCAGCACTGGGCAGGCATCCTTGGACCAGGAACCTGGGAGGGATCTGCTGCTTCTGTGGGTCTTTGAGCTTTGTCCGTCTGCTCAGTCTTTTCAAGCTGGGTTGGTTTCACCCTGTTTTGACTCGCCTCCCTGAACACATTCCCAGTTCACCTGACGCCTTCTGCTGTGTTTGCCCTGAAAAAGGAGTTTCTGTGCTCTGGACTATCCCAGTTTGGGCTTTTCTGGGCTGTCCTTTTGTTGGTGGCTACCATTTTATTTTGTATCAGCAGAAGTAACTGAAAGACTGGGGTGCAAGAAATAAAAAAGGCTTGAGCCCTTGCATGGCTTGAAAGTGAGGTCCTGCAGCAGCAGCAGCAGTAAAGGTGCTGTGGTTGGTGTTTAATAAACCAAGCACCGTGTCATGTTTTGCCTCCAGGATACAGCAAATGAAGATTACATCAGCAAGCTGGGCAACCACCTAGATGGAGGAGATGGCAGACATCCTCCCGCCAGTCCAGAGCCAGGGGAAAATGCCCTTGCCAGGGACCTGACAGGTGGGAACGCCGTGGATGAGGAGCTGGCTGAGCTCAGTGGCCAAGACATGGGAGGCCAAGTTGGGCAGGCTCAGCACGTGAACCAGGCGAACCACGAGGCCGTGGGCACCCACCATGGGAACGACCTTGCTTTCCTGGTGAGTGAGTGAGCGAGTGGAGAGGAGCATTTTGTTCTGCCAGGAAAGCTCCCTTGGCCCCAAACCTGGCGCTGGTCAAGGTTGTCCTTGGCTTTGCATTCATCTCTGTGTGTCACCTCCATAGGAGGCGGATGCCCGTGACACTGACGATGGTGACAATGGAGACCACTACGGCACCGGAGCCAATGCGTTTCCCTCGCACGGCGGCAGGTTCCTGGACGAGGAGGATGACAGTGGGGATGACACCTTCGATGCCAACGGGGAAGAGGAGAGGGGTGAAGGCCCTACCTATGTGGCTGGTGCCGATGGGGCAGGCGAAGGCGAGCACGACGCCGGGGCTGGCGGGGGACACGGTGACAGCAGCAGCAGCAGCAGCAGCGAGAGCACGGGGGCAGACCACTGGCGCTACAGGAGCTACGGCTTTGGGCGCGCCTACAGGCACGGAGGGGCCAGCAGCAGCAGCCAGGAGGAGGAGAGCTACGACTTCCAGGATGAAGCCATGCAGGGGGATGACCCCTCTGTCTTCGACGGCCCAGGCAGCAGCTACAGGATGCGCCACGCTGGCCCCCGTGCCCTGGGGAACAGCTGGGAGAGCGCCCAGGGGGCTGGCTCCCACCACTGGGAGGAGGGTGACAGCAGGTCCCCCGAGCTGGAGGATGGTGACTCTGGAGAAGACAGCCCCTCTGTGGAGGACAACAGTCAGTCAGAAGAGCCTGTTGACAGCCAGTCAGAGGAGAAAAGCTCCAGCCGCTCCAGGGAGGATGGGGATGGGGATGGGGAGGACAGCCCCTCCAGGGAGGATGAGGACAGCGAGTCCAGGGAGGACACTGCTGAGCAGTCAGATGAAGAGCCAGGGGAGTCCCCGGAGGTGGTGAGAACCTTGAACGAGCACAGCAGCAGCCGGACCTGGGAAGGGCAGGAGGACTGGGATTCTGCTGAGGACAGGAGTGTGCTGTCCACACCTGACAGTGAGTCCAGGGAAGAAGAGGGTGAACCAAGCAGGTCCAGGGAAGATGATGATGACCAGAGCCAGTCCACAGAGGACACTGTGGAGGAGTCAGAGGAGGATGAGAATGACTCTGTGCCGAGCACATCAGCCGAGAGCCCAGAGTCCCCAGAGGATGACAGCAGCCCAGAGGACAACACAGGTGAGGACAGCAGGTCCACAGAGAGTGACAACAGCGAGTCCCAGGAGGACGACGACGGCGAGGAGAGCCACTCCCAGGAGGATGCCACCCGCGAGTCCAGCAGCCACGGGGACGACAGCTCCCTGCAGAGCCTGGAGAGCGGGGCCCGCAAGCGGCGGCTGGGCGCCCTCCGCCACAGACCTGCTGCTGACTACGATGACAATGACTGCCAGGACGGGTACTGACCTGTGCCCCACGGCCTCAGCGGCCTGGGGGTGTGGGGGGAGGAGGGGTTAATTTATTTGCCATATAGCCTGGTTGACTTCTTCTCAAGAAGATGCTGTGGTTAAAAGCGAGTCGGGTTTGCCAGGGCTAGGCCTGGGCACGCTACGCAGGGAGTGAAGGGGTAGGCGCTGCCAGGCACAGGGAAAACGCTGAACCACAGTGAGAAAAGGCATTTTCTGTATCAAACTGGAGAGCAGCTGAGAGCTGTGAGTGCCAGCAGGGTGTTGCTGCCTGCTTGCCCCAGCAGCACAGTGGTGGCTTGGCAGTCCTGGGCATGCTGGGCAGAAAGGTCCCGGTGTTCACCCCTTGTATTTACCTACCACTGCTCTAAACACGTCTGCCCAGACTCCAGCTGGAGCTTTCCATTCACTCCATGTCCCGCACATAACAAGGAAAAGCTACAGCTGGTGTGCACACGTGGTGCATGGGTGCAGCAGTGTGAAGTACCACTTCAGGATGGGATGTATGTAATATTTTTAATATTTTGTAAGAAATGTACAGAAAACATTATACTGTATCCTTTTTGCACTTGTATTTTGATGCTGAAATGTACCCTATTGATTTCTTCAATCACCATTAAAACCACCAAACTCCACTGTAGAGTGGTTTGAGGTGTTGCTGTTTTTTCTCCTGGGTGTGTCAGGGCCTGCAATTTGGGGCTGGACTAGAGGGAGCGGGAAGCAAAGAGCAGGATATTTGTGTGGGGAGCCACAGCATGCTGGGGGGAGGGGGAAAGCCAAACGTGAGGGGGTTCCCCCCCCCTCTATTTCCAGGCACCCCAAAAGCCACCCCTGCCCCTTGGTGAACCTGCAGTGGGGTGGAAAATCTGTCTGCTGACCCCAATGAGCTGGGCCTGGGGCTGTGCTGTATTATGGCCATCACCTCCTGCAATGTGAGCAAGGGTTGTGCTGCTCTTCCTGAGGTGCTGGGAAGATGTCCCAGGGCATGAGGACTCTTCTGGGCCACTGTCTCTGTGTGCCCATGGTGGCCCCTTGGTACCAGGTCCCCAGCAGAGATGCAGATGAACAGGGAAAAGGTGTTATCATGAGTAAAGCCTCTTTTACTCTATGTGCCATTTGGTTGGTTTTTCCTCCTATCAGCAAGCAAGTAAACAACACATTATTTAAAATCACATTATTTTCAATCCCACCTAGGCCCTTCTTCCTTGTTCACACGTGCAGGACAAGCTGTACAATGATGGTTTCGATGCTGACAGGTGAAGCCTTGGGCTGTTGTGTCACTGCAGTTTTACAGCGTGGGGTTGTGGCTCTGAAGGAGACAGTCCCCAAGGGGCCAGGGTGAGTGGGTACATGCTCTTCAGCTGTCGGGGCTCAGGGCTGTCACTGCTGAGCATTGCAGTACCAAATTCAAGAACCAGTAAAGAAATGAAATATTTTTTGCTACTTATAGCAGAACCACACTTATTTTGTAGCCTGTTTCCACCACTATGAGGGCTGGGACCTGAACAGCTCCTGTTTTTTGTGGAAATGATGTTTTAATTTTCACCCTGTGTAACCTTTTTTTTTGCTTCTCTGTGAGATCAGCTCTGAAACTTGTGGCTTCCCCACTGCTGCTGCCTTGGGAATGAGCCTCTTTCCTGACCCTTCATCCCACTAGGCCCCACTTCACAGCGAATACCTCAGCTGTGACCTGGCCCTTATTTTTTGGACCGCTCGCATCAGTTGTGTGAGTAGTTGGGGATGCTGTAATGGCAATAATGCCTGTCAGGGCCATGGGCACCAAAATTCTGGTGTGCAGCCCCACCAGCAGTGGGGTGAAAGACATCACGGGCGGGTTTGGCTGCAGCCAAAAGGGCTGGGTCACATCCCTGTCGCCGCGGTTTCAAGCTGTAGGAACGGCGTGTGTGCTGCTGCGGGGCAGGGCAGGGCTGTGAGCCCCGCCGCGTCCAGCAAGCGGTGCTGCTGCTCAGGCAGCGGCCACCCTCTGGTGCCGCCTCTGCCACAGGGCTGGGCCACATCCCTGGGGCCATCAGAGGTGATGCTGGCGTAGCGACAGCTGGCGGGGGTGGGGATGGAGCAGTTTTTTCGGATCCTTCCAGGAAGAGGAGTGCAGCTCTCAGCCTGCGAGCAGGACGGTCGGGACGTAGCAGGGGTGGGGTGAAACAGCTTCGTGCAATTTGGTGCATCACCCTGTGTCCATCCTCATCCTTGTGGGAGCGGTGCACAGCAGCCTGGCGCAGCTGGGCAGGGACTGCGTGTCCTCGTCCTCCTCATTTCATGCACGGAGAGAAAAAACTGGCTCGGTTTGGGTTTAGTCTGAGCGGGAGGCAGGAGCGCCCTGCGAACAGGGCTGAGGGTGTGGGGCTGTGCTGCCCCGCCCGTGGGTGCCCTTCACGTGCCTTCCCGGGGACGTGCTGCCACTGCACTCCTGTCCTGGCCAGCAGCGCCCAAAGCTCGCCTCCCGCTGCCTGGCTGCTCCCCAAAAGCCGGGGAGCCCGTGCCAGAGCTGGCTGCTGCCTGCCGGTCCTGCCGGGACAGCTTCCCACGGGACCATCCCTCCTGGGCAGAGCCCTTCTCTGGGAAAACCTCCTGCTTGGCCAGAGGGAGGGAGGCGCTCGTGTTGGGCAGGGATGTGCCCAGAAGCTGGCAAGGACATCTGCAAGGTTTTGGGGGACACTGGTGACACTGGACTACCCCTATCAAATGCTGCTCATCTGTGTATGAGCAGGGCCACCCTGCTTGACATCTGGAAGGGCTTGATGATGGGCAGCACTTCACAGGGTGAGGTTTTGGACGGACAGAGAGAGTGTGACCAAAAGATGCTCTCTTGGAGGACTTCAAGGCATTTTTACAAGTTTATGTGTTTGGTTTTCATGCCATGTGTCTGTGCACTGTGAGCATTGGAGGGGAGAGCTCCTGCTCTCTGCTGTTGGGCTGGCAGGAAAAGCAGCCGGGAAGGTCAGCCACAGGCTCTGCCATCACTGGAGATGTTCCTGTCTCCAGTTTCAGGATGATTAAGCGATGAAGTTGTCAGGGTCAGTTTTCCTGATGGGTTAGGCAGGGATAAAAAATACCCACGTCAATGTATGCTTTTATTATCCACCCACATGACCCTCTTTGTGCCTTTGGGGTGGCCTCTCGAGCTGAATGCAGCGATTTACTCAGGAATCAGCATTGGAGTTTGAAGCAGGTATTTTTGGATCCATTTAGGTTTGTGAAAACATGAATTTGCATCATCTTAAAAGAAAGGTTTCTTGTGTTGGTTTTTTTTTTTGTCCTTTCCAAGAAGAAAAAATTCTATTTTTAATAAGTAGCTGGTGTGGCTGAAGTGGTGGGAGGCAGCAGAGCTGAGCCTGGCTGTGGCAGCTGAACTTGGGGCAGGCATGGCACACAAGCTGCACTTATCCAACCCCCTTATTTTCCTGGCTTTGGTGGGAGCAACAGAGAGACCCCTGCACTTTGCAGACCACCTCTCCATCCAGAAGTAGCTTTTTTGACAGTGCAAACAAATGTCCTGGACTTCCCATGGTGATCTGAGCTCCACAGCTGGCTGCAGGGCTTTTCCTTGGCCTGTGTTTGTCTTTAGCAAAATGGGAATATCTGTGGGAGAAAAAACGATAGAATCACAGAATGGTCCTGATTGGAAGAGACCTTAAACACCATCTCAATCCAACTCCTCTGCCATGGGCAGGGACACCTCTCACTAGACCAGGCTGCTCAGAGCCCCATCCAACCTGGTCTTGAACGCTTCCAGGGATGAGACACTTATGACTTCTCTGCTCCACCTGTTCCAGTGCCTCACCACCCTCACAGCAAACAATTTCCTCCTAAGATCAAATTTAAACCTTTTCTTTCCCAGTTTGAAGCCATCCCCCCCTTATCTTGTCACTACATGCCCTTGTAAGAAATTTCTCTTCCTCTTTCTTGTAGGCTCCCTTCAGGTCTGATGGGATTGTCTCTTCTGTGCCCCCTGTGATGGAATTGTGTGGTGGGAACCACTCCTCTCCAAGCACAAAGTGTGGCCAGGAAAATTTGATTGTGTTTCTCTGCCCTTTTCAATGGGGAGGAGAAATGTCTGACGGAATCACCGAGGCCATCAATCTGAACAAAAGAAATATCCCAGACGTGGGAAAACAGCCTTTGACCTCAGTGAAACCCCAAAATGTTACAAACCTTTCAAATGCTCAAAGGAAATTTTTCTTCCAGCTCCTTTTACTGCCATGCACTTTGATGGCAAATAACTTTCCCATCCTTGGCTTAGCCATGCCCTGGGAGTTTTGTGGTCCCCTCAGCACTGCCCCAAGGAGCTGGGCACCATAGGATGGTACAAGTAAAGTGCAAGTGTTAGCATCCAGCTGTACCGCATCCCCCAACTCATGACGGAAAACTTAAATCCACCTGTACTGCACTCCCCAAACTCAGGACAGACACCTTCAGGCTGCACAGTGAGCAAGTGGTTTGCAGTTCAGTTTCTTCCTGTTTTCACACCCTGAAATGCAAAGCTGCAAAGAGCTTTTGTTGTGTTTTAGCAGAAGGCATCAGGTTACTGAACACAGGGGCTGAACCTGCTCCTGGGGGGCAGAGGCAACACCTGCCCTTTCTGCCCTAGACCTGATGTTTCACCTGCAGAGCAAAAAAGGAGTTTCATGACAGTGTGAAAACTTCCAAAGCCACCTTTTAATAAAATGAAATGAATGCCTGAGTGTTGAGGTACTTTTTGCAGAAGACTCTTTGTATTTAGGCCAGTTCAGATGGGGCTTTGAGTAATGTGGTCTAGTGGGAAGTGTCCCTGCCCATGGCAGGGGATTGGGACTAGATGAGCTTTAAGGTCCCTTCCAATCCAAAGTATTCTGTGATTCTATGATATGTGGATACATATATCACTCTTCTGCAACTCATGTGTGTACACAATAACAAATAACCAGTGCAAGAACAGCATGTCCTGCTGACACAGGCAACACACTCTGCCTCTGCTGCAAGTGGCACCTTTTTAAAGCTAGACTCAGGGTTTTTACCAAGTTAGAGCGGTGTGTGCAGAGGCAGGGAGGTAGGCAGCCATCCCTAGTGCAGCACAGGAGCAGTGTGCCTCCACGCCATCCAGACACCTGACGGTCCAGGGACACTGATTTAACATTGTTAGAGAGCTCAGTTCCTGAGCTGGGTGTGCAGGCTGTTGGTTGCTACTTCTGCAATGAACACAGGCTATCTTCCTGCTCTCCTCCTGAAAACAGGGCCTTTTGGGGGGTTCATTTGGCTTTTTCTCCCGAGGCTGTGTTTGAGAACTCTCGCGTGTGGATGGAGGCAGAGGCAGGTGGGGGGACCAGACCCGGTAACTTACTCTGGATGATGAGGTGTTTCTTGCTCCTGAAAAAAAGGAAGACAAACAAACAATCTGAGGAGATCCAATATACAGATATTGCTCAAACATGTGAGGGCCTGGGTGGTGGCAAGTCTGGGATTTGTGATAACGCTGTGACCTTGCCTTGGTGATTTGCTGGGTTTTGTTCCCAGAGTTCAGGGCGCTTCAAAGTGCTCACGTTACAGAGCTACTCCTGGCCCACACTTTGCCAGGCATGTAAACAGAATTAATGTCCTTTTCCTGGTTTCTTCTCAGAGAAAAAGCAAATTCATACGAAATGTTCAGTTGCAGAGGGCCAATATATAAAGGTTTTGTGCTGATAACAGAGACTGATACATGGTGCATTTCAGATATTCTCCCCTCACACTTTTATTCTAAAATCGAATGTCAGCAAAAGAGTAATGAGCTGGGTGGGGAAAGAGAGGCATTCCTTATTCTCACACTGTTGCTCCCTCTTCTTACTCATCACTTCTCTCCCCAGCTGGTGACCGTGGCCCACACACTCCTGTCCCTGACAGCACAAGGGGAGAGGTGGAAGCCAGGGCAAACTCTGCCTCAGGTGCCCTCTGTACGTGTTTTGGGGGTACCCTGGCCACGGAGCTGCATAGCAAGGATGCCCCTTTCTCTGGCTGCAGCAGCACCTTGGTCTCTCCCCACCATGCTCAAAGTGTCCCTTTGGTTTTGTTTTCTTTACTTATTTTTGGCCCTGAGGTTTCCTTTCAGAATAGCTCCAGGGCGTGGAAATAGGACGGTGCGGCCTCAGCCCCGCAGTGCGCCCGGGCAGGACAGGAGCACTCTGCTCTGCTCATTTACCGCCCTGCAAAAATAAGAATTAAATTTGGACCTAGGAGCCATGTCAGCCTGTGCCAGACAGGGACACTCTGACCCTGAGGTCCCCAGGGGCTCAGGCAAGTACACCCAAACTGTACAAGGTGCCCTCGCTGGGTGCAAGCCCACCCAGCTGCAGCATAAAGCTGCGGCCAGTGGCTGGTGCAAACCCCACCTTCCACTAGACCCTGTGGGTCAAAGCCCTGCCTCCATCCCTTGGAGGCAGATAAGCTCTTCCATGTTTTGTTTCCAGCAAGGTGAGATCATTTTCATAACGCTTTCAGAGCCTGCAATCACTTTTAATAACAGATTCCTTTCAGACAAAGGGGTGATCCCTCCAAGCACTGCCGCCTTGGAGAGATGGAGTTCTTGCAAAAGCAGTAAGAGACCAATGCTCCAAGCCCGTGATGTGATGCTTTTTTAAGTAATAATAAAACATAAATTTCAAATGGAAATGTTTTGGATGTGCTGGCCGAGTTCCCTGCTGGTCTCCAGGCATAGTGCTGGTGAGGTTGCTGCTGCTGGTGGCCTGCCCGGGCAGCACCCACTCCAGGAGCTAAACATAGGTGCTGGCTGCACAAGGCACTTGGGCACACGTTAATTATCCTGGTGCTTTTTAGGGATCTTGGGTGAAATATGTGTTTTTATAGTCAGTTTTCCATATTTTTTTTTAAGCAGCCTGGAGAAGAAGCCCTTTAATTACATTAAAAATCGCCTCCCACCAGGACTCTCTGTTCCCAAGCCCTGATGAAATTTTAAGCTCAAAGCTGGGCACATGCTCACTGCTTTCCTGGGCCAGACAGCTTAGGACAGCAGGGGACAATGGGAAGCAGGGCTGTCTCTGCCTTGAAGCCCTTGCATCACCCCCAGCAGGGCAGCCCCTCCAGCTGCTCCAGCCCCATGGAGCTGGGGGGACATGGGAATCCTCACAATGCTGATCTCTCTCTTTATCACAGGCTGCTGCGTTGGCACCAAAAAACTGCATGGCTGGGGTTTTTTTTCTTTTCTTTTTTTTGTGTGTGTGGGTTTTCCTGGCATGAGGCATCAGCTGAAAGCCACGGCCAGCTCCAGGCCTCCCTTATAATTAGGACTCCTCACAGTGACACAGGGGCTTTGAAGCCCATGGGGCAGGCACAGCTGTGCCCTGCAGCCCCAGGGTTGCACGGTGGGCATGTGGCATGGCCTGCTGCCAGGGCTGCTGGAACCTCGGGGGGCTATGGGGGACCTCTCCCTCCCAGAAACCAGTTATGTGCGTAGTGTTCCATCAGCAATTACCAACTCCCCAGCATGTACTTGCCAATGCTCAGCTGCCCTGCTTGAGTGTGAGGCTGTTTGTACCCCTAGTTTTGAGAAGCAACATTCAGGTCTTTCATGGCAAAGTGGATTTTTCTGTCCTAAATAACCATAGTTTTACCACTGGCTAAGCTGACCATTACAGACCTGCCTGAAGACATTTATTTTTCAACACACCTGTTCCCTCTCCTAGGGCTTTGTTATAAATACATATTATAGTGTTGGCTTTTCGCAAATAATGAATGTTATGTGTATAATATTAACCCTTACGTTGTAGAAATGTAACCATTATTAAATGCTTTTTCTTTTGTTTTACCCTAGAAATAGTTGAAAAATAGCTAACCAAAGATATGTTGAAATGCTACTAACAAACTATAAGCTTAACTAGATAAGCACAGATGTGATGACTTCAGCCTTAGGAAGTAATAACTCCAGCCCTAAGGACAATCTCAAACACAGAAGGGATAACTCCAGCCCCAGGAAACACAGAAGTGATAACTCCAGCCCCAGGACAATCTCAAATAAACACAAAAGTGACAATCTCAGATAAGCACGATATAACAGACTCCGGTTACTGGACATCTCTACCTACAAATCTTCTAAAAATCAACATACAGAAGAATTCCTCACATATCTTAAAGGCCATGTGTTTTTCAGGACAAAGTATGAATATACATATTTGCCTATGACTATGTAACAGACTGATGCAATAGAAATGTATATAAAGAGAGTGTCTTAGGCTGTTGTGCTCTTGGCTCTGTGCCAAGGGTACTCAGCATCACCTGGATGCTGTAATCCTCTTGCTCTATCTTTTGTCCCTTATTGTTCTTCTTTATTATAAAACCTTTAAATTTAGCAGGTGACTGGATTTCGTTTTTAACAGGCTTTATGTGCATCAGGTGGGATTTGCAGTTCTTGCCACTGTGGGAAGCAGAGCTGCATTTGGTGAGGTGTCATTCCCTGAACTGCTGCACCCCGGATGTGCAGGAGCTAAGGGGCCTTCGCTGAGGAGTGCAAGAAAAATCTGGGGAAGAGGGAGCAGAGGTGAACTGGAGAGCTGAGTGGCTGAAATCCAAGCAGGAAATGATAAATATAGGTAAAGGAGAAAAGATGTCCCTGCAGAGGTGGGTGTCGGGGCAGCATCCGCTTGCTGTATCCTGCCACCAAAGTCCCCAGTGAGATTTAGCAAGAACGTGTGGGTGGGGTTTTTTTTTCACTTTCCCCCCACCCCAGGAAGTTTTTCTGCTTTGCTGGGGACATACACAGATTTTAGCTGAGCAATGCTTGATTTTGGAGAGCAGAGGACTGGACTGGCCCCCACCTGAGTAGTTTGCGGGGCGTTAGAAACAAAGCAGATGTGCATTTTGTAGCAACACTGTGGCAGAAATGGCTCTCAAAGGTGTCACCTGTATCTGAGTCCCCTTTTCTTCCCCTGCCCTTACCAAGGCCTCTGCAGGGATCCTGGAGAGGGATTTGTTTGGATTTAGCTTTCTTTTTGGTCTAACGCCTCTGGCCAAGTGGCTGTGGAGCCATGCCTTTGAGGTTGGTCTTTTTGTCTGCTTGAAGAAACAGTGACAGAATTTCCCAAAAAGGGAGGTGGACACCCCCCAGGAACAGATTTCCCAATATTTATTTTAATTAAAACCCAGAGTGTTATTATACCCTCGGCCTCCCAGCCGCTCGTCTAAGGCCAGACCCTCAATTAAGCGGCGCAGTGCAAACCTCGCTGGGTTTGGCAGCGGCACGGGGCGCTATGTTTGTGCACCAAATCTGCCAGCGTTTAAGTTTTGGAGGGTTTTTGGTGCGCTCTGGAGGGCTGGCGTCACTCTGGGCAGGGCGGTGACTGGCTTGGGGGGGGCACAGCCAGACCTTATATCCCAGCAGGGCAGCAGCGGGAGGAAATCTGTGCGGGCTGACTCCGTGGGTAGCTCTCGGTGCTGGGGCAGGGTAAGCTTGCTGCTGCTTTTCCCAGCTGGGTTGTGCATTGCTGTCTGCTTTTTGCAGGGAGATGGAGGGGCTGAGCTTGCTGGCAGGATGGGGTGCTGCTTTTAGTCCTTTCCTGGGTCTGTGGCTTCCTGAAGCGCTTGGGTGGAGGGGACGAGCATCCAGAGCCTTGCCGCGAGGTCAGGGAAGCTTGTGGCCACTTGTTTTCTAGCCTGAGTTAAGCAAAAATAGGGAAACTTCAAGCACAGATAAATGTAATAATAATTCCCTACAAGCACAGTTGATGTTGGGTTTAGACAGAAGAAGGGTAGGAAAAAGGTTACTGGGCCTGACTGAGCCTGGGGGGATGCTGGGAGCATCCCTCCCTGGGGGAAGGCTGGAGAGCTGCTGTGAGGATTGGGTGTGTTCCTTGCTCCATGATGGAGGAGGGCAGGCTGTATTTTGGTGCTTCGTGTGCAGCTCGGACCTGCCCAGAGCCAAGTCCCCTCCAGATAAGCCTGTGGGGGGCTCTTTGCATTGGTGCCTTGCCACTGCTATTTTTGCCCATGGCAGGCTACAGAAGCCAATTATTTCCATTATTTCTGTGCTTGTTTGTTTTTCCTCAATGAGGTTAAACTGTGGTGTGATTCCCAGGAGCACTGCTCCCTGGGCAGAGCCCGAGCAGGTCTCGGAGCTATGGGAGGATGGCCTCAGTGGGCAGTACTCCCAGCTGCTCCTGTCACATCTCCAGCGTGGCTTGGCTTTCTCCCCTCCCTCAAAGGCAATGGGCAAGCAGGAGTGAGTAGTCCTGCTCTGGGAAAGCAGTGACTCCACTACATGGTGAAACTTGCTTTTCTGGTATTTTGTGGCTTCTAGAAAAAACAAAATGTAGTCATGGAAATTGAGGCAGATCTTAAAAAAAAAAAAAAAGGAAAAAGAAAAGAAGGAATTGGGTCTATGGAGGGGTTGGGTGACCTGGAGGTCAGGCTGTCTTCTCCCTGCTCACCCATGTGGACACAGATATGTGGATGGTTTGGAGCAGTGCTGGTGCTTTCTAGCTGAAAAGCGAGCCCTCAGCGTGTTTCGCTGTTCCTAGAGAAAGCAGCCATGAGGAGTGTCCTGGTCTTCGTCTGCCTGCTGGGGGTGGCGTGCGCCTTCTCGGTGAGTGCCAGGCGAGGGGGGCCCGCCCGGCCTGCCCGGGGCTGCTGTGGGGCTCCTACCAACCCAGCCTTTCCCCCAGGTCAAGAGCTGGCTGCGGCTACCCAAGCTGGACGACTCGGAAGAGAACGCGGTAGGGTCTCCCCCACCCCGCGTGCCCAGTCCCATGTGGGGCTGGTCTTGAGGGAGAGCACGTTTTGGTGGCTCCTGTACCCAAGTCCCCAGACTGATGGGATGTTCCCCCTCCTTCTCCTGGCAGGTTTTCAAGAGCCGGCACCGGCATTACCTGTACAGATACATCTACGTGTATCCCCCGCAGCGACGGTACCAGGTAGGTGCTTCCCAGGGGTTGCTGCTGCTTCCCTGCCCTCCAAATGCAGAGATTTTGGCCCAAATGAGGTGGGAGCACGGTCTGTGCCCTGTTTGCCACTGGCCCGTGGGCCTGGGCACAGAACATTGTGCTTGTGACACCACTGGAAACCCACCCACCTCCAACTTGCTTTTCCCTCTTCTTAGGGCAGTGACTCATCCGAGGAAGAGGGGGATGGCTCGGAGGAGGAGGAAGGGGGGGTGAGTATGGCAAACCAGCAGCCTGCAAAACAAATACGGGAATTTGGGAACTTTCTTTGGTTTTGTAGTCTCTGCTCATCAGCATTTGTGGTCACTGACCGCCCACAGCCTTGCACTCTGGATACAACTGGATCTTCTACTCTGGGGCTTATTTTATTATTTTTTGTTGATTTTTTCCTTTTGCTTTCCTTTCTCTTCCTGGACGGAGGTTGCACCAAACAACCCTGAGACAACTCTCTGGGTTTCCATTTTCAGTGGCTTAGAAAGGAGCAGGACAGGCCAAAGAACAAAAGCAGGGAGGTTCTCACAAGGAAGAAGGTGCTGTTAGGAACTTCTCTTATCTTCTTCTTTCAGCCTCTGTTGCCCTTATAGCACTGAGAAAATTCCTGTGGAAAATCCAGTTATGCTCTGCATGTGTGTGTGTGGAATGACAGAAACTGATACTATATTGGGAAAGTCACATTTGTACCAGTCAGACGATAAAGCTACTCCTGTCTGATGGGTCAGTATAAGCTCTGTACTTGTGAGAGTCACCCAGGTCCAAAATTAAAAGCAAGAAATTACAAAAATCTTTTGTGTCTCACTGGGCTGCAAATGCTCAAAAGTAATCTAGTGGTCTCAGGCACACAGGCGCTTTGAAATAAGAATCTGGTATGCTTGGAAACATGTATATCAGGCCTAATCAAGTCTTTTATTTTTCTCTTTTTCAAAAGGTATTTAATGAAAGCCTGGGAATCTGGTTTTAAATTCCCCTTTGGAGACCCATCCAAGGTCTGGGATATAGTATGGGGTGGCCCCTATGCCAACCCTGGCACCTCCCTGCAATTTGCCCCATTTTACCTGTTCCTCTCCCCTACCACTCAATATCTAGGGATAAATTTGAATAGTGGGATGGGCAGCAAAAGGTGGAATTTCATTTCTCAGGAAGAACTTAAGTGATATGCAGAAATGTAGCTGCTGTTTGGGTCTGCCCTTTTCATTTGGAAGGCACCAGAGCAGTGGCTGTTCCCAGGCAGGGACGTGCCTTCCCTGGCAGGGTGGTCAGCAAGAGGACTCATGCTGAAAAGCCCAAGGTCAGTTATAGGTATGTAAAGAGCACTGCTCTGTTGGGTGCTGGATGGGGAGCATCACTCCCACAGCACAGCTGGCTGCACCCTGCAATTTGATGGCTCTCCTGTTGAAGAGGAGAGCAGCCTGGACTTTCTCTGCCATCAGGTGCACCCATATTTCAAGGTCGGAGGTGGCCCAAAATGCCAGGGTAGGTGTCCTTGGTCTTGGCCTGTGAGCAGTGGGGATTGCCCAGGGCAGTGACAACACTGACCTCACATCTCCCTGCAGTGGCTGGGTTCATTTGCTGGCAGCAACATGCTCCTCCTCCCAGGCTGGGCATTGGGAAAACTGCCCCACCAGCTCCTCAGTGGCTGCTCCAGGCTCTGTTTGCACTCGGTTTATTCCTCACCTTTTTTTAGCCACGCACCCCACTGAGAGCCCCGCTGTGCTGCTGGTCTCTGGGGCCAAGCGTTGTTGGTGGCTGATTACTGATGGGGTTTGGGCTCACGCCTGGCTCTGAGCCATCACACTCTCACTGACCATCCACACATGACGTGCAGCGTGTCCACATGTAGTGTGCCTGTGGCTTTCTTTGTTTACTGGAAACTGGGAGAGGTGACTTCAGAAGAAAACCTTTAGATGCTTTGCAAAGCAAAATGCAGAGCCAGAATGGGAACACCCGGCTCCAGCCACCACCACTTAATTGCACGGCTCCAGCTGCCCTGCTGCAGCTTCTCCATTTCAGCCTGGAACAAGACCCGTGGGAAAGCAGGGAACTCGGAGCAACGCCCAGATGCTGTGTGGATGCTCCGTACCCCTCTCGCTGCTGGGAGGCCTGAGCTCCCCTCCAGCTGCTGACCCCCTGCCCTGTCCTGTCCTGTCCCTGCAGGAGCCATTTCATGCTGGCACCAAGGCAGCTGGACACCCTGCTGGAGCAGCCCCTGGGGACTGCCAGAGCGCACTGGGAGGAGACGTCACATCCCCCCAGCAGGTGTGACTTGGGGAGGGGTCTGTTCACTGCATGTTTGTTTGCACCCATGGGATGCCCTGCACCCTGTTTCTGCTTGGGGGGGCTGCTGTGGAAATACCCATAGCTGGACCAAGCTCCGGGCATTAACGTGGGGTTGGAAGGGGTATCCCAAAAAGACAGTCCTGCCATGCAAGGTGTGGGGGGATGCTCAGCTGTGCCCATACCTGCCCCTTGCCACAGGGAGCTGCAATCTCCTGACGCCCCAGTAATGCTGTGCTTTCTTCCCTCTGCCAGGGCAAGGGCTGCCAAGGGACCCTGAAAGGGATCAGGCAGAGGACTGCCAGCAAGAAGGAAGACTCTGAAAATGAAGACAGTGATGAGAATGAGGAGGAAGAGGAGGAAGAGGAAGAAGAAGTAGATGAGAATGAGAATGGTGTCAATGGCACAAGCACCAACACCACAGAGGGTATTGGGCCTCATGGCAATGGCACTGCGGTGGCTGAGGAGGGCACTGGTGAAGCTGAGGAAGAGGAGGAAGAGGAGGAGGAAGAAGAAGAAGAAGAGGAAGAGGAAGAGGAGGAGGAGGAAACCGAAGCCACCACCATCGCCAGCACCACCAATGAAGATGGTCTGATCCAGGTGACCACTACGGATGATGGCGGACCCACAGATGCCACCACAGATGTCACCACAGATGCCACCACAGCTGGGGAGCTGTGGGAATACGATGTGACAGCCAGGGACCACGGCCGGGGGGACGAGGGCACCACGGAGGGTGGCTACGAGGAACAGGACGAGTACGCGCGCGGGGACAGCTACCGGGCCTACGAGGATGAGTACGGCTACTACAAAGGGCACGGATACGATGTGTACGGCCAGGATTACTACTACAGCCAGTGAGCAGGGGGGCAGCCCTGGTGCTGTCCCTGCCTGCCCCAGCCCACTCAGGAAGGTGCATCCAAAGGCTCCCTGCAGCCACTGCACGCCGGAGGGGACGCCAGGCAGCTTGCCGTGCTCACTGGCTCCGTCCCAGGCTTTTTTTTTTTTGTATCTTGCAAAATGAAATGAAATGAAATAAAGCAACTGAACTGAGCTTGTTGGTGACAAAAAGTTTGCTGCCAAATTTGCTGGGGTCAGTGGGGCAGCACAGGGCTTGGTGACGTGCTGAGGGGCTACAGTTGTCCATGATACTTAGGGCTGAATCTTGTTATTCCAGCTCAGATGCACATGAAAGGAGGGAGGAACAGCGAGGCTAACTTGGAAAGTCTCTGTAGAGTTCCCTCTGAAAAATGAAAGAGCACTCTTAGGGACACTGCTGTGGGATTACAGCCATGTTTTATGTAGAGTAGATGTGAATTTCCGATATGTGAGCAGTGGTAATTTTACCACGTCTTCCATTCCTTGGTAACATGCCTCCCATGGCCTGACCACACACCAGGCAATGTTAATAAGTGTAAAAGCACTAATTTCTCTTTCTGGGCATCACTAGCTGTAGATGCACATCCCTGTAATGAGGGCTTTGCTTCTTCATCCCTGCACCGGGCATGTGGGTACAAGGCTGCGCAACTTGGATGTGTGTCTTGAACACCAGTACTGCAGCCCAAAATGTCTGTGTCACACAGCCTCATTCCCAGGGCAAGGTAGGGCTGTCACAGTGACAGCGGTGAATCTACTCCCCTCCTACATCAGTGACGGGGATGCCTGGCTGGGAGTCCTCAAGATCCCTGCTCAGGGTCACTTCTCAACAGTAGTGTGTCCCTGGCCAGCTGGAGATCTGCATTATGGATACGGATGGAACAAACCCCACTGGGTTCCAGGCAGATGCCACCATTTGGGAATAGTGATGGCCCTCATGCACAGTTTATGGCAGGTACCGTGCTGCTCTTGCACTCCTAGGAAGGAAACCCGAGTTCAGCTCCTGATGCAGGTCCAACTGCAGAACTAGTCTATTCTAGCAAGTTGCTGGCCACTGTACAAAGCTGCTTCCGTGTGCCAAAGCCGGGCTGCAGCTGCTGGGGAGGCAGGAGGTGCTGCCTGTGGTGTGGGCACCCCTGGGGACAAATCCCTAGGGTGGCACTGGAGAGCCCTGCACGCGCTCATGGCCGGTGGGGGGACACAAGAGTCCCATCATCCACATCCCCAGGGGGTGCCCAGAGACGTCAGGGAACCAACACGGACAAAGGGCCCTGGCACTGCCAGGGGCCGGGTCCCGCTCCCACAGGCGCGTAGCCCAGTCCCGCGTGCGTCAGCCCCCCAGGCACCTGGCAAAAGCTCTCCTCCGGGAGCCAAGGCACGTGGGCTGGCTGCCCTGTGGGGTGGCATCCGACTGCCGCTCCCTGGCTGGTGGGCAAGCGTCAGTTTCCTGCTGGCTCCGGGATTTGCTCCTGCTCACGGCTGGATGCTGATGGTTTAAGCGTTTCTGGTGATCATGCAGTAGCCGTGCCAGCTCCTGAGGTTTGGGTTAGGGCAGAGTGGGGAGTGGGATGGGAGCTGCTGTCACCACCACCACAGTGAGCGCCAGACTGGCCGCAGTAGGGAACCCTTCTTGGCAAGGGTGTAGGTGACCAGCAATGCCACGAAAAGTAGAGGTGGGGAGGAGGAGGGTTTGTACATCATGCACACCCTTGCAGCGCTTCTTCGTAACGAAGCTGGGCTCAAAGGGACCTGTGCAAGCAGTACATGGAAAAATATACATATCTTTTTCTTTTTTGCCACTCTTCTACTTTACACTTGCACAGGTTTAGCTCAGAGGGGTTGAGGTTGAAACCCAAAAAGCAAGTGTAAGAAGACACAGCGTGGTGGTGGCTCTCAGCTTGGCCAATGCTGCCCTTCTGTGCCAAAAGGCCAGGACCAGGCCTGGCTCTGGATATCACCCTTCCCTTTCTGCAGCCCTGCTGGCTTTCCCATGTTGGTCACAGTGAGCAAGCCAAGACCCACTGCACACCCTCTTATCAATAACCCAGCTGGACGTGTGCCACACTAAGATCTGCGCTAATCATCGAGCAATTTCGCCTTCAGAACAGATATTTATAAACTGTGCTTTCTGTTTATCCAGCCAGGTGGAACATTTGATAGCTGTCTTTCACCACAAACACATTTTTAGCTGGAAATTACTCCCCCTGGTTATCTGCGGGTGCTGCCAGAGCTGACAAATGTCCTTGGGCAGGAGCTGATTGGCTCTGCGCACCCGGGGCCAACTTTAAATTTCAGCAAAGTGGGCACAGGCTCCACGGTCTGCCACGGGGACCTACCTCCGACGGGGAAAGGTAATCTTCTTACCTAGCTTCCTGCCCTGTCTCTCCCTAGCCCTTCAGCTCTGCTGCCCCTGAGCAGGGATTCTCCTGCTTTCACTCCGGGCAAGCCACAGTGGGGATGGAGACATCCCGATCCTTGGCTGTGCACATCTCTTGAGCTTACACTGCTTTATACTGCTGATCCTTCTGCATGAATGTCCTTCTGGTGTTTCTTGTAGCAATGCTGGTATGGCTGAAAACAGTCTCTGGGATGGACCTGCAATTCCAAGCCAGGGTGGTTGGGTGAAATGAGAATTATGGGCCAACTGAGCTATTGCCTCCTGCCATTTATCAGTGCTGCAGAAGCCTGCCACTTTCTTAATTTGGATTTATGAATGGCTTAACTTGCAGCAGCTTTGGGGGGTCATTTATTGCAAATATCCACCGAAGCTGCTTTGACAGAGAGAGTTAGGAAGCTTTAATGGCTGGTGTCACAATGCCCACTCGGAGCTGCTGGCCGTGCCCTAAGCACATGGTGAGAGCATTGCCCTTGCTGCGAGGAATGCAGAGAGGCAGGGCAATGCCAAGGGCCACTGAAAAG
Source organism: Daphoenositta chrysoptera (assembly GCA_013397915.1). NCBI lineage: Eukaryota > Metazoa > Chordata > Aves > Passeriformes > Daphoenositta > Daphoenositta chrysoptera. The sequence goes on along the minus strand of VZRO01007298.1, from coordinate 25,104 downwards.
CCTGGGAAAAGCTGGGGTTGCTGGAAAACCCTGCTGCCATGGGAGCTTTGGGATAGCGGGAGCTTTTAGGTTGTTGCTAACTAGAACTATTGAGGATCACAAGTCCTAGGAAGACAAACTCCAGCGATGCTTCACTTTGTGTCTCCAGGAGCAGCCCAAGATGCAAACATCCCTTGTCTGCCTGTGCGTGTGCCTGCTCAGCACAGCCCTCGCCACACCTGTGAGTATGGCTTTTCCTGGATTCCCAGCACGCTGGAAGCATGAGGTGTACTATCCGGTGCATCCTGGCATGCTTTCAGCAGTGGGAAAACGTGGGTTGTAGTTGTGTTTACCACCTCTGGTGCTTGGGGAGGGGACTAAGGTGAACAGCAGAGGTGAGCCCAGAAGGAAAAATATATATTAGCACTGAGGTGGCTGAACATGTCCCTTCAGTTTAGTAATCAGGGCATTGCACAGAGCACATCTGGGTGGCTCTACCTCTTCCCTTGGATTTCTGTGGATCTGGGATCTGCCCAGTGCTTTTGGCCTGGGAACAGCCTGAGCTGAGCCACAGGAAGAGTGGTGTGGGAAGGATGCTCAGCTTACCCGTGTGGGTAGCAGCAGTCAGAGGGCACCCACAATTATTTTCCAGCTCTCCTAATGTGAAATGTTGACAGATTTAACTAAAAAATGGGCAAACTAAGATGAATATACTAGCAGCCATATTTGTCCTGCATAACTGTTGTTCAGCATACTAAATACACAGGTAGAGTGAAAGTCTGCTCCTAGAAAAGGCTTGCTTTTTGGTCAGGGTAAGAGGAGGGAAATCCCATTTCCCTGAGGGATGGGCCCCTCCCATGTGTCTTTTACCCCCCAGAGCAAGCTCTCACAACCTGGTCTGTAGCAGGGCAGCCCACGGGAAGGCAATAAATCAGCACAGATTTGCTTTTCAGATAGGGGCACAGAAGAGATTTAATACTATGCTGTGTAACCAGAGCTGTAATCCGACCTTTGGTACTGTTCACAAACAATGGAACAATCTGGGAATATTCAATACTTTGGGGTGTGTTTCTGACCCTTCAGCTGGACTTGGGATATTTCAGTTATTAATATTCCCGAAATCAAAGAGGACTCCCCTGCATGGGGCCATCTCTGACTCTGGCACATAGAGAATGCCTGAAATGGCTTTGTGGAGCTCACAGGATGCTCCCACCAGCAGGTGCCCCAATCCTGAGGGATGTACTGGCCAATTACCCCCGAAAGATGCCAGGATAATCAGGGAGAGCTGGAAGCCTGCAAGCATGTACAGAAACCCAGCTGTGCGGGCACAGGGGTTGCTGCTCAGTTGCCCAGTAAATACTGGGAAACACTGCAAGTTAACCAGCTCTGGACTCCCATCACAGGCAGATCCAAGCAGAAAGTTGAAGCATTCTGTTGTGAGCAGTGCTGCTGTGTATTAAAAATGCTCTGCAATAAAATACTCTGCAGCAGACTCCAGGAAAAGGTTATTTGCAGACCAACAATACCCTATGAAAACTAGCGTGCAATACAATCATGCTGTAGCAAAATTTGCAATACTTTTCAGATCCTGGAAATGGGGTTTTGACCTTTCCTACTGTTGCTATCTTTAAGTCAGCACCCCAGGTAGTGCCTGCGAATTTGTTGGCTTATCAATGCAGTTTTCCCACCCTTCCCTGAACACTGGGTGGCCTGCAGTAGGCACTGGCAGCTGCCTGGATGCTGGGGCAGTGTTTGATGCCTCAGCTCTTGCCCATGTTTTGCTGCCCACAGGTGCCACCGCCGCTGCCTGGGAGAGCTGCTGGGAACTGTGTGGGACAGCACCGGGTATGTATTCCTCTGCCACATCCTGGGGCCTCAGTGGGTACTAGTGGGACCCTACTGCAGTGCCAGGCACAGAAAGAGGAACTCCTGCCAATGCATTTAATAAGAAAATTGTGAGTTTTGGTTATTTTCTTCCCCACCAGATACTTCTGAAAGGCTGCAACGCCAAGCATGGCTTCTACATTTTCAAATATGTCTACTCATTCTCAACACGGAGGAACCAGACACAGATAAAGGTGAGGACGTGGCCAGGGGACACTGCAGGACCCTGGCCTGGCTGCAGTGTCCCCAGCAGCCATCCATCCCCGGGGCTGGCCCTGACCTCTCCCTTGTGTGTACTGCACAGAAAGAAGAGGCTAACCACCAGAGTATCATCCCCAGCCGCCGGCTGGATGAGGACAATGCCAGGCGGGAGCCACCAGAGGCCAGGACAGCCCCAGAGCACAGTGACAACAGCAGCACTGAAGTAATCGAGTATGGGATTGTCCTCAAGCCCGAAAACCGTAGCACCCCGGGCATCAGCAGGGACGGTCCCAGTCCTCGCCCTGGCACTGGCACTCGAGCACGTGGCAGTGGTGGTGGCACGGGTCCCACCCCGTCCAGCTCAGAGGGCAGCGGCGATCTGGATTTGGTGGTGGAAGTTGATGGTGGCGTTCCCATTTTTCCTCAGGGTGAACGCCCCAGTGAGGCTGTGGTGGGGAACAGGTCCAGTGTCAGGAGTAAGGACAAGGATGACGGTGTCCCCAGAGTGGTTCCAGGGGAGGGAGCCATGACTGCCGGGAGGGGAAAGGCCCCTACCACCAGAGGGACAGGGGATGAGGGCAGCGGGGAGGTCACTGTCTCTGGCCAAGGGCAGGAGGGTGTCAGGCGAGGTACAGGGACGGGAGGCGTCGCTTTGTCCTCTGTCACTGAGAAGATGGAGGATGTCCAAGTGGATACCGCAGGTGTGGATGAATATGCTTACATTCCTGACTCGGGCAGTGTCACCATCACCCGTGGGAGCCTGGGCAGCACAGACGGGGCCACCAGCTTCACCCAGGTCTCTCCGGACAAGGATGACGAGGTCAACATCTTCATTGGGAGGGCCAACATCCGCGTGGGGGAGCAGGAAACCACGCAGGCCGGTGCCACAGTGGGTAGCGAGGACAATGGCATCCCCTCTGTGGGAACCAGCAGCCCCCTCCCCAGGCTGGGCGTCACTGCGACACCCAGTGGTGACGATGACAGCATCCCTGCTCGCAGGCGGCCTGAAGGACCGGCCACCACAGCCACCCCAACCCGTGGGGACAGTGTCACCAGCAGCCTCAGGGATGGCCGTCCTACTGGAGAGGATGAGGAAGGTGCCACCACCATTGGTATTGATGGAGGACTGGTAACCCCTGTCCCCCGGAGAGTCACTAGTGGTGACATTACCAGCCCCACAGTGGCCAGCATCCGTGGGAAAGACGATGATGAGGTGAGAGGAGAGGGGCAGAGGTTCAAGGGGGAGCCAGGCCATGTGGCTACCACGACCCCCCGCCAGTGGGGTGACATGGAGGCCGGTGTCACTGTCCCAGCCGAGGGGGCCAGCATCCTCCTGGCCACTACCGAGGCGGACCGCAGCACCCCGTCGGTGACAGCCAGCAGCCACACGGCAGGCACCAGCACTGTGCTGGGCAGGGGAGGGAGTGGGGAAGTGGGGACAGCCACCTCCCGACCCCCCCGTGTGGAGGGACGGCCCGGACCAGGGGTGAAGGTCCGTCCAGGGGGAGCAGGGCTGGACAAGACGCCCAGGACGGAGAAAGCACCATCCCCAAGTGGGAAACCCAGCAGCTGGGCATCGAGCGGGGCCCAGACGAGCGTGGGCCGCTATGATGGCGATGCTGGGGGCAGGTCGCAGGCCACCAGAGCAGGGGCCAGCCCCGCTCCGCAGGCAGGGCAAGGCGTGGGCACCACGGCAGCAGGCNGCACGGTGGCGACGCTGGGCCGCAGCAGGCAGCTGGACCAGGTGAAACGCGCTGACGAGCTCCACGTCCGCGAGCGGGCCTTCTACACCCTCGGCGGGGCGGGCGGCGGCCCCCACGGGCCCTACCCCGGCCCCGGCAGCGCCGACAGCAGCCAGTCCTCCGAGGGGGACCGGGGCAGCCACAGTGAGAGCGGACAGACGGGACTGCAGCCCTCAGGGTGGGGATCCCCAGGGTACCCCCAGGGCCGCTGGATCCAGGGGCCCCTCTGAGGCGCGGCCAGTATCCACCCCGGCAGGCTCCAGCGGCGGAGCTGGGGGGTCCCACATGCCGCCTTTTCCCCCTTGGCATCCCCGCTGCGGGCTCTGCTTTTGCCTGGGTGAGGGGCAGGCTGCTGGGGGGCACACGGTGCTTCACAGCCCAGGAGCCAAAAATCACTGGTTCATGCAATCTGCTGTTAATTTGGGGGAGGCTGCAGATGGCGCAGCAGTAGGGATGCGTGGGTGTGCTGTGTTAGACAGCCGGGGAACAGCAGCCATGCATAGGGTAGCGGTGTTTGTGCACTGACGCCAAGCAAGTAAAGAAGCAGTGAGAAAAAGCCTCTGTCCTCGCGGTTTCACTTCCAGCCTACTGGAGAAATAAAGGCATTTCTGTACCTGAGGATCTGCTGACTCTGGTGTTTGCAACGGGACTTCAGGCAGTCACTCTGCCGCAAGCAGCATGCTGGGGGCAGGCTGGTCCCTGGGAATAAGGGGATTTCTGGCCCCAGCACATCCCTGGCCCAGCCATCACCTGTGGGGCTGCAATTTGGCCAACAAACCCCACATATCCCTCCCTTGGGGTATCAAACACCACCAGCCTCCCTGGACTTGCTGGGGTGGCCCACAGAGCATCCTCCCCCTTGGCTCATCCATCTCCTCCAGTGAGAAGTCCCCATCATGCCCTCCTGATGGTACATTTCCTGGCCATGCTCTCCTTCCAGGAGCACCATAACACTCCGGCTGTGCCACCACCATTCCTGCCGCTGGCCCCCGCACGCGGGCCAGGCTGGGCTTCGACATGCTGGAGCCATGCTGTCGGTGATGCCCCGAGTTAATCACTGTTTATGCAATTGCAGGTTGCTTTTTCTGTCCGAGAAGCTGCTAAAACAGGCGTGTTCAGCAGCGCGCCAGAGTGAGCAGCACAGTGAGAGAGGTGTCAAGCCTCAAGGGGAGAGGTGCTGCCACAGCATGTGCTGAGGGGACCACCAGTGCTGTGCCCATGCAGGGAGCAGCCAGGAGCAGCCACGATGTCAGTGAAGTACCCAGACTGCCTGATTCCCTGCCCTCTGCACACAGGGAGGTGGCAGATCCGGCTACGGGCCGTAGAATCACAGGATGGTTTGGATTGGAAGGGACCATAAAGATCACCTAGTTCCAACTCCCCTGACATGGGCAGGGATGCCACCCACTAGACCAGGTTGCTCAAAGTCCCATCCAACCTGGCCTTGAACACTTCCAGGGGTGGGACATCCATAGCTTCTCATTGCAACTTAGTACTTTGGGATCGTACATGGTTGATTCATACTGGAACACCAGGATAACACTGTGTCTCTCACTGGTGCTATCAGTTAGCACCAGCTCTTGGGACTCTGCTTTGCTACTGCTCGTACTCTCCGGCAGAAAGGGTCAACAATTACATGTGCCCGCTATGCCCCCACCAGGGCATCGGGCCCTGGTGTGTCCCGGGAAGCTGCTCTGTGTAGCTTTGTCCCAGTGCTGCAGGGACATGGAGATTTCAGCAGCCTGTGGCAGGGATTTGTCTGCAGTTCCCAGGCATGGGGCAGCATGCAGAAGACCCCCAAAGGCTCATGGACCTCCTGTGCTGGCCCATCTGGCTCAGACTGAAAGGTGCTGCAGGGCTGCTGCCCGTCTGGGCTGGGTGACTCGCCCCTAGAATTGCCAGGGCACATCACACACCAAGACTGATGGACTGTGGCAGTGCTCTGGGGATCTAGGGCTCGGCACGACTGCCTGGCAAATGAAGAGGGTGGTTTTGGGGTCTCACCACTGGCAGGGTTGGAAGTAAGGAGTTTGCAGCCGCGGCGCAGTGCCCAGGCACCTCCATCCTTAGTCCTGACCACACCCTTGTCCAAACGATTCGGCAACATCCTTAGGCAAGGGCTGGGCACCATCTAGTGGAAAAAAAAGCCTGTTGCTGGGAATGTTTTGTGCCTGTGGAATGATGCCCAGCTCTGCCTCATGCTGGCGTGGGCACTGCTGCCCTCTTGTCCCACTGCTTCCTCGAGGTCCCGGGGAGCCCCGCCTGAATGGCAAGGTCAGGTATAAAACTGGCCAGTTCAGGTATAAATGGCATACATTTATAAACCAGCATTACCTCCCTGCACAGTTGCTGCTAAAGCACCTGGAATTTTTGTGCCGTGACTCTGGCTCTACATCTGGAAGAATACAGTATTTTGGGATGCTCACCCCGAGCCTCCTGCTCAGCACCACAATGGGGCCTGGCCCTGCTCTTCCAAAACTCACCTGCCAAATAGCACAAGTGACCACTGGACATAAAAACTGCAAGTTTCCCTAGGAAAGGGTTTTCCCGAGTATTGTAGCAAAGCGGGGAGCTGGTCTTTCCTTGGAGTGAAGGGTGAGCAGAAGAGGGCTGGCAGGGTGGGAGTTGGCAGGGTGCCACTGCCCACCCCTCATGCTCAGACACCCACAGCAGGCTTACAGCTGGGCTAGAGGTAGTCACCAGGTCTGGGAGGTGTTCCTCTGTGGCCCTTTGCTCTCTGTCTCTGCTGAGCTGTGTTTTTGAAGATTTGATTTAGACTTTTAATAAGTATACTTTTACATTCTGTTCGATGTGTTGGGTTTTGTTTTTTAATCAAGGGCAACAGTGATTTATCTACAGGTGTTTCTTCACACTGGGACAGCAGAGGCTGTTGCTGAAGGGATTTAAGGTCTTTCATCCCACCCTGTAAATGAGTGAACCCAAGTGAAGAGTGATAGGTACTTTCTGAGGGTACAGAACAAAAAATAAATTGTCCCTAAAAATCCCATCTACTCTTACGAATGCTAATTGTGGGCATGTGGCCAGGCAAGTATGGGTACACCCTGCTGCTTCAGGCCAGCAAGGTTGCAAAGAACTGCTAAAATGCTTTTTGAAAGAAGTCTAAAGACCAATGAGGAGCTTTGAGGAACCATTCAAAGGAAGTTTTGAACTGTATGTTTTCAGGTACAGAGCTCGATGCTGGCTGTGTGGAGGGGGCAGGTGGTGCCCATCACAAAGAACTCTTCTCAGATTCTTTCACAGTGTGGTGGCAGCGGGCACAGCCTAGAGAGACAAGGGTGCCTGTCCCGTTGTAACACCATGGTTTTTCAGAAGAGGGCAAAAGCAGACAGACAGAGGGAGCAGCTGAAAGCAGCACCTCTCAAAAGAGCGGGAGCACGGCTACAGGACAATAATGATTTTCCTCCTCATCTGCTGTAGTTACTCAGTGAGACCCATCTCCATCCCACACCAAAGAGCAGGGACTGAGAGGGACTGAAATACTGTGCACACCCCCAGAAAACCCCTCCTCCCAGTGCTCAGCCTTCTTGCTCCTAAGCTGGCAGCCAAGGCTGGGCAACTGGAGGAGGCCTGAGCACATCCAGGTTTTTGGAGGATGGAAGATGCCCCGAAGCCTCCATCCTTTGCCAAGAGAAGCACTCATTGCCGTTGAGGAGGGTGCAAAGCAGCCCCAGCAATAAGAAACGTACCTGGGTTTTCCTTCTGCAGAACAACCCACACAGTACTGCCTACCATCAGGGGGCTTCAAAAATGTTTTTACTTACTCTGAACAGTCTCTAATAGACCATCCACCAGCCCTTCCCTGTAAACATTTTGGGAAACATACTCTGAAGTCACAACCATTGCTATAGTCAAGCAAAGGCACCTTTTGACACATGGAGTGAAATAAAAATCTCAGTGAGATTAGTAAAAAACATTATTAGCCAATATTATAATCTGTTTGGGGCTTCTGTTGGTAATCCTTGCCTATTTCCCTGCGTCCTCATGGTGGAATTAGAGGGACTGGTCTGCAGGGTTGCTTTGGGGAGCAATTGACCTGCAGTTGGATACCTGGGTGTACATCCTATACTATATTCACCCTTCTTAAATTACTTTATGGGCCTTGCTCTGATCAACAGGGTACCCCTGACTTGGGAGAGTACAGAGCTGACAATCCCTGGCCAGTGAAATGTGGGTTTCTCACTTCGCGAGGTTCTCTAGAAAAAAAACTTCTCCTGCCAAAAAATCCTGGCAAACTGTAGCCATCATGTGAAAATCCTGATGCCGTTCCTCCAAGTGATTAATGTGCCAAGCCAGTCAGTCTGGGTTCAGCTTAGGCTGTTAGTTATAATTAATCTTTCAAGTTTGGGAAGTTGATAGATACAAACTTCTTCTGTCATGAAATAGAATGGCAGGGGGTGTTTTGGAGATCTCACACCTTGCTTCAAAGCTGGCCTGCATGGGAGGAGATAAAATAGGCATGTGGTCTTTTCAGCTTCCCTGCAATGTGCAGAGAAGGGGCAGGAGCTTTATCTCCCTCCCACCACCAAGTGATTAATATTGTCAATAGTGGCTTTAATTTAGAAGTGTTGGGCCTTACAATAAAGTCTTCCAGCTCCCTGCTGCCATCTTCCAGCAGTGGCGAGAAAGATCAAGCCTAATAGCCTTCAAATGTTTGACTTACTAAAAGCTGACCCTCCTTTTCCTCACTGCTCCCTCCTCCCTTATCCCTGTTGACACATTCCTGTTAAAAGCCATCCAGTTCCTCCCCAAAATACAAGTGGGGCTGAGTGCACTCAGCCAGCTTCAGCTGTACCTGCTCCCTGTCTTAACACATGGGATGTTTCATACGCCACTAAATCCACTTGTGCTTCACCTCAGCTTAAACACTCCTGATTTCCAAAAATGTTGGGTCCAAAGGGCAGAGTTTTAGATAATAAAAATCCTAAGGGAGATTTAATGCTTGAAATTAAAATGCTAAGGTGCTAGAGCAATTCCAAGTACATATTTAATACATGAATAACTAAGTACCTTGTGCCAGGCACTGAATATGAGAAATGAAGGATGTGAGTATGATGACTAAAACCAGCCTTTGCTTCAATTTCCAGACACAGGACTGAGAAAAATGGGAAAGTAATCCCCATCCATTTTTAAACACTCAATGCTTTGCCAATTACCTAAAAGCAGCAGTTGTATCAGAGAAATTATTTTAAGAAATGATCCTCCTCATGTAGAGTGTGAGTTGAAAATATCCGTATGCTATCCACAGCCTTGGATGAATTTCCACCATCCTCCCCACACCCAAGAGTGCCCATGGGACCAGGGGCTGAGGAGCATCCCTGAATCCAGCAGGGCTGGGATGGGTTTGCTTCTGCTCTCAGGAGCACCCTTTGAATGCAGGTCCAGTGGCAAACTGGCTAGAAGAAAAACTGAATTTTAATTTTACTTTTCTTGCTGTGTTGCCTTTCATAGCAGAGCAGAGTCTCAAGAGGAAGGTGCTGTCCCAAGGAGCAGAGAAAATCTCTTCCCAATCCTCTTGTGAAATGCTCAGCAGAGGAATAGTTGAACACCTGAAAACTTCAAGACTTCAGAGACTTTAAATAAGAATCTAAATTGATGGACTTTTGCCAGTTTAGAAAAAACACCCATCCCAACACCAAAAATCTTTTATTTAATTTTAATTTCTATTTACAAGGGGTTAAACAGTCTCATGAGTTTTCAGCCACAGACTAAAAAACATGGAGGAGAAGAGAAGCTGTGGATGCCCTGTCCCTGGAAGGCCAGGCTGGCCAGGACCCTGCACACCCCAATGTGGTGGACGGTGTCCCTGCCCATGGCAGGACATTGGAACCAGCTGATGTTTAAGGCCCCTTCCAAGCCAAAGCATGCTGGGAAACCATGAGGGTGCACCCAGGTCTTCTGCAGCCGTTGATGGAATGTTGCCCCCACCACAGCGTTGCCACGAGGATTCCATCCCTGGTCACCCAGGTGACCCGGGGTCCGTTGGTGTCAGTTGATGGATGCTCTGCTGGGAGGCAGACGCGGAGCGCCTGTCTCCTCTGCGTAGTGCCCATCTTCCCTGTCCCTGCTGGGAACAGAAGCTGATTTGCTGGCAGTTGTTGGATAAACTCTTGACTGGCTACACACGTAAGTGTAGATTATATTTGAAAAAGGGGTTTGATGCGAAGGGGTTGGTCTGGGATGCTGGCCCAGCTGCAGGTGTCTGAGGCACCAGTACTGGACTTGGACAGAAACTGGTGACTCAGGGATGGGAATCCTGGAGCAGGGGTGGTATGTAAGAGAACAGGTATTCCACATGGTAATCTCCTCTCTTCTCCTCTGGTAGGTTTGGAAGAACATAGTTCTCTGACCCTTTGAGATCAGGGTTTTGTAGCATTGTGCTACAAATTCCTACCTGAAGGAATTCTCTGACATTCCTTCTCTGGTGCCTGTCCTGCTTACTCTTCCAGTGCTTTTAGGTCACGAAGCACCATGAGCTCAGTGAGTACTTTACCACTCAATGCAAATCTGATTCCTAAAACACATTGTCTGGGGTACTTTCAGAAAGGATTTAAAGAGTTTGTAGCAAAATGCATGGGAACAGAGGCCTGTTAAGACTTCATGTAACTTCATATTTTGGGAGATGGAAAATTTTTAATCTCTCTGGGTGCTAGCAATAATTCAGAAATGCTTACAGTGTGAACAATTACCTGATAAAATTGTAAACTGGTCTCCTCATTTTCAAGCCTTTGGGATAGGCTTTTTCTTGGTGAGACAGTTGGTAAGAGATCAGGGGATGCCTTTTCCTTGATGCGATGCGCTCAGGGAGGAATGACCTGTAGCACCATTTGATGCTTATTCCAGCCTTCGCATGAGTGTTTTCTGTACCCTCATGCTTTCATTGGTGTTGCAAAAATGAGGGCCACGTTACCCTTACTCCCAGAGAAAATGCTAAGGCTTTGCTCCCTCTTATAATCAGCGAAAGCGCCGTGGAGAAGAAGATGATTCTGGTCAGCCTGAGAAACGGAGCAGGCTGCTGGCTTCTAGCACGGGTGAAACTTCAGAGCCAGCGCCAGCAGTCTGTGAAGAAAGTGGTATATCTCTTTCTGAGATTGGTAAGAAGAGAAACTGTTTCTGGAGGCCTGGGGTCCAGCCAAATGTGTGCATTTGCCAGTCTCTAGGCCCCTTAGTGGGGAGGAAGGGAAACCTGGGATTTTAGGAAGCGCCTAGTATGGCATCTCTAAACAGCAAGGCTCCTGACAAGCACATGGGTTTGTTACTGTGCTGTGATACATTTGCACCAGTGGGAGATGAGCTGAGTAGCAAAGGTCCAAGTGCTGCTCAAACACCTGAATGTCTACTCTGAGCAGCTGACAGTTGCCCCAGTTGCCACTACACAGGATGGCAAAAAAAAAAAAAAAAAAGTTGGGATCTTCCAAGCTGGAAGCAGATAAGGAAAATTTGTCATTAGCTGTGCCTCATCCCTCAAGGGAACATGTAAAGTATGGTACTGTAAAATTAGGATAGCTGCTATGATTCCACCTTTGGTTTGGGTTTCTTTCTTGTGTGCTAAACATTCCCCTATGTTAGATGCATCTTATGTTGGTGTGTACCTCCTGCAAAGCTGCTGTCACCCAACAGAGCTGTGTGAGGAGCTCAGCCACTGTTCCTTGCAGAGGACAGGGCTGGCAATGCTCCCCTGTGGACTGTTGAGAGAAAAGCTTGAGTGAAATGTTGGACACATTCCTGAAAAGAAGAGGCTCAGGGCATAGTTGAATCCCACCTCAGCCTGTTTTGCTGGGACTGCCCATTTCATTCCTCCACAATTTCTGGTCTTGATTCTCACATTCTGGTTTTCAGCTGGTGAAGAAGTCGTAGGTGGCACACCTGACTCTTCTGAGACTGAATACGTTGATGTAACTGGCAGTGATTCTGACAGTGTTGTGGTAAGTGTGAATGACACACTTCTCTCCATCTCACAGTCAAATTAGTTTTTTCGTGTGCTGCTAGGCCTGTCTTCTGGCATCTAAATAGTCTGCCATTCAGGGCTGAAACACAGCTCTGACTTACCTGCTTTAGACAGAGCTCCCAGTCAACCCCAAATGCACCTGTGATGCATCAGCATCTCTGAGTATCACTTACAGAGTGTGGAAGAGTAATTTAAAAGACCTTGTTGCTCCAAAACTTGGGGATAATGCTTAGCAATCATGGGAAATGGAACAGAAGGAGCCAGTTTAAAGCTGGAGCTGTTCTAGAGATAACCCAAGATATAGGCCAGTGATTTAAAGAAAAAAAAAAAAGAGAGATCAGGAAGCCTTTGATTTTCCAAATATGAGGTGTTTAGCTGCAACATTGGTTTGAGGTACTCCTGTCACTGAGGTACCAAGCACAACTGTAGCTGGCTGGGGTACAAACTGTTTATTACTCCAAGAAGTATTTAAAGTTTATTAATCCAGTTCTATTTATTACTCCAAGAAGTATTTTAAAAAGATCCGGCGCACAAGGTAGTTTATCCCCTGAGTTTTTGGGATGCCATTGCTGCTATGCAAAGCAGAAACATGCAGGAGGAATAGGAAAAGGCCTTGAAGTTTATGGAAAAATCTGCATAACCCAGCTCCAATTCTGCAAAAATAAGAGTGGGGTTGGGGTTGGGTTTTTTTCTTCAGCAGCTGTTCATCTCATACAAAGACTTTATGGCTATCACAGCTGAATTTGCCCATTTATCTCTAAGTTACCTCTGTTTCTAACCCATTCTAGCTGTGGGAGGAGAACCAGCAGGACCCACAAGTTTCTGGAGCAGCAGATGATTCAGCTGTGCTGCTGATAAGTGATGATGATGTTGAACCAAATGACAATGATGGGTATGTGAGAGATAAAGTGTATCTTTAAAGTCTTAATTTCTGGCATAGGGTAGAAAGGGGTTTTTGTCAAGTTTTTGGGTTCTGCTTAATTCTGTGCAAAAACTTCAGACGTAGAATATAATATCCTGTCTGGAAGAGAACTAAGAAAAAAAATCCTAACAAAATCCAGCAGAAACCTTTCTTTCCTCTGTTCATGAAGCCATTAATGAATGTATCTTATATTATGGCTTGAGATATGCTGAGATGCTTGCAGTACATAAAAGTTTTTGGAATGACTGTGTTGCTGGGCTGGAATGTTGCTAAATCAGAGTAGGGGATATTTTAATTTCTGACATTTTAGTAACCCTTGTAACCTTTAGTAACCAGTAACCCTTGATGTGTGGTGAAATTAATGGCTGCATGTTCCTTCTGGTTATGTTCTCTCTAGGACATGGTCACCAAGTGCGTGGTCCTCAGATACTGTTAGCTCTCCAAGCTGGATGGATGATTACCCAGAGGTAAGGATCCACGTGTTGTCATCATTTCTGCTCTGTGGGAGGGACATGGGGCAGAGAGGGAACTGCACAGCTCAGCTGGCCAGTGTGGGATGCTGTGGGCAGCTGGCTGGAAGCACAGCCCTTCCTTTGAAGCTCCAAGTAGCTCATCCCTCCAAGTCACTTCTTGCTGGTGTGTGCTGAGGGAGAAACCCCTGCCAAGGTGGCACTGGCAGATCTGTGGGTTCCTCATTATTCTAGCAGCTACTGACAGATTGCAGATGTTCAAGTCCTGTTGGCCTGGTGCCCATAGAGCAGCAAACTGGAATTCTTTCCTCCCGATCCCTGTCTGGTTTTCTTTCTTCATCAGCTCTTCACCCAATATGAAGTTTTTATGGATAACACAACCGAATTTGACTTCTTCGGGGAGAAAGAGGGAAAGATTTGCCTGCAGCCTAAATCCAATTAGGGAACTGAAATGGGGGAGCAAGGAGAAGGGTGTTCAGATGGTTTTTAAGCTGCTACTCTTTTTATCTTTTTGCAGCAGTGGGAGCAGAACCAGGACCTTCCAATTCTCTCCTTAGTGAATGATGCAGTTGCATTGTTCTCTGATTATGGTGTTGAAGATAATGATGGGTATGTGACAGATAAAGTGTCTCTCCAAAGTCTGATTTCTGACAGAGTAGCAACAGTTTTTTGCCAAGATTTTAGGTTCTGTTTAATCCTGTGCAAAAACATTGTACCTGGAATATAGTGGCCTGTATGGAAGAGAACGAAGTAAAAAACAAAAAAACCAAAACCATGAAATCCATCAGAAAGTTTTCTTGTCTGTTCATGAAACCATTATTGATTGTATCTTACACTATGGCTTGGGATATGTTGAAATGTTTGCAGTACATAAAAGTTCTTGGAATGCTTGTGTTGCTGGACTGGGGTGTTGCTAGATTAGAATAAGAGATACTTAATTTCTGATGTTTTATGTATCAGTAACCCTTGTCGTGTGGTGAAAATAATGGCTCTGTATTTTTCTCGTTCTGTTCACTCTACCACAAGGTTCTTTGGTCCCATTACAAGTGTTCTTATTGCGGATTGCACCTTATGGGTAAGGATCCACATGTCAGCATCCTTTCATTTCCTGTGGCAGGGGAATGGGGCAGAGGGGGAGCTCATCTGGCTAACGGGCAGCTGGCTTCAAGCACAGCCCTTGCTGTGAAGCTCTGATTTGTACATCCCCCCAAGTCACTTCTTGGTAGTGTGTGTTGAGGGAGAAACCCTTATCAAGATGGCACTGCCAGATCTCTGTGGGCTCCTCGTTATTTAGCAGCGACTGACAGATTGAAGATATTCTGAGTTTTATTTGCCTGCTGCCCATAGGGAAGCAAGCTGGAATTCTTTACTCCTAATCCCTGTTGAGGCTTCCTTTCTTCAGCAGCTGTTAATGTAACACCAATTGTTTGTGGCTATCACAGCTAAATTTGCCCATTTTGGGGGAGAAAAAGGGGAAGAAACATTTATGGCCCAAATCCAATCATGGAACTGGGGGAGCAGGGTGGAGAGCGTGTAGATGGTTCCTAAACTGCCCCTGTTTCTACCCTGTTGCAGCAGCTGGATCAAAATCAGCAGCACCCACATGTTTCTGGGGCAGCAGGTGGTTCAGTCCCACTACTGGCAAGTGATGATGAAGAGGAAGAAATATACAGCAACCAGTACGTGAGAGATAAAGTGTCTCTCTAAAGTCTAATTTCTGATATACAGTGGAAAGAGTCTTTTGCCAAAGTTTGAGTTCTGCTTAATATTGTGTGAAATCTTCAGACCTAAAATATAAAATCCTGTCTGGAAGAGAACTTCTTTAAAAAAAAGAAATCCTAGCGAAATCCAATGGAAACATTTCTTTCTTCTGTTCATGAGGTCATTAACGAATGTATCTTACATAATGGCTTGAGATACACTGAAATACTTGCAGTATATAAAAGTTCTTGAAATAATTGAGTTGCTGGGCTGGGATGTGGCTAAATCAGAGTCGGAGATGTTTTAGTTTCTGTATCAGTAACCCTTGATATGTGGTGAAGTTAAGAGCTGCTGTTTTTCTGGTTGTGTTCTCTCTAGTACATGGTCATCAGGCACATGGTCAATAGATACTGTTAGCTCTTTCAACTCGACGGATGATTACTCAGAGGTAAGGATCCACGTGTTGTCATCATTTCTGCTCTGTGGGAGGGGCATGGGGCAGAGAGGGAACTGCACAGCTCAGCTGGCCAGTGTGGGATGCTGTGGGCAGCTGGCTGGAAGCACAGCCCTTGCTCTGAAGCTCCAAGTAGCTCATCCCTCCAAGTCACTTCTTGCTGGTGTGTGCTGAGGGAGAAACCCCTGCCAAGGTGGCACTGGCAGATCCGTGGGTTCCTCATTATCCTAGCAGCTACTGACAGATTGCAGATGTTCAAGTCCTGTTTGCTTGATGCCCATAGAGCAGCAAACAGGAATTCTTTCCTCCCAAGCTGTTTTGCTTTCTCCTCTTCTTCTTCTTTTTCTCTTATTCAGTTCATCTAATATGACTTTTCCTGTTTGGGGTAAATTGAGGGAAAGAAACACCTCCAGCCTAAATCCAGTTTGGGAATTGAAAGGAAGGAGGAGGGAGGAGAGTGTTCAGGTGGTTCCTAAGGTGCCTCTCTTTCTACCCTGTTCCAGCAGTGGGAAGAGAACCAGCAGCAGCCTCTTATTTGTTTTCAGGGCAGGAGCTATTTGGCTGCTGCTTTCAATATTCTTAACCAAAATTAGATGGCGATAGCCTACTATTCTTCATCTGTTCTGTTGTAATTGCTTTGCTGGGGTGGTGTTGGTATGTAACACCAGTGCTGCTCACCAAAGTCTAATTGTATTTTCTTTCTTTTCCCTTCCCCTATGTACTGATGCAAGCTTCTTGAAGGTGAGTTTATGTTTTATAGTTGATAATGGAATTGTTATAAATATAATCATTAGTTTTTCCATGTCCTTTCCAACCATCTTGAGCAGCAGGGATTGAAACTGCATTTAGCAAAAGGCAAAGGACAGTGCTAAAGCCTCTGGACAGTGTCTTAGAGAATGGATCCCATCTGTGTCTGATAGCTGCTATCAAACACAGTGGAAAATGCCCACAACAGAAGTTGTAGCTCAATACTTATGTAGGAAGGAACTTTATTTTGATGACATTTTCTGTCATGATCTTGAATTGATTAGTGCTTGATTATTGTTACATGGACATGGGAGTTGCAAAGATCATTGTTGCATGCGTTTTCTGAGAAGTAAAAAGCAAACAGCAGTTCTCACCTTTTGGGTGTTACAGACCAGGCCATTAAAAATTGCTCTCCTCTGAATTATATGTATTATAATTTTCAAATTACCTTAACACCACAGGACCACAACAGTCCCTGTTAGTAAGAATCGTGTGAGGGAGCTTCCCTTTATAAGGCAGATTTGTTCATAGGTAGTGTAACTTGTGAAACATTTGACACTGAGCATCTCTGAGGCAACATTTTTAGATGTTTGTAAGGTGAATAGAGCAAATGTTTTGTGTTGGTATGTAGCAGAATAGCCACAACGTGTGGAAGGGTTCAGCCTCAGTATTTAGAAACTAGTTTGTTTAAGATTGCTTTTAACCCAGCTGAATAGGATCCTTTTCAAATACGAAAAATTACAGACCATTTATAATAAAACATTTAAAGGATAGTTCCAGGGAGAGAGAATAAATAATAGCTCTTAGTTATCAAAATTAAATTGCAGAGTATGAACAACAAATTAACGAGATGCAGTCAGACAACTCTGTACTGAGTGATGATGACGAATATGATTCATTACCTGAAGAAGATGATTCATCAGAACAGGAAGCTCCAAATACAGGGTATGTATGCCTCATGACCTACCAGACATTGAATTTTGCCTTTTGTTTTTCATACAGACAGGACTAAGTTTTACTGCTATTGCCTGGCTTATCTTTGAAATCTTGACTTACTCTACTTATTTCCCTCTCTCAATGATGACCACATCCCCTGCTGCATGATGATCAAATGATCCCATTTTTACTTTAGGAGAGGAAGGCAGCAGATGGACAGCTTTGCACACAACCTTAAAGACGAGTTTGGGGGTATAGCAAGAACGGGTGATTAGGCACAGGCCATAGCTCACAATATATTGCATTTTCTTTTCATGCCAGGATCTAGTAGTGCTGTTAGATAAGGAAATATTTGCATTGGTATTGATGGCTTGGCAGCAGCCAGACAAATTCTGTGCAGCCTTCAATAAAGCTGGTGTGCTTTGAGCCTTTTGGATTACTGAAAGGCAAGGTAGGAGAGAACTTAAAAAAAAAAAGGCATATTTTTTTTCCTTTGATCTCAAGCTTCTCTATTACAGCATGTGCCTTCCTGCTCTGTTTAGGAGAGGCTGAAGAGCAGTACTTAACACTGAGCAAAGGATCCTTCTTGCCAGAGCTGTCTGCAGTGTCAGACCTTGTTCTGTTGTAGAACTAATGCCTTCCAGAGGACAGCTCTACGTTCTAGTTACAAAGCTGTTATTGATGACCTGTTGGAC
Organism: Daphoenositta chrysoptera; assembly: GCA_013397915.1. Taxonomy (NCBI): domain Eukaryota; kingdom Metazoa; phylum Chordata; class Aves; order Passeriformes; genus Daphoenositta; species Daphoenositta chrysoptera. The sequence goes on along the minus strand of VZRO01007298.1, from coordinate 7,407 downwards.
ATAAAAGCTGCCATACATAGACTGCCCAGTGCTGGAGGCTGCTGATACTTCAAATCCTAGAGCAGGGTGCCTGACTGCATCCTCTTCCCAATGAAAACCAAGACGCTGTTTCCTTTGGGACAGGGAGACCCACACTTGTTATCACACACAGCAAACTGAGAGAGTTAAGGATATGCAGGGTTCTCCAAAGGAAATGTGTCATGGCTGCTCAGTGCAGAGATTACATGACATTTTATGGGCCAGTGACCCTCAGTTTGTGGTGACATAAACAGCTTCATGTTCTTTCTGTTTTTGTTCCCTCTAGCAATTTCCCACCGAATACTGTTAGCTGCCCGATCTGCATGGATTTTTACCCACGGGTAAGGACCCACGTGTTGTCATCCTTCCAGCTTTGTGGGAGGGGAAGGGGGCAGAGGGGGAGTTGCACAGCCCAGCTGGCTGATGTGGGATGCTGCTGGCAGCTGCTTTGAAGCACAGATCTTGTTCTGGGGCTCTAAAAGCTACTTCCTGTTGGGGTACGTAGAGGGAGAAACCCTTGCTGAGGAGGCACTGCCAGACCTACGTGTTCCTCATTATTCAGCAGTAACTGACAGACTGCAGATATTCCAAATCCTATTTGCCTGCTGCCAGTAAAGCAGCAAACTCAATTTCTTTCCTGCTGTGATTTCTTTCTTCCAGATTATTCAAAGTGGACGACTGATGATGTCAACACTGTGTGGCCATGTTTTCTGCAGTCGGTGCCTTCCTGTTGCCCTTGAGAATTCTGGCATTTGCCCAACCTGCAGGACAGACCTCTATCCAGAAGACTGCCATCCCATTTATATTTAAGTGCTTTTAGTTTTCAAGACAGACTCAGATAGATTTAGGAGGGATAGGTGGTATAAGGAGTTTTGTTCTTCGTATGTGTAGTTCTTGCTGTATAAGGTTCCGTTTTCTCTGAATTTAGTTATAAATAAAGTTTTAATTGATTTAAATATAATCAAGTCTGCTCATCTCTGTTGGATTCTGCTGGTAGAGAGAGATTTCTTTTAACAGGTGGAAATAAAACCCTTGTTTTGATCAGTCAGAAGTGCTTGTTCTTTTCATCACAATGTAGTCATTGATTTTTGGGGGGAAATGCTGAAGGCATAAGCTTTGTAGTTCTTGTGTGTTGTATAGGGAAAAGGAAACAGACACTGCTTAGGGTGCGAGGACTTCTGTTTCTCAGGACAGGCTCAGCTGGATATTTTACTAAAAATGTCGTTATTTCAGTGCTTTGAAGGTTGAAAGAGCAGCAGGTTGTGCACACATCCAAAGACAACTATTTTCTTTGAGAATAATATGTATGTATCTAGACAGCTTGTTTATGGTCCAAGCTGCTCCTTGTTATGTCCCTGGTTACAATGTTCCATTGATGACTGTCAGCTGATGACAGGAGCACTGCTAGCTTCTATGAAGGTCTTCACCTTCTAAAAAGCCTGTAAGCTTAAGCACTTTAGCATAATTGTTTCAAAATAATTGCTTTATTATAACTGCTTCAATGTTGCTTCAAAACCAGTGCACTATACTAGTAATTATAGCTACCTATACTGTGCTGTAAATAATTCTGATTAAGCCCCTTTTTAAAAAAATCGTTATCATCATTGGAACCAATTTAAATGAATAATTCATTTTATTTTTATAAATATATTTGATTTGCCACCCTTAATCCTGCTGGACAAAGCTGGATAAAGGCTCAATTACAGCTTCATAATCCTTTGGATGTAAACCGTTGGCAAAGTCTGGAGCCTCAGATTGGATCCAGCCCCACTCGGCTCCTCTTTGAGGAGTTCAAAAAGCAAGGGGGTTCTTTCCACACCTTGTCACTTAATGGGAGGGCTTCTGTAATGAACTTTGTCTGAAGCTCCCATTCTCCCTGCGACACAGGTGCCAAACCCCCACTGTTGTCTCGGGTGTCTCAGAGCCCACAGAAGCTGTGGACAAGCCCCTCACACCTGTGTTTCACCTCTGGGAAGATGTGCTGGAGAAGCCTGCTGGCCACAGATCCTGCAGGCACGGCTTCTTTACACACTCCTCCCACCAGAAACTTGATCCAAGGACAATTTCTGGGCATGAAAAGTACACGTTTAAGGGGGGATGGCAGCCCGACTTGGCTTGCTTTGTAAATAAACACCGGGGGTGTGTAATGCAATAGCACGTATACTTCACCCCAGCTGGGCTGTTGCTCTATACTGTGTTGTTTTGGTGTTCTGGATAAGAAATCTGTAGGTTTGTTTTTGTACCAGCCACTCAACCACTAAAGTGCTTAACCTTCCCCGCAGTCAGCGTCTCGGAAAAGCCAAACACAGGCAGCTCGGGCTGCATGAAAACATGAGTGAGCAGCAGACTGGCCTGAAAGCCAAAGGAAAGCTGTAATTTATGGGAAGGGAAGGTCCTCGTTAAATTTACAGAAAAGAGCATATATAGAAATCTAACAAAAGCATGTAATGGTTGTCTGGCAGGGACCAGGGGATGCTGCTGCGAGAAGTGGTGATGTGGATCAGCTATCAGATGTTAAACACATTTTGTCTTGGTCGGGTCAAAATCCCACATCCTTGATGAGGAGCATCTCTTCCTACTACTAAAACTGCAGGGATGCTTCTAGAAAAGGAAAAGCTCAGCTTGAATTGAAGTCGGCCAGAGATGTCGAAAACTGCCAGAAAGGGTTCTTTAGATACATGAACAACAGGCAGAAACAGAAGGGAAATGTTGGCCCACTGTTAAAAAGGAGAGGCGAGTTAATCACCAGCAATGCTGAAAAGGCAGAGGTTCTCAACACTTCTTTACCTCTGTCTTTGCCAGCATTGCTGCTCTCCACCTTGGGAGAAGTTGGATAAAATAGTTGCAGCTAGCATGTATTTAAGTGGAGTCCTGATGACAGTGTAGGCTGCACATGCCAGGGACACCCTTAGGGAACCTCTGGAAGTTCAGAGCACTGCATGAGCACCAGGATTTGTGCCACAAACAGCAGTTAAGTTTACACTCTGAATTTTTTATGCAGATCACACCAAGCTTTAAGGCAGGGCTTGGAGATTTCTTGGGGACAATATTAATTAAGCAATCAAGCTCATGAGAGCAGAGTTGATGCAGGTGTACAGACACTGGCAGATGTGCCCTGGCAGGGACTGTGACCACAGACTTGTTCAGAAAGCTGTGTGGTGCTGGTGGGGACAAGGGACACTTGGGACCATGCTCTTTCCCTCTGCTTAAGCTCTGCCTCTGACTTACCAGCTCTGCCTTATGGAGTGGATTCCACTTCATTATTTTGCTTTCTCTCCCCATTTTCCAGCCCAGTTTCCTCAGCTACCTGTGCTCCAAGCCTTCTCCCCTGCCAGCCTTCTGGATTTCTGCCCTATTGGCATTTTCCCCCTCAACCGTTTTTTTTTCCCACTGCTGTTTCTCCAGCCTTGCCTTTTCCACTATACATTTCCACCCTGGTGTTTCATTTTTTTTCCTGCTCTGCCCTCTGTCAGTGCTCACCTCCTCTGCTCCCACCTGAGTAAACTGATGCTAGGTCCTTGCTCTGCCTGTCCAAAATTCTCAGCCAAATGAGGTCAAGGGACTCCTTAATGAAATTCCTTGGATATCAGTTTTGTGCATTCGTCTCTTACTCGTTGTATCTGGTTCTTTTATCCTTCCAAGCTTCATTTTATGCTTTTTGAAATGAGCCAAAACAGAAATGGAAGGAAGATGCTGTAGGAAAAGCTGTGGGGGAACATCAAGAGACCCAGTGCTGCCGTGGCCTGGCATATCTTGGAGTCTCATTTGCTGCCTGGAAAATTTTTGCCTTTATTCCTGTTTATGATTAATCTAACTGAATAATGATCATTAAGGCAAAGGAATGATTCTTGCTGTGAAATAGTTCCCTGTAAAAAATTAAATAACTGCTACACTGGTGATGAGAAAGCTGATGCTGAAAACCTGTGGGTTGGTTTGTACAGGTCCTGTCTTAGCAGGGGAAGGTTCATGCTGCAACTAAGGAAGGACACTTCAGGATGAGTTTCCCTGGACAAACTCCCTGGGTTTTGCGGGAAGCTCCTGTACCCAAAGGTTAAGGTATTCTGGATGTAAATCACTAACAGGCAGGGAGGGATGTTGGTCTCCAAGCTAATTGCCCAAAGCTAAGTTGCTTGAGGTGAGTCACAATCAGATGATGATTTTGTCATCTCATTCGGACCCAGTGTCTGCTGTGGCCTCCCACCTCTCATGGGTCACTGGAAACAGTCTCTGACACATGCCTGGGGGCAAGACGGGATTTTCTGTGCAAGAACTGAGGAACAGTTGCTGCTCTCAGCACTTCCCAGCAATGAGTGGGTGTCAGGAAACTCTGCCCTTCTCTGACCTCCCTGTGTGCCACCAGCTGGGGCTGTGGGGGGTACTAAGTGTGTTTAAGGTGAGATGCTGCCATACACCAGGTCTAACATGTTCTTGCCCTCTCCCAGCAGAGGAGGATGTCTCCACTCCCTGTTTCCACCCTGCACAGCCCCTCCCTGTAAGCTTTCCCCCTGCCTCCGTGTTGTCCTGCCTGCCCTAACCAGTGTGTCCTACAAAAGGGGCTTTATGGAGGTGTGCTTGAGGAAGGTAGGGAAGTTTTAGCTTCCTGTTTGCCAGGAGTAGGTTTTTAACAGGAATTATGCTATACCTTTGCTATTGCTTACTTAGTGCTGCCTGGCTCTGGGCCACTTAACACAGAAAGCCAGACCCCAGAAAGGAGCAAAACATTGCTATGGTCACTGGAAAAACTAAACTCTGTCCTTTCTCCATGCAGCTCAAACACTGCCCAGGCCTGGGTTTTCAGAGCTAGAGAAACCTCCCCCGAGTTGGGAGGTCAAGGTGTTTGTTGGGGTGTGGGCTTGTGTTTCTCCACGTGGGGATGTGGAGGGAAACTGCAGGGCGTCTGTGTCACGCGGAGGAGTTTTGTGGTGGGGGAGAAAATGTCATTCTCTCTGCACTGGCTGCTGCACCCTCTTCCGGGGGGGAAAATCAAAGGGCTGATGCCCCAGGGACTGAGGTCTGTGGCCAGGCACTGTCCTGGGTCATGCTGTCTGGGCAGCCTGCTCTGGCACACCTGACAGGAGGGGAAGGTGTTGGTGGGTTTGGCACAGCAAGCTCTGCACCACACTTAATCCCTGAGAGTCCTGCTTGTTTAAAGGCATGAATGCAGTCTAATAGTCCATGGCTAACTAGAAAATGAGATTTAGTTAACAAGCTATGCATTAGGACACCAGTGAGATTAAATCACTTGATTTTTAATGGCAGCAATAAAATACTTCAGCCCCATGGTACAAAAGCCCCAGCAGCAGCTGGTGTTAGCCCTGGTTTCTCTCCATGTTTTTGAAGACCATGCTATCAGGGGCAAAGTGACTGGTACATGGCTTCATGTCAGAGCCTTATCCAGGGCACTGTAGAGGGGAAAGGAAGGGGACCCCCTCCTAGGGATGCTGGGCTCAGGAGGCAGAGCTGTGCAGGGCTCGGACACGGACTTGCTGTATCAGACTCTTTTCAAAACAGCTATTCTGCTTCTCAGGGTTTGCAGAAGAATTCCAGGAGCCATGAGGACCACAGAAGAGGTTTTTAAGGGCTCAGAGATACAAGAAATGTAAGGGCACAGGTCAAAAGCTAACATTTTCAAGGGCACATAAAGCCGTGACGCTGTCAACAACTCGGTGTGGGACAGCTGGCTCTGTGTACAGGTGACAGCCTAGAACAGCTACTGTGATGTGCTCTCCAGGAGATCAGAAACAGCTGAGGAAAAAAAAAAAAGAGGGATTTAGCTTGTTTTCCTTCTTTTTGATCCTCCACTTCTACTAACCAATCCCTTGGTGTGACTTGTATCAGAAGGGCAATGGTGATGTTGTTTCTTATTCCTCCTGCACTCAGGATCTGTATTTCCAGAGCCTGCTGCAGGCTCTGACTCTTTGTAAGGACCTGTCAGCATGCCAGGCACATGGGGGAGATTTTGTCAAGGTACGTGGCATGGATCTCTCTGTTTGCCTGCCCTTCTTGCAGAAACCATACAGGAATTAGTTTCCAGTGTAGTTTCCAACAAAGTGCTGCTATTATTCAATTCAGTTCACATACAAGTACTTACTGATAGCAACCCGTGTTCTTCTGACGCTGGTGGATATTCCACGTGTGTGTGCCTGAGAAATACTTTTACTTGGGGTTGTTCTGTCTTGCAATGGTAAGCTGTCACTAAAGACCTCCAGGAAGGCAAAGCTTGTACTGGAGAGATGTTCTCCAGTGACTGGTGTGAGTGTCTCCCACTTTTTTTTACAGATAGAGCACTGCTCAGGCTGGACCCTGCTCCCGTTTCAGTGAGCAACAGAGAGCTTTAATACTCTTTGCTGCAGGGACTGACATACCTTTCTGATGTGACAGAACATGATTCATAAATCGCCAGTCTGGCACTGGAATGCTGCTGGAAAATCCCAGTTTAAAAGTTTTACATGGTCCTGAAACAAAGCAGTCTGTCACACCTCTCAAGCTGCTCAGAATTCACATCCATTTCCTTGTGTTTGAAACAAGAAGCAGAAATTTGGACCTGAGCTCCTTCTGAGAGTCAGGCTGATTCTCCACAGCCTGCAGGTGTTTGGTCTGAGAGATGTGCACTGCAACAGGCTAAAAACCAACAGAGCCTGTGGATGGGGGTGCACAAGGCAGAACCCTTGCACACAATGCACGCAATGCTTGGCTTAAACCACCTCCCCACCGTGACTGACCTGACAAATTCTCTGTGCCTTTTCCTGCTTGTTTTTCCTTAAGAAACCCTTAAGTCTTTCTGTACCCTCTGACAGGCCACGGGGAGAAGTTCTTGTGGCTGTGAGCCTGTGGCAATCCCGGTGACCACTGTCAGTGTCAGATGAATGCTGTGTCCAAGCTGTGCCTGGTGCCCTCATCCTCCTTGAACCTGCTTGCCTATGTTATCCCCTTGCCCAGACAAGGACCACCCAGGTCACTGAGGCCCTGGGTTTTAATGGATGAATCCTCTCACAGGCTTCACAAACAGACCCAGATGAGCAATCTGGTACTAAAAGCTTGCTGGAAGGGTCCGGAGTCTGGGAAACACTTGCTGAGCTGTAGCTGTGAATGTTGTGTTGTGACAGAGTAAGTCACCAGACTGAATGGGCCAAAACGTTGTGAAACACCTGGGAGGGGACACCTTTTGGACTTCTGGCTTTTAGCAGGAATTTGATTCGAGAAGATCTTCAGGTTTTGTGAAGTGGCCTTTGTGCAATTACCTGGAAATCAAATTATTTAATCATCTTTCCAGCTCCCCTTCCTAACAAACACCTTCCTGGCAGGATGGGAATACATTTTAATAGATAATCAGCTATCTTCTCATATCTAGAAAACTAATTTTAAAAATATATGCTGTGTGTCTATACT
>VZRO01007295.1:25637-41222 GCA_013397915.1 Daphoenositta chrysoptera | reverse complement strand
CCCAAAAATTCCCAAAAAACCTCGCCCTAAGGAGGTGGCCCCGGGATAAANTCAAAAAATTCCTCCAAAATCCCCAAAGAATCCTAAAAATTTCCCAAAAAACTCGGCCTATGGAGGTGGTCCCAGGATAATACCAGGCCCAGCCAGGCTGTCAAAATTCCTTGGAAAGTCAGGATGAGGTGATGTCTCCTGGGGGGGTCCATCAAATCGGTTCCCAAATAAACTGGGATTTTATTCCCAGGCCTCTGGAACAGATGCTTTTCCCAGCGGATTTGAGACAGGGAAAGTCCAGGAATTCCAGCAATTCGTGGATTTTAATGGATGGGATTTTGCATGGATTTGGAGGTTTTTTGGGAATCAAATCCCACCAGTTAGGATCAGACTGGTGTTACTGGGATGGAATTCCAGCTGTTCCCCATCCCCCTGAAAGCCAAATCCGTGGAAAACGCCCCAGTTCCCCCTTAGGATCCTCTTTTTGGGGGGGGGGGAAACACTGGGACAAAGTTTAGGAGTCACGCATCCCTCAAGGCCTGGAAATCCGGGATAAAACCAACCCAAATCCCGGTATCCGGCTCCAACTCCTCCATTTTCCCCCTCACCAGGAATTTTCCATGAAAAACCGAAACACCGGGAGTCAAAAATTCCCAAATCCATCGCCACGGGATGACCCAATCCAGGATTTTTTCCCTCGGCTGCCGGAGCCCCAAGTCTGGCACTTCCCATCCAGTTTTCCATGGAAAAACGCTACAACAACATTCCCAAAATGCGGCTTTCCCGGCGTTCCTGCTTTCCTTAGCCAAGGGCTGTTTCCATGGCTGGAACATCCCACCGGATGAGGAGCGTGAGGATTTTAGGGAGGCTGGGAATTCTTTCCCGAAGATTCAACAGCTCCGACGCCTCCTTGGAAAACAAAAATAAACCAGGATTTTAAAAATTCCCACATTTCCACTCCTTCCCAGCGGGAATTTCAGCCCCGGCTGCACAACCTCGCCCCCGAAGCCGCGATCCGGCGGGAGAAGGACAAACGGGAATAAGGCGGAATTCTGGGAGCGGAATTTGTTTTCCCAAAGGCGAAGCTTCCTCGGCAGCCTCCAGACTCCGCCGGGAATTCCCGGGAGCAGCTCCCGGCCCGTCAGGCGGCTCCCAGGACATCGGAGGAGACAGGAAATTGTGGGATTCGAATCCCGTGTCCGGATCGCTCCGATTTCCCCCGGCTTTTAATTCCCTGTGAATCCAGCGGCTGGTGGGATTTGACTCGGAATGCCCCAGGGAATTCCTTGGGAAAGGCGGGAATGAGCCGGGAATGATGCTCCTGCCTCGTCCAAACACATTCATTGGGGCGATTATTCCCGATTTTTTCCTTAAATATGGATTTTCCCGCGGCCGCTTCCAAAGGGGTCCCAAAATCCCTGTTTCAGGATGGAGCTGGTGCCCTCCCGTCCTTCCCAGATTCCCAAGGGATCGACCAGCCTGGAAAACCAGGTCCAACCCTCATTCCTGCCGTCCTTCGGGAGCCGCCGGAATCCAGGGCAGCGCGTTCCGGGTGAGTCTCCTCCGGCCGCCCTCGCCCGTGGGAATTTGGGCCAAAAAAAGGCTCCCAAAGGGAAAATTTCCCGTTTTTTTTTTTCTCTCCCGGCCTTTCCAGAATAAATCCAGGTGCTAAGTCCCAAATTAGAGAAGAAAATCCGAAATTCAGGGAGAAAGTCCCAAATTTTGGGAGAAAGTCCCAAACTGGAGGAGAAAGCCCCAGATTTTGGGGGAAATTCCCAAATTTTGGGGACAAAGTCCTAAATTTAGGGAGAAAGTTCGAAATTTAGAGAGAAAGTCCCAAATCTAGGAAGAAAGCCCCAAACTTGGCAGCTCCTAAAAATTCCCAAAAATCCCTAAAAAGTCCTAAATCTCCTCATTTCACGCTCAGGGCCACTTCCAAGGGGGAGAGTTCCAGTGCAAATCCCGAAAAAAAACCTGGCTGCAGCTCCGGACAACGGGAAAAACCCCTTGGAGCATTTGCCGGCCCCAAATCCAACCCATGGAATGCTCTCCCATCCAGATGGACAGACGGGAAACCCCTCGGAAAAGCGGGAACAGCTCCGCACCAGCCCAGGGCTGCTCCCAAAAAAATTGGGGATCTTAGGATATTTTAGGATATGTCGGGCATTTTTTGGGATCACTCCTGGCTTCGCACCTCCTTCCCGCTGCTTGTTTTCCCTGGTTTTTCATGGAATCTTTTCCCGGCAGGTGACGCAATGCCCCCAGCCCGGCCCCGCCGCCCTCTCATCCCGGAGATCTCCGGGTTTTTTCACGGATGTCCATCCTGATCCCTCACTTCCCACTTCATCGTTCCCGTTCCAGCTTCATTCCCACCCTTCCCAGCCCCTTCCCTGCGGGTGAAAGGCCCTCATCCCAATTAAATCCAGGTTGCCCCAGGATCCCGAAAACCCGGGAACCCAGAGGGTTTTTCCTCCGGATCACTCCGAGTTTCTGCAGCTCCGCTCGCCCTGGAAGTAATTCCATACAAAGCTCGGGAATCCCAGCTCCTCCTGCTCCTTCCTTGCCTTCGTTTCCCAGAATCCCTGGGGTGGCACCAGCACAACCTCGACGTTTGCTCCTGCAAATCCCAAAAACCCCCAGATTCCCAGGAATGCAAATCCTGTTGTCATCCCAGCACAACTTCAAAGTTTGGTCCTGCAACATCCCAAAAAAAACCCAAAATTCCCAGGAAATTGAATCCCACCGTCATCCCAGCACAACTTCCCTGCTTTGCTCCTGCAAATCCCAAAAACCCCCAAATTCCCCCTAAAACCTCTCCTCTCCCGCTTTCCCAGCACTGTTAACCCCATCCCTTCCTCTGGCTCGGCCGGGAACGGATCCATCGGGATCATCCCACGCTGGGAAAACCAACCTGACCGCACAACAGGCCCGGAATTGGCAGAAATTCCCCCAAAACCGCCGCATTCCAGCTGCTCCCTGCATCCCCAGGAGCTTCCCACTCCCACCGCGATTCCCTGGCACCGGTGGGCGCAGCTGTTCCCACCTTCTTCCCAAGAACCCGGGAATTACGTCATCCCACAAAACAGCTTTTTTTATTTTCCAGCCCCCGTAGGATCCCTATAAATACAAAAAAAAAAGAGAAAAGGTGGAAATATTCCCAGTGCGAGGTGGTGATGGAAAAATCCACCCCCGGCTCCAATTCCCGCCGGGATTTCACGCTCTTGGATTGGGGAAAGGAAAAGCTCCCGAAATTCCGGGGGCTCGGGGGGAGCTGCTGCTCTGCTTCCCAAGGTGAGGAGATTTTCCCGCCCCTCCGGAGCCAAAAAGGCTCTTCCTGATCCCAAAAATCTGTGGGGGGGTTTCCCTAAAAATCCAGCACCAACAGGCCATGGATGGAGGGATCATTTTATCCTTGGGAATGGAAAGCCCTGGGAGCTGCTCCTCTGCCAGAGGCTCCCGAATAAAAACCAGGAAAACATCCCAAAAGCATGGGGAGGGTTAAATTCGGGATTTGGAGGGGCACTGGGGTCGGTCCCTGTCCTTTGGCGTTGGATCATGGAATTGTTCAGGTGGGAAAAGGCCATCGGGATCCTGGAGTCCAACCACTCCCAAGGGCCACGTCCGGGGGGTTTGGGAACAATTCCAGGGACGGGAAGCTCATTCCAGGGCCTCACCACCTTTTCCATGAAGGAATTTTCCCAGTATCCGACCTAAACCCCTCCTGCTGCACCCTGAGGCATTTCCCTCTTTTCCTGTCCTTTATTCCCTGGGAAAAGGGAACGGATCCCTGGGAACGGATCCCGGTGGCGATGGAGAGGCTCCAAGGGGTGAGGAAAAGCCTCATTCCAACGTCTCCTCAATCCCTCAATCCCTGTTTTTAATCCCTAGAAACCTCCATCAGGAGGAAAATCACCCCGAACCCCGGTGGTTATCCATGAAAAAGCTGGAAAATCCCATCCAAGCAACAACTGGGAATAATCCTGATGATCCTAATGGAGCAGCTTTGGGATTCAGCCTCTCCAGGCTGCCCAGACTCGGGAATTCAGTCATTTTTATCCCACATACGGAGAATTCCCACATCTGGGAGACGGGATCGTTGTTCTCCGTGCTCCTCTCCCACCTGGATGATGCTCCCATGGATGGGCCTTTCCTTAAATCCCAAGAAAAGCCAATCCCGGAGGAAAACGAGCTCCCAGATCCCAGATTTGATCCCATCCCATCCTCCAAGCCGGGCCTCAGAGGCTCCAAAGGCCTTTCCCTCCCCTGGAAAAGCCGGAGCTGACATTTTCCCAGCCTGGAAAAGCCGGAGAATTCCGGATCCTTCCTGGGAAAAGCACCAGCATGAGGGGCTGCCCTGAGGATCCTCTTTTAGAGGTTTTGTGCTTGGATAATCCGGGAATTCTGGCTCCCTGTCAAGCTTGGGAAAGCTCTTCTTTCCCAAAAAATCCACCAGGGAATGGGTGAACTTTAAAAATCCAGGATCTTTCCCACTCCTTCCTGCCTTTTCCCTCCTCCTTTCTTTGGAGCGGGTTCAGCGCTGGAAAATCTCCTTTTTCCAGCTCTTTTCCCCTCCCCTCCTCCTTTCCCCCCCCCACCCAATTCCTGATGCAAATTTATGCAAATCAGGCGGCGCCTGCTCCCAGCCAGGGATAATAAAGGAGAGGTATGGAAAGAGGGAGGAATCCTGGCACGGGAGGGCTGGAAAAATCCATTGTTCCGTGGAAAAGGGTGGAATTATTTCCCTGTTAAAGGCAAGGTTGTGTTTAATTAAATTTGTGTTTTCCATGCTCCTAATGAGCTCCGCCGTTGGGTGGATCTTTCCCCGGGGATCGCGGTGGGATGGGAATGGGAAAAGGGGGATCCAGCAGCCGGATCCGGCTCATCCCAATCCCAGCAGTGCTCGGTTGAGGATGGGAAGGGGCCAAATTGGGGGAAAATCTGTTGGAAACACATTTTTCCTGGGAAATTCGACCACGATCCCCACTTAAAGTTCATATTCCCAAAGATGGCGCATTTGGAGGATGGAAACATTCCCAAATCCCTCATATTCCCAAAACGGCCACATTTGGAGGATGCAAACATTCCCAAATCCCTTATTCCCAAAATCGCCACACTTGGAGGATGCAAACATTCCCAAATCCCTTTATTCCCAAAACCGCCACACTANACGTTTGGAGGATGCAAACATTCCCAAATCCCTCATATTTCCAAAAACACCACGTTTGGAGGATGTGAACATTCCCAAATCCCTTGTATTCCCAAAAACGCCGCCTTTGGAGGACGGAAACATTCCCATATCCATCATATTCCCAAATGTGCTGCGCTTGGAGGACGCAAACACACCCAAGGAACTCCTGGAAAGGAGCAGGGAGCCAAATCCCGCCGGGAACGGGATCCAAAGCAAACCTGGGGAGATGCGGCCCGTGGGAAGCCGGAGAGGCTCCGAGGAGCCCCATTCCCAGACCCCATTCCCGCTCCAGTCGCTATCCCCTCCCTCTCCCGCTGCTCCCGTCCAGGTTTTGGGAGGGGTTTCCGTCCTTTCTCCCTTTCCAGGGAATGTGGGGGCGCTCCCAGCGCCTCCCGGGCGCTCCGACACCACCTCGGATCGCTCCATCCTCACCGCTCCAATAATCCCGGTCTCGTTTGCCGGGAGCCGGCGCCGCGTTCCTCCGGCACTTCATTAGGGAGCGTGAGCAGCATCTCATTATCCCGACCCCGCCGCCGTTCCCGGCGAATTCCCCGCTGGAAAAACCCGAACTCAGAGCCGGGTTTGCGATCCCTTGGGCTGGGGGATCCCGAGTCGGTCCTTGGCGGGACACGGAGCAGCTCCCGCTCTCCAGACCCGGATTTGTCCTTCGGGACCCCCCGGGTGGAGCTCAGTTTTAGATTTTCCCAAAAATTAAGGCGCTTTCGTCGGGATAATTTTGACTTCCTGGAGATTTGTGCTCTTCCCGACGTTGGAATTGGTTCTGGGAATCCACATTCCCACGGGCCGAGGGATCCTGTTCCCAATCCATTCCCTCCCAATCCATTCCAACCACGCGGTGCCCAAAAAAAGGCTGGAAAACGTCTCCGCCAGCGCTTTCCTTTGGGAAACGCACAAATTTAGGGATATTTGGGGGGTGGGAACCCAGCGACGCGGCGGCCGGGGGCAATTTTTAGGGAGAGGCCGCCTGGATTTGGGAACATCGGGAAGGATAAAAGGAAACGCAGGAATTAATTACGGGGGATCGGGGAGGAAATTGGGAGTGGGGTGGTGCATAAATCCAATTAAAAACTCCCCCACGTGCTTGGGATTTCAGGGACGAGGGGGACATGGAGGAGCCCATCATCATCATCAATCCACTCCTGGATTTTCCGGCGTCTCCTCCCGGCAGGAGAAGGGACAGACAAGGAGAAAGGAAGACGGATCCGAGGCGGGCAGGGAGGGAGCACGAGCCGCGGTTATTTATAGGAGCTGCGTTCGTGCGGGAGGAGCGAGCGCTGCCAAAAAGGGATGGGAAAAATAATCCCGGAGCCAGGTGCCGCCGCCTCGGGAAGAGCCGGGGGGGCAGCTCAAGGTGAGCCAGAAAAGGGAGGAAAAGGAGGAGGAGAAGGAAATGTAAGAAAATCGGGATTCGTTGGGGATTCTCCGACAGCTCTCACCCGGCCGGGAGCGGCTCCGGCCTCGGCCACCCCCGCCTGCCGCAGGACCGGAGGCTGGACGTGAAGGATTTTCCCTCTGGGTGGGAATTTGGGATGCGGACACGCCTCTGGATTGGGGTTTGGGGAGACAAGATCCCCGAAATCCAAAGGAAGGGCCTGGAAAGGATCAGAGCCGGGGCAGAGCTGGCAACGGATTCCCAAGGGAACCGCAGGGAAAACGACCCCTGGATCCGACCGTGAATCCCAGCCCGCCTTCCCCCGTGGATGGAAACTCTCATCCCAAAAATCTGCATCCCAAAACACCAGTTCCCACAGCCAGGCTCCTGCCCAAATGACACGTTAATTGAAAATTAATTAACTCAGCCTGCAAAGGTCTTACCCTCACCTTGGGTGAAAAAAAAGAGGAAAACTCCACATTATTTTAGGGAAAAGACCCATTTTGCCGTAATTTTGGAGCCATCCCAGAGTTCTTTGTGCTCCAGCTGGGATGTGGGAAGGGACAATCCCGGATCCACGTGGATCCTTCCCCGTCCTCGCATCGCAGAGCACTGGGACGGCTCCTGGCTTATTTATGGAAAAACATAAATATGAAATATATAAAACCTATAAAAATAGCCCTGGGAAAAGCCGGGAGAAGCGGGGGAGAACTCGAATCCCGTCTCCCAGGGAAGGGGGAGGCGGCTCCGGCTCCGAGGAGCGGGGATGGGACAATCACGGCGAGCGCGAGCGGCGAAGTGGCATCTCCACGTCTCCTCGGTCCTTCCCGACCCCCTTCCCTCCCTCCCTCCCTCCTCTTCCCAGTTTTCCCCCCCTGCTCCGATCCATCTCCTCCGCCTCTTCGCGGAGCCGCTGTCATCACGTTGTCACCCGGCGATGCCGAGTTGGGCTCTGAGTGAGGTGGAAAAGAAATCCGGAGGAAAAAGAAGGAAAAAAACATAAAAATGTTCCAAATCCCCCCCCCCCCACCCCGTAACTGGATTTGCCATCCCAGCAACACAAAACGTGGGAATTTATTCCTAAACCGGAGGCGTTTTCGGCAGGAGGAGCCGACAGCGGCAAAGGGAGGAGGGATCGTGGAATCGGGGAGGTTGGGAGAGATCTCCAAGGTCGCGGAGTCCAACGGCGGACCCAGCGCTGGACGCGGCCCCGCCGGGGCTTGAGCGCTTCCAGGGATGGCGATTCCAACGTTTCCTTGGGAAAAGGGGGAGGAGAGAGCGAGGAGAGGGGCCAGGCCTTGCTGGGGCTTTAGGAATAAAAGGCCAAATCAGGTTTTAGGAGGGAAAGGCCAAATCAGGCTCTGAAAATAAAAGGCCAAGTCGGGCCTTGGAAGGGAAGAGCCAAGTGGGGTTTAGGAGGAAAAGGCCAAGTTGGGCTTTAGGAAGGAGGAGACCAAGTCAGGCTCTGGAAAGAAAAAGCCAAGTGGGGCTCCAGGAAGGAAGAGCCAGGCCAGGCTCGGCAAGGAAAAGACCGAGCCGGGCTCCAGGAAGGAAGAGCCAGGCCAGGCTCGGCAAGGAAAAGACCGAGCCGGGCTCCAGGAAGGAAGGGCCAGGCCAGGCTTCAGCCCGCGCTGGGCTGGGGTTGATTCTCTCCGCAAGGCAGACAAGAAAAACCCCTCGGTTTTGCGGCTTCCCGCCCGTGGCAGGCGGGAGGACGAGGCCGGGAGGGATCTCCCGGCGCTGCGCTGACACGGGGAGGAAAAATGAGAGCGTTTAGGCGCTAATTAGGCACTAATGACCCGCTCCGAGGTCTCCGGCGCGCAGGAAATCGGCGCAGGCGGGCGGGAGCTCAGCAATTTGTCAGGTCCCTGCCAAGCCCGGGGAAGCGCGGCCGAGTCATTGACCCCATTACGGACTCTGCCTCTTCCAGACACCCGGCTGGGAGTAAAATCGCGCTTTATTCCCGGGGTTTCTCCAAACCGCGCTCCGGGAGGCTCTCGGGGCAGAGCCAAGAGGCTTCTCCGGGGGGCTCGAGGGCGCGGCGCTGCTTTTGCGGAGCCAACAGGGGGGGAAAAGGGGTTTAACCCCAATTTTCCGGCCTTTCTTCCCCCTAAAGAGCCTTTTGGAAACGTTTAAACCTCTTCCCGTCGCTATTTATAGAGGATATTTATAGACGAGAGGCATTGATTGTACTTCGGGGGAGAGAAAACTGCGGCTTTGTCCAAGTTTCAGATCTAAACTCTGCCAAGCTCCTGCAATTTTAACGAGGGCTTTGGCGCTGGGCTCGGCTGGAGCGAAACCTCTTCGTCGCTCTCCACTGCCCCGGCTCCGAGGGACCCCGAATCCAACCGGCCACGCTCGGCGGGGCCTGGATGGGATCCCGCCCTCCCGGCAAGGAGCTGGATCCAGGCGGAGCCGCCCGCGGGGAGTTTGGAGCCGGCCCGGGAGGTTTTGGCAGGGAAAGCCGCGGAGGCGAAGCCCCGCCGTGACGGGAGCAGACGATTCCAGGCCTGGCACCAGCAGAGTTTGGTTTCGGCTCCGGATCCAAGCCCAAGTTTTCCCTCCCTTCCCGCTGACTTCCCCTCCGCGGCCGCCAGCGGGATTCGGGCATTTCGCAGGCAGGGAAAAGGATGGAAAAAAGGCAGGGATTGGATTTTGGGCCGTCCTGGCGTCCAACCAACGGAGAAACCCAAGGTGGGTTCACCTTCAGCACCCGAGACGGCTTTTGGACAATCCCAACTCATCCGTGACCTTCACGCTCCGGAGGAGGGAAGGGAGAGCTTTGGGGGGAAGGGGGAGGACAGGACGATAATCCGAGGTAGCAGCGCCCCGAAGGCTCAGTTTTCCTTCTGGGAAAGTTTTCCGCTGGGAACGCGCAGGACCCGCGCCGGCACCAGGACCATCCCCAGCCCGGGCAGAACTCATCCCGCCGGGATCATCCCCAGCCCGGGCAGAGCTCATCCCACCAGGATCATCCCCAACCGGGCAGAACTCATCCCGCCGGGATCATCCCCAGCCCGGGCAGAACTCATCCCGCTCCGGCGGCTCCCGGGACCGCGCTCTCCCTGGATCCACCGGCGTGGCCCTGGGGCTGATCGGATCCTCGTTAATTATCCATTGGCTCTGCGGGCCGGGATCGTCTCCGGGCCGGGATCGTCTCCGGGCCGGGATCATCTCCGGGCCGGGATCGTCTCCGGGCCGGGATCGTCTCCCGGTGCCACCGCGGGGCCTCCTCTCGCCCTTAACGCGCCGCGACTTCCTCGGCTCCGCCGCCATCCCCGGGATCGGCGCCACCGATCCGGTCCCCGACCTGTCACGGAGCCTTAAAATCATCCGGGCACGGCTCGGGGACAGCGCGGCGCCGGAGAAGGGCGGGAATAATCCGTGGAAGCGACGCGACAGCGCGGGAGCGGATCCCGGGGGGAACGGCGAGGGAGCGGGAAGGGGAGCGCTCAGTGGAGCCACTGGAAAAGGTGGGAAAGGGTTGGATGCTGATAAATTAATTAGCAGCATTGATTATTAGTTAATTGATGAGAAAGAGGGGTTTGGCGTTGCTCTGGTTCACAAAGGTGGCCTTGCTCCTCAGCTTTGCTTCCCATTGGAAAAATCCCTGTGTTTCTGTGGGATTTTGAGCATTAAAGTGCAACAAAACCCCCCCGACAAATCCCAGAAAAAGAGAGGAGAGACCCAGCACACGGCGGGGCAGGACCAGCCCCCACTGAGGGATTATTCCCAAAAAAATACAGCATTCCACCCCAAATCTTCCCTTCCCCCAAAACCCTTTAAATCCAGGAAAAGCCGACAGCCATGAAAATCCCACTTGGAACAGGAGGAAAACGGCCTCAGATGGGGTTTTGCTCCCACCCGAGAGATTCCCAAGCTCATCAGAACTGATTTTCCCCGTTTTCCCAGCAAATAAACCCAGGAATGCTGTACAGAATGCTCCAGAGCGCGGTTGCACTGAGCTTTTTCGGGATAAACACGAGCTGGGGATGAGCTCCTCATTTCTGGGACCTGCAGCATCCCAAACAAGGTAATTCCCAGGTCATTCCCACCGGGATCCACCAGGAGCCGGCGATCCATGGTCAGGGATCCACCCCGGGTCTGGAAAGGGATTTTTAAGGTTAAAACCCAAATATTCCTCCAAGCATCAAATCCAAGAGTTTTGTGGCTCGTTCCATGGGGTCAAATTCCACTTCCAGAGCTCCAGATCCCAATTTTTTCCATCTGCATGGACAGAGGGCCAAGGCCTGGTGTCCATCCCTTTGGGCCAAGCCCTCGCATCCCTTGAATCCCTTATTCCCTCCCAAAATCCCTTATTTCCTCTGCAAAATTCCTTATTCCCTCCCAAAATTCCTTTCTCCTTTGCAGAATTCATTATTCCTTTGCAAAATTCCTTATTCCCTCCACAAAATTCCTTATTCTTATGCAAAATTCCTCTTCCCTTTGCAAAACTCCTTATTCCCTCCACAAAATTCCTTTTTCCCTGTCCAAAGCCCCAGGAAAACCCCACGGAGGGGGCCCAGCGCTATGGAAATTCCCATCTTTTCCCAAACTTGCTGGTTTTGGAGGCCTTTTCCAAGCTTGGCGGCTCCAGCAGGGAGCCATCAACGGCTCCATCCCCGGCAATTCCCAATTCCCGGCACCCGGCAGGCGTGGAATTGCAGATAAGGACATTTCTTTATTCCCAAGGCTCCTTGGCGGCGCTTTTCCCGCTGATAACGGGGATGTGTTTACGTTGGAGGGGTTTAATTTAATGGAACGGCACCTGATTCCTGAGTTTATTCCCTGGAAACGCCTGGAATGAGCAATTCCACTAAAATCAGAGGGAGAGAAAGGGGGGGAAAGATGGAAAATAAGAGAGGATCACGGATTTACGGCTGGAGCGAGGGATGCTCTGGGTCAAGGATAAAACGGGAATGTCCGGATAAAAACTGGCTCCACCTGGATCTGAATTTCCCTGTGTTGATCCAGCATCCAGGAGGGAACACGGCATTCCCGGGAAATCAAAGAGGACGGAGGAGGGAGAAGCGCAGAGGGCAGGAACAGGGATAAATGGGATGGGAACGGGTCTGGAAGCGATTCCAACGTCATTTCCCGGCATATCCCAACCCGGGGGTTTGGTGCGAGAATGGGAAATGAGGGAAAATATGGAAAAATCCAATTCTGGGACGTGGATTTGTGGAGCGGGTGGGAAAACGCTCCGGGCACAAGAGGGAGAAGTTTTCCCAAAGCAACAAAATCCCATCCATCCCGGACAATCCACGATTTCCCCTGCACAGCCGGAATTTGGGGAGGCAGAAGTCTGGGAAGTGGGACTGGCAAAAATTGGAAGTGGGAAGCTCAAGGATCCCCATCCCATTCCCTGCCGGAGTTGGAAAATCGGAGCCGAGGCCGAGCTGTGACGCTCTGGAACGGGAGGGCGGGGAAGGACAAGGACAAAAGTGATGATTGTCCTTCAGAAAACAGGGATTTATCCCAAAATACCCCCCAAGCCAAGCCAGGGGGTTAAGATGGATCCGATCCCAGTTTTCCCGGTTCATCCTGCTGTTCCATGCCCCGATCCTGCTGGGTTTTTTGGGAAAAAAGAGCCGGATTTCCCTCCACCCACCAGACCGCGGAGCCTCCCGCGGAGCCTCCCTCGTCCAGCTCCCAAATCCCTCCCAACCATCCCAGAAATTCTCTTCCCTCCCCTTTCCCGGGAGCTTTTCCACTCGGATCCCATCCCATTCACGGCTCCAAGCTCATCCCATTACGGCGCTTCCCGTTTTCCTCCTCGTCCGTTAAAAGCGGGAATTGAGTTTTTCAGTCCCGGCTCCCAGCGGTGCCGATCCCTCTCCGCCGATTCCCGGGAATGTTCTGCCTCTGACGGGTTCCCCAATGCGCCGGGAATGCGGCGCTTTCCTCCTTCCCAGCCCAATTCCAGCCGGAATTCCAAGCAATGGGAGGTTCCATGGAATTTTCGTTCCCTTTCTTCGGGAAAAGCGCGGCTGGGCCTCCCCCACCTTCGGGGTTTCCACCACAGCGGGGTAAAAACGAGGGGGAAAAGGCGGATTTTCCATTTTTTTCCCCAAAAATTCCCAAATTCTGGGTGTTTTGCAGCCATTGTTGGTGCGGCGCAGCCCCAGCTCCGCGCTGGAAGCAGCCCCAGGGAGAAGGGACACGGAGCAATTCCCACTTCCCAAATTAACGCCCTAATTCCAGGCCCTGCTAATTAAACTCCTTCCCGGGCCCGAGGAGGGAGGAAGTGGAGCAGATCCCAAAATCCGGGACACTGCTGGCGCTGGAGAGCCCAAAAAGGAGGCTGGGATGTCAAAGGCGCCCTCAGGGAGATGTCCCCAATTCCAGAGTCTTGGAAAAGCTCCGGGGCCAGCTGGGATTTATGGAACAGCTCAAGGAGACGATGGAATCCCAGTTTGGGACACGGGGATGGCACAAAACCCATCCCAATCCCAGCTGGGATTTAAAGGGGAAAAAAGGGGTGAAAACGAGCGGAAATTGGGAAAAAAGAAAGGGAAATCCCCAAAATAATGGGGAAACTGCAAAATTTAAGGAAAACTTTTAAAATTTAAGTGGGAACTGCCAAAAGCAGCTGCTTCCTGCAGGAGAACTCCTCTTTCCTGGCTCCTTGGGGAAGGATTTGTGGATCCCGCCGAGGCCAAAGCCGGGCTCAAACCCAGCCTGGGCCGAGCTCCGCTCCCTGTCCCCAATTCCCGCTGCCGAACCCTTCTCCCTTGTTTTCTTTGGAAAAGGTTTGAGTTGGAAGGGTTTGGGGGCAGCTCCAAATCTGAGAGTCCTAAAAACCTCAGGATTATGAAAGTCTACGCAGGATGAAAACCTCAGCGTCCCAAAAATGCCCCTGGGATGAAGAGAAGTGGGAAAACACAGAATTCCCGGGGGATAAATGGATTTTTCTCCTCATTTTTCTCCCTCCTGCAGACCGGAATTGGCGATATTTTCCTGGAATAAAGGGAAGGGGCTCAGCAGTGCCTGGATTTTCCCAGACACCTCCAGAGGGAATTTTTTTTCCCGTTTTCCCAGACCGGCTCCGACTCCTGGATGCAAATGGGAGAGGGAGAAAAAGGGGAACAAATCGGTGGCGGTGTAAAACAAGGAGCAGGATTCCCTCCTGCGGCTCTTCCCTCCTCCCTGCGCGGCTCCAGAACTCCCGGATCCATCCCAAATCCCGGCATTTATCCCTCGTTAATCATCGCAGAGGTGTTTAAGTGCTTCGCTGGCTGGGATTCAGTGGGAATTTTCAGCTTTTATGGGGCTTTTGGGAATCCACGGGCGGGGATTTTTCATCCTTGGATGCGTGACGGGAACATCAAGGATGGGGCAAAATCCAGGGAGGATTTCCAGGGAGTCCTGGAGAAGGAAAAGTCCTTGGAATGAGCGAATCCAGGGCAGGGTTATTTGAATTATACATTGAGATTTAAATATGGATGGGAATAAATCCAGCGGGAAGAGGGAGAGGAAGGAAAAGGGGATGAAACCAAAACGCATCCCAAAATTCCTTATTCCATCCCAGTGCAGCATCCCAATCCATGGGGATTTTAGCTCCATCTTGGGAGTATTAACAGCCTTCACAAGGGAAAAAACGCCTTTTCCCGTTATTTGCAGCTTTTCCCTTTCTCCCTTTCCCTGCAAGGTCCCAGTTCCCAAATTTTCCCAGAAAAAGGCGGGAAAAGGCCCCGGGAGCTGTTCCCAGACAATTCCCAAGGCAGAGGAAAGGACAACTCAGAGTGGAAAATCCCAATATTCCCTTTTTTTATTTTTTCCTCCCACAAAAGGGTTAACCCAGCCAAGAAAGAGAAAAGGGGAAGAAAAAAGATCCACTGGAGCCGTTCCCTCCCATCCCTCCCTGCGGATAAATGCGGGAAAATTACCCGGAGCCGCTCCATGACCCCGAGTTATTTCCAGGCAATTTCGGGGGATAACAGAGATTACGGACAAGAGCAAGGAAGGGCAAAACGATTTGGGAAAAAAGAGCATTGATCCTGAATCCCGGATCCCGGATCCCGGCGGGACGCGGAGGAGCTGAGCCCATCCTTCCACAGGGAACAGGGAACTGGGAAGCTCCGGAATGGTTCCCTCGGCTTGGGAACCTGGTGGGAAAAGCGAGTCTGGGGGCGTGGAAGGAGGGAATGGCTGGAATTGGGGGGTTTGGAGCGCTGGGAATGTGTTCCCACGGATTGGGGCTGCGCTCAGCATTCCCCGGGTGTTCCTCGGCCTCCGCTCCAGACCCGATTCCCGCTGCTTCCATGAAAATCGGTGTTTATTTCCAATCAATTTTCCTGCAGAATCGGAGATACCAGGTTTTTTGATTTCCCTGGAAAACCCCACCGCATCCCAGCCCGAGGAGAACGCCAGGATGGGACAGGGAATACGGGAAGCCAAGAAAAACATGGAATTTGGGGAGCACTGCCCCCTCCCCGCTCCTGCTTCCTCCAAGTCCCCCACGGGGCCTCTCCTTTGGATGGCGGAATTCCCTCGCCTCCCTATCCGAGGAATAATTTAATTAACTTGGAGAAACGTAATTAATTTTAATTGTGGGCGATAATTCATTGTTTCATGGGATATTAATAATTATATTTGGGAAATCTGAGTGCCCGGGAAGCGCCCTGGAACGTCCTAATTAACGGCTCGGATGGGAAGCGTTTAATTGGAAACGTTGGGAAATTGGTTCTGCTCCCCAGGGCCGGAATCTGGACCCGAGGACACGGGGAAGGAGTGAGGGAGGGAAGGACCTTGGGCTGCTCCCAGCGCTTCCCAAATCCCAAATCCACCTGGGCTGGGTCGTGACACACCTGGACATTCCTTTTCCCCAGGATTTTTGGCTCCCAGCCCGCTGCCCCCGGGAATTTTGGGATGGGAAAGGCTTTTTTCCCGTGTTTTCCGCTGTTCTCGTAACAGTCTCAAGCACCTGAAAATCCCGTTTCCATCAAGGAATGGCAGGCTCGGAATTTCCAGCAGCCTCAGGAAGCCGGGAAAGGATCCCCCGTGGAAGTGT
>VZRO01007295.1:2055-12212 GCA_013397915.1 Daphoenositta chrysoptera | reverse complement strand
GGGTGGGGCACACGACACAGCACAGCACACCCGGCACCTACCCTGCAGGCACCGGCCTGGAAAGGGGGGAGAAGGAGGGATTGACTCAATGAGATTCTCCCCAAAAACCCCAAACTCCATAGGATTCCTGCCCCCCCCCCAAAAAACCCAAGGTTTTTAGAAGGTTTTCCAAGGTTCCATCCCTTGGATTCCCTCCAAAAACCCCAAATTTGATGGGATTCCCCACAAAAACCCCAGACTTGATGGAATTGGCCCAAAAAAACCCCAAACTCCACGGGACTNGTTGATCCCTAAAATCCCCCAGAGCCAATGAAGGTGGGGATGGGAAAGGGGCTGTTTCAGGATCTCCAGAGGGGTTTCGGGGCTGGGATTCAGGGCCGGGTTTTGGGGCCGGGTTTCGGGGCCGGGTTTTGGGGCCGGTTTCGGGACGCGTACTTGAAGTTGATGTTGGCGCACACCAGGAGGTCGTTGAGCAGGAACACCTTGCGCTCCTTGGACTTGATGAGCTGCCCGCGGTCCCCGTAGACCGTCTCGGTCAGCGTCTCGCACAGCAGCAGCTGCCGCTGCCCCGAGCTCAGCAGCTGCGAGGGAGATCCCAAAGGTGGTGGTGGTGGTGGTGGTTCCAACCTGGAGGTTCCACCCCGGAGCGGCAAATCCCGAACGCGGAGCGGGAATCGCCGATTCCCAGCATCGCCATAAAACTAAGCTTCCACAAAAGGTCCCAAACTTCCTCCAAAACCTCACAAAACCCTCCCCAAAAGCTCCCAAAACCTTCTCCAGAACCTCCCAAAACCTTCTCCAGAACCTCCCAAACCTTCTCCAGAACCTCCCCAAACCTTCTCCAGAACCTCCCAAACCTTCTCCAGAACCTCCCAAGTCCTTCTCCAGAACCTCCCAAACATTCTCCAGAACCTCCCAAGTCCTTCTCCAGAACCTCCCAAACATTCTCCAGAACCTCCCAAACATTCTCCAGAACCTCCCAAGTCCTTCTCCAGAACCTCCCAAAACCTTCTCCAGAACCTCCCAAAACTCCCCTGTTCCACCCTTGAGGCCTTCAGAGAAAACAGGGATCCTGCCTCCTGAAAACCCCGGTGTGGAGAGGAGGAGGATGAGGAGAATGAGAAGGATGAGGAGGAGGAGGATGAGGAGGACAAGGAGGATGAGCATGCGGAGGACGAGAATGACGAAGATGAGGATGAAGACGAGGAGGATGAGGAGGCCCCACCTTGTTGAGGCTGCTGCGGTCGCTGATGCTCTTGCTGAGCTGCTGCATCTCGGCCACTTGGTCGGCCAAGCGCTTCTGCTCGTTGAGCTTCTCCGCCAGCGTCTCCAGCTCGGTCAGCGCCAGCTGCAGGGACAGGCGGTCGGCGTGGCCCCGCGGGGTGTTCTTCAGCATGTCCTGGGAAAGAGGGAAAGCCGGGAATGGCGACAGCCCCGAGGAACCGGCTCCGCTCGGAACACCACAACAGGAACGCTTTGGGAGCCTCCAGCACTGGAGTCTGGAGGATGATCCTTGGGATGGATCCAAAAACACACCCGAGGGGCCCACCCCAAAATGTGTCCCCATTCTGCAGCACCCAAAAAGGTGCTTCTCCAGAACCTCCCCAAAACTTTCTCCAGAACCTCCCCAAAACCTTCTCCAGAACCTCCCAGACCTTCTTCAGAACCTCCCAAAACCTCTCCCAAAACCTCCCCAACCTTGCCCAAAACCTCTCAAAACCTTCTCCAGAACCCCCCCAAAACCTCCAAAAGCTCCCCAACCTTCTCCAGAACCTGCCAAACATCCTGAAGAACCTCCCCAACATCCTGCAGAACCTCCCAAACATCCTGCAGAACCTCCCCAATGTCCTGCAGAACCTCCCCAACATCCTGCAGAACCTCCCCAAGGTCCTGCAGAACCTCCCAAACATCCTGAGAACCTCCCCAATGTCCTGCAGAACCTCCCTTCTCGCACCTGCAGGAGGAGGATGAACTGAGGGAACCTCTGGATGGGTTTCACCATCAGCCCGTAGAGCGTGACGCGGTCAGCGCTGGCCATCTGCCGCTTCTGCGGGGGGGGAGAAGCCATCAGAAAGGGGTTTTTTGGGAAAAGCCATCAGAAAGGGGTTTTTTGGGAAAAGCGGAGCCGGCAGGGCTGCGGGGGGCGGCGCTGACCTTGAGGAAGTCGAGGAAGGCGGGTTTGGTCAGACAGGCCTTCTTGATCAGCGACATGGCCGTGGTGAAGTTGTTGACGTAGTCGCTGTAGACGTCCAGCACCATGGACTTGGAGAACTGGGAGAGGACGGGAGAGCGGGAACAGCGTGGGGCTTCCCAAAAAACGGGGTGGGCAAAGTGCTGGGGGTGTCCCATCACTCCCATCCTCCACCCATCCCTGGTGGGACCCCGGGGTGGGATCCCAGGGGAAGTTTGGGGGCAATTCCCGATCCCTGATGAGATCCCAGGGCAGGTTTGGTGGAGATTCCCCATCTCCGATCCCAGGGAAGGTTCGGTGACAATTCCCAATCCCTGATGAGATCCCAGGAGAGGTTTGAGGCTGATTCACAATCCCTGATGAGATCCCAGGGAAGGATTTTTGGCAATTCCCAATTGATGAGATCCCAGGGGAGGTCTGGGGCTGATCCCCAATCCCCGATGGGATCCCGGACAGGATTCCCGGCGATCCCCAATCCCCGATGGGATCCCGGGCAGGATGCCCGCCGATCCCCAATCCCCTAGGGGNATCCCCGATGGGATCCCGGGCAGGATTCCCGGCGATCCCCAATCCCCGATGGGATCCCGGGCAGCATTCCCGGCGATCCCCAATCCCGGGCAGGATTCCCGGTGATCCCCAATCCCTGATGGGATCCCGGGCAGGATTCCTGGCAATCCCCAATCCCCGATGGGATCCCGGGCAGGATTCCCAGTGATCCCCAATCCCCGATGGGATCCCGGGCAGCATTCCCGGCGATCCCCAATCCCCGATGGGATCCCGGGCAGGATTCCCAGTGATCCCCAATCCCGGGCAGGATTCCGGGCGATCCCCGCCTGTCCCCGGTACCGAGGCCACGAAGAGGTCCCCGATCTTCTCGGCCGAGTCCCACTCGGCCACGCGGGAGGCGAGGGCGATCTGGAACATGGAGTGGCACTGCAGGATCTCCTGCAGCCGGAAGAACACCAGCTGGCACTTGCGGGCGCTCAGCACCTTGGGCTCCATCTCCAGCAGCGGCTTCCGGTAATCCTGCGGGAAGGCGGCGCTCGGAACCCCGGGACGGGCTCCCGGGGCGGCGGGGGAATCCCGGATCCGGCGGGAAGGGGGTGCCCACCTGCAGGATGCGCTTCAGGGAGTCGACGTAGCTGCGCTCGCTCTGCACGATGGAGCCCAGGATGTGGCGCCGCACTTCCTGCGGGAGCGGGAGCGGGAGCGGGATGGGACCCCCGAATCCCGGGAGAGGGCGTGATCCCACACATCCCAATCCCGGGAGAGGGGGGGATCCCACACATGCCAATCCCGGGAGAGGGGGGGATCCCACACATGCCAATCCCGGGAGAGGGGGGGATCCCACACATGCCAATCCCGGGAGAGGGGGGGATCCCACACATGCCAATCCCGGGAGAGGGGGGGATCCCACACATGCCAATCCCGGGAGAGGGGGGGATCCCACACATGCCAATCCCGGGAGAGGGGGGGATCCCACACATCCCAATCCCGGGAGAGGGCGTGATCCCACACATCCCAAATCCCAGGATCAGGGGATGATCCCACAAATCCAATCCCAAATCCCGGGATCAGGGGAAATGCAGGCACAGCCATGATCCCAAATCCTGGGGTAAGGGGAAATCCAAGCACAGTGTGTGGGGCTCAGCCGTGATCCCCAAATCCCAAATCCCAGGATCAGGGGAAACGGCACAGCCGTGATCCCAGATCTCGGGATCGGGGGAAATGCAGGCACAGCGTGCGGGGCTCGGCCGCGACCCCCAGACCCCAAATCCCAGGAAAAGGGAACCAGCCCCAGCCCGGCGGAAGCGCTGACTCAGCAGCGCCGTTTCTGCTGACTCGGCCTCTCCCCCGTTGCTCAGTCACGGGGCCCGGGGGAAGGCAGTGTCCATCCCCAAATCCCCGGAAAACCCCAATCCCAAATCCCTGGAAACCCCAATCCCAAATCCCGACCTGCTGCGGGCTGAGCCCCTCGGGCATGGGGCCGAGCTCGGGCGGGGGGTGCTTCATGTCGGACACGGTGACCTCCAGGAACCCGGTGTCCTCCTCCTCCGAGTCCCCTGCAGGCACGGAAACCCCAAAAACCCCCAAAACCCCAAATTCAGCCTTGGGGGAGCCGCGCTGGGCTCCGGAGTGGCGGCAGGAGGCGGATCCCGGTGTTCCCGGTGTTCCCGGTATCCCAAGTCCCTCTGGAGCCACCGGGGTGAGGCCGGCAGTGGGGAGGGGACAGGGAGGGAACAGGGAAAGGGCCCCCATCCCAAAATCCACCGGGGTTGTGGGAACAGCGCCTCGGCCTCGCTCCAATCCAGCGGGAAGTGAGTCCCGGGAAGTGCCAGGAAGTGGGGCTCAGCCCTGATCCCACAGATCCCAGGATGAGGGGAAATGCAGGCACAGCATGTGGGGCTCAGCCGTGATCCCACCGTCCCAAATCCCGGGATTTGGGAAAAGAAGCTGGGAGCGGGGGAAAAGCGGGAAGCGCTGGAGCAGGGACTGGGCCAGCACGACAGGGAGGGGACAGGTCCCCATCCCAAAATTCCACCTGGGATGTGGGAACAGCGCCTCAGCCTGTCCCATCCAGCCGGGAAACGGGAAAAGGAGCCAGGAGGAGGAGCCGGGAGAGCAGGAAAAGCGGGAAGCGCCGGGGCCGGGAGCCCTTACCCGAGGCCGAAGCAGCCGAGGAGGAGGAGGAGGAGGGCGAGCGAGGCAGGGACAGCCGGGGACGGGAGAGGGAGCAGCGGCCCCACATGGCCCCGGCCCCATCCCGGGCTGGGAACGGCCGGGAAGGGAAGGGGGGAATGGGAAGCGAGGGGAAGGAAGGAGGGGAGGGAGGGAAGGGCTGCGGGGAGGGCGCTGCAGCTCCGGGAGCTTCTCCTTCCCCAATTTCAGCCGGGCCCGGCCCCGCCCGCGGCTCCTTCTCCTCATCCCGGGATTCCCGCGCCCCAAAGCCATGCGGGAATGCGGGGACACGCCCGGGAATGCCGGGACACGCGCGGGAATGCCGGGACACGCGCGGCGGATCCCACGGGAAGCTCCCGGCGGGATCCTACCTCCCCTCCGGAGCTCCGGGGAAAGCCGGGAGCCGCGGCGGGAGCGCGGCGGCTTCTCCGCCTCGGCCGCCCTCCTCCTGCGCTCCCCATCCCCTGCGGGACAGGGAAACCCCCCGGGATCGGGAATTACGGGCGAATCCCGAGGGAAAATCCTGAAGGAAAAATCCCGAAGGAAAAATCCAAGGGCAGGGACAGGAAAACCCCCGGGAACTGGGAATTCAGGGAAAAAAATCCCAAAGGAAAAACCCAAGGTGCTGCTGGGGAGGGGTCGCTGCTTTATCCCAAAAATGCTCGGAGCAGGGAGCGAGTTGGAGTGGGAACGGCCACGGGAAAGCTCAAAATGCTAGGAATAATCCAGGAAAACTGGGAGAAGGCGGTCGGGATGGGGATTCCCTGGATCCCCCCGCCGGAAGGCTCGGGGCGGGACCCCGCTCACCGGGGCTGTCGCGGCGCTGCAGGAACGTCACCTTCCTCATCACCGCCATCCGCGTCTTCTCCAGCCCGTCCTTGGTGCCGCTCCGCGCCGCCCGCATCAGCTGGGACATCTGGGAACGGCAGCGGGATCAGGATCGGGGATCGCGGGGATCAGAGGGATCTCGGGGAACGGGAAGCTCGAGGCTGCCCCGGGATCCCATCCCGGATCCGCCTCCTCCTCCTCGGCACCATCCACGGAGCGCCATTCCCGGTATTCCGGCGCAGCAGGACACGCAGGGCACTCCGGGATCCCTGCGGGATCCATCGCCCCGGGATCGCTCCCGGATCCGGGGCCTTGGGAGCAGCCGAAGCCAAGCAGAGCCAAGCGCAGGCGGGAAGAGCGCGGGAGCGGAGCCGGGAAGGAGCCAGGAAAGGAGCGGGAGCGGAGCCATCCCTTCCCGGGGCTGGGATGGGACGTGCGGGAGAGGAAAAGGGGGACTGGCCTTTCACACCCTAAATCCCAGTGTTTTATCCCAAATCCCAGTGTTTCATGCCAAATCTCAGTGTTTTATCCCAAACTGACACCGGCTCCCAGCCCACGGAATTCCGGCCAGGATGGAGCGGGGTGGGAAAGGCTCTGCCCTAAGATCCCACAACTCCCAAAATTCCCTTTCCTTTCCTTCCCTGCTTCCTTCCTTCCTTCCTTCCTTCCTTTTCTTCCTTCTTCCTTCCTTCCTTCCTTCTTTTCCTTCCCTCCCTCCCTCCATCCCTCCCTCCCATGACCCCTCTATCCCACTCAGCTCCCACCTCCATTCCCCACAAACCCCCGGAATTCCAATGCCTCGGGAAGCCGCGGGAGCCGCCGGACACTCGGACATTCCGGAGGCATCTCCACCGCTATTTTTTGGGATTAGAGGGGGCTGGAACGGGACGAGCACAGCCCGGACCGGATCCCACGGGGGGATCTCTCCCCCCACACCGCCGGGAATTCCCGGGAAAAGCGGGATGAGCCGGAGGTACCTTCCAATCGTATTTGTGCTTCAGCTCCTGCATCTCCTTCCCCCCAACTCTCAGGGCCAGGAGGTCCCGCTTTGTCCTGGCGCATTTTTCCTTGAGTTTATGGAGCTCTGGCGGGAGCTGGGCCCGGGGCAAAGCAGGAGGAGCAGCAGGAGCAGAGATCCCGGGGAGCGGCAGCGAACACAAAAACACAGGAGAGATCATCCCAGAGCGGCGCATCCCGGAATCCCGGCTGGGATGGAGCGGGGAATGCGGCGGGAGCGGGACAGGAAGGGACAGGCTCAGAAACGGGAGAGACCATCCCGAAAGGGCCGGGAACGGGCGGCGCGTCCCAAAATTCCGGCTGGGATGGAGCGGGGGGAGGCAGGGAGAGGCTCAAAAACAGGGGAAATCATCCCAAACCCGCACGGAACGGGCAGCACATCCCGAAATTCCGGCTGGGATGGAGCGGGGGGAGGCAGGGAGAGGCTCAAAAACAGGGGAAATCATCCCAAACCCGCACGGAACGGGCAGCACATCCCGAAATTCCGGCTGGGATGGAGCAGGGAGTGCAGCGGGAGCAGGGAGAGGCTTAAAACCAGGGGAAATCATCCCAAAGCAGCAGCATCCCAAAATTCCGGCTGGGATGGAGCAGGGAGTGCAGCGGGAGCAGGGAGAGGCTTAAAACCAGGGGAAATCATCCCAAAGCAGCAGCATCCCAAAATTCCAGCTGGGATGGAGCAGGGAATGCAGCGGGAGCAGGCAGAGGCAGGGAGAGGCTTCAGCAGGAGGAAAATTCACAGGGAAGGAGGAAAAGAGGAAGGAAATTCCAGGGAAAGGCAGCAGCAGCTGCGGGAAGCGGCAAATCCCAGGAAATCCCGAGATGAGGATTCCAAAGGAGGGATACCTTGGGCTGGAGGGATGGGAATTCCGGGATGGATGAGCATTCCCGGATGGATGAGCATTCCTGAATGGATACCCTGGGCTGGAGTGAGGGATGGGAATTCCGGGATGGATGAGCATTCCCGGATGGATGAGCATTCCTGAATGGATACCCTGGGCTGGAGTGAGGGATGGGAATTCCGGGATGGATGAGCATTCCCGGACGGATGAGCGTTCCCGACGATACCTTGGGCTGGAAGGCCGTGCGGTGCTTGGCCGGCTGCGCTTCCCGCCGGGATTCATCCCCGGATTCCCCCTCGCTGTAGCTCTCGAACTCGCTGGAGCTCCAGCCCAGCTCCGCCTCCGGCTCCGGCCGCCCCTCGCCCGGGATCGGCCCCGCTCCTGCGGGAACACGGCTGCTCTTCCCGCCTTTCCCGGCATTCCCGACCCCCGGAACATTCCGGGTTTGCTCGGAGCGCCCCGGGATGGATCCCGGCCGTTTCATCCCCCTGGGTGCAGTGGGAATCCCATACATCCCGAAAGGAATTTGGGAGTTGTGGGATCTTGGGGCGGAATTCCCGAATTTCCCAGACCGGAAAAGCTCTGGGAGCGGCTCCATCCCTCCCAGATCCCAGGGGTTCCCACAGGTATTCCCATCTGCAGCCTCTTGAAGAAGGGGATTCTCCTTCCCGCATGGAAAATGGGATCGTGGGCCCCGGAAAACCGGGAGGAGGCAGCTCCCACTGGGATGGGGGGCCCTGGAAAAGTGGGAAAAGGAGGTTCCCCAATGGAAAATGGGATCGGGGGCTCTGGGAAAGCAGGAAGAGGCCGTTCCCCATGGAAAAGCAGGATCAGGGCTCTGGAAAAGCGGGAAGACGCCGCTCCCACCGTCCGGCTCCGGGCCCTCGCAGGGAACGTCGTCGTAGATGACCTCGGCCTCCACCTCCGGGAAGGAGAAACGATCCCCTGGAATTCCGGGAGCGGGATCAGCATCCCGGGATCCCACCAGGATGGGAACACCTCCCCAGCCCCATCCCAAACATCCAGGGGTTATCCCAGGGGTTATCCCAGGGTTATCCCAGGGGTTATCCCAGATTTCCCCACCTCCGCAGATGCTCTCCCTCTTCCAGGTGCGGCTCCGGATTTGGGAATCTCCTCCGGCCTCCCCATTGCTCACCTGCGCCGGGAGCCTGCGGGAACAGGGCCAGGGAGGATTCCAGGGCAAATCCCTCGGGATCCGGGGCAAATCCCTCGGGATCAGGTGCTCCCGGAGCTCCCACCCCCATTCCCATCCCAGGAACAGAACAGATCCTGTCTCTCCCCGCTCTGCTCCTTGGGATCCCGGGATTTGGGGTCATCCGTGATTTTTAGGGATGGTCAGCTAACACACTCAGGGATGATGGGAAAGATCCCAAAATCCCGGAGTTCTCCTGCTCGGAGCTCTCTGGGATGGGGAGAAGTTGGGGAAACTGAGGCACGGCAGCAGCTGGGCCGTGGGAGGGAGGGGCCGGAGCCCCGCGATCATCAGGGGGCTCCAATCCCAGCAGAACTCCCGGAATTCCCAGAAAAACCTCCAGAAAGCCCTGGAAGTCCCACAGGAACCCCCCGAAATCCCATGGGAACCCCCCAAACTCCATGGAAATCCCACTAAACTCCCCAGATCCCATGGGAACCCCCCAAACTCCATGGAAATCCCACTAAACTCCCCCAGATCCCATAGGAACCCCCCAGACTCTCTGGAAATCCCAATAACTCCCTGGAAATCCCATTGAACACCCCCAGATCCCACCAGAACCCATAAAACTCCCTGAAATCCCACAGGAACCCCCCAGCTCCCAGAAAATCCCACTAACTCCCCCAGATCCCACTCACCCTTCCTGGGTCTCCGGCCCCAGCCCTTCTGCGGGAAGGAAAGCAAAGAGAAACGGGTTTGGCAGCCCCGGGACACACTGGGAATCCCGGGAATTCACACCGGGAATGCTGGGAATCCCACACCAGGGAATTCACCCCGGGAATCCCGGGAATTCTCCCCGGGAATACCGGGAACGCTCCTCACCGGAGCTGGGGGCGCGGCGCCGGCGCGGGGGCGCCTGGAGCACGACGTCAGCACCGGGATCGGCTCCGGGATCGGGATCGGCTCCGGGATCGGCTCCCGAATCCTCCTCCTCCTCCTCCTCGCTGTCCTCGAAGTCGAAGGCCTGGCCCAGCTCCTCCATCCCCGCGGGGCCGGGGGGATCCGGGGGGGATCCTGCACCGGGAGCGGGCGCGGGAAACACGGAGCGGCACGGGGAGAACGGGAAACCGGGATCGGGAAAAGGGAAAATGGGGGAAAAGGGATGGAGGGGGAGCAGACGGAGGAGGAGAGGGGGATGGAGTTGGAAGAGGAAAAGGGGGATGGAAAAGGAGAAAGGGGATGGAGGAGGAGAACAGGAGGGAAGGGGGAGGGAGAGGGACGGGAAGGGAGACCGGGAATGGAGGGAGGGAAACAGGGAAACGGGGAAACAGGGAAACAGGGAGAGAGGGAGGTGGGACAGAGCGGGAAGGGGAGAACGGGATCAGCACCCCCAGAACTCCAGGATCCAACACCCTCCGTGTATTCCCAATCCGAGGAGGCTCCACTGGGA
>VZRO01007294.1:34101-46060 GCA_013397915.1 Daphoenositta chrysoptera | reverse complement strand
CCTGTTCTCTGATCCCGCCCTCCCCGCCCTCCCATTGGTCGGGTCACAGGGCCGCTGGCCAATGGGCGGGCGGCGCGGGCGGAAGTGCCGCTCGGGGCCGGAAGCGGCGTTGCAGCCCCCGTGAGGCCGCGGCGCTCCCGGAGCCCCCGGAGCCCCCGAACCGCCCGGCGCCCTCGGAGTCCCCGGGATCCCCTGGAACCGCCCGGCCCCGCCGCCGCCATGTTCCTCACACGCTCCGAGTACGACCGGTGAGTGCCCGCCCGCAGCCGCGGCTGAGTCACGGGCCTGCGCCCGGCGCGGCCCGAGCGGCGCCTCTCACGGGGATCGCACCGGGAGCTGCCCGGAGCCCGCGGCGCTGCTGGGCCCTGCACCGGGAGCGGGGCTGCCAGGGTGGGACGGACCCTAGGGCGGGAACAGCTCGCGAGGGACGGGACGGGGTGTCCAGGGACAGGAGCGCGCCCAGTGAGGGGCAGCGGAGCTGGGGAGGGGCTGGAGCTCCCGGAGCGGCTGAGGGAGCTGGGAAAGGGGCTCAGCCTGGAGAAAAGGGGGATCAGGGATGGGTTATGGGGTTGGAGAGTGTCCAGGGATGGGGAATTCCTGAGGGAGCTGGGAAAGGGGCTCAGCCTGAAGAAAAGGAGGCTCAGGGGTCCCTTGTGTCTCTGCACAACTCCCTGACAGGAGGGGGCAGCCGGGGGGGTCGGGCTCTGCTCCCAGGGAACAGGGACAGGAGCAGAGGGAACGGCCTCAGGCTGGGCCACCGATGTTTCGTTTGGATATTGGGATTTTTTTTTCATGGAGAGGGCCATCCAGCCCTGGCACAGCTGCCCAGGGCAGAGGTGGACTCCCCATCCCTGGAAGGGCTCAAAAAACACGCGGATGTGGCACTTGGGACATGGGTCAGTGGTGGCCTTGGCGGTGCTGGGGGAGTGGTTGGGCTCCGTGATCTCAGAGCACTTCTCCAACCCCAAGGGTTCCATGATTCCACGGTACAACAAGGCCTTCCTGGTGCGGCTTCCCGCGTGTCCCTGTCCATGAACAGCCTGAACCCAGAGCCCGGGGGGGTTCGGTGCCGAGGGGGGCCCGTCCCCCCGCCCCAGCTCTGTCCCCCGTGCCCCGCTGCCCTCGCCCTTCTGCCAGGAGCTGCCTTCCATCGGTTTCCTGCCCTTCTCACTCCGTGTTGTCCTTGCAGGGGTGTGAACACGTTCTCTCCCGAGGGGAGGCTCTTCCAGGTGGAATATGCCATCGAGGCCATAAAGGTACTTTTTAAAAGTTTCCAGACTGTGACATTCGGGGCTCCTTCAAACCCCAGGTATGGGTTGGTCAGGGCTAATCCAGGCTGTGTCTGTTTCCTCCAGCTGAACTTCCCACGGCTTTGCTCTTTTATGGGTCGTTAAGAACCAAAATCCATCAATTTTCCCCCAAATTCAGCTGAATGTTCCCTCCCCTGTCCTATTAAGTGATTTATCCCCAAACCAAACCCAATCTGAACCTGTTTTTCCCCAAACCAAACACAAAGGCTTCTTGGGTGGATTTAAAATGTGAAGGTGAAGGTTGTTATGAGCAAACCCACCTTTGCAGGGCCAAATGGGGTTTAAATATCCTTAACTGATAAATGGGGATTAAAATATCCTTAATTAATAAATGTCCTTAATTGATAAATATTCCTGTTTATTATATTTATAGAACGTGGGTGTTGATTGGTAATAACTTTAAATTTGGAAGAAGCAAATCAAGTCATGAAGGGAAAAAGCTCTGAGGTGCTTGGATTGGGGAGAAGGGTCCTGGCTTCATCTTTTCTGTGTTGCTTTAGCTCCTTGGAGCGCTGAAAAGAGGAATAAAGTAATAACGTAACAGAAAAAGTAATAAAATTATCAAGAACTTGGGAATTAAAGCTCCCAGGAGGATGTTGGTGACCATGCTGACTTCATAAATTAAAATAGATCTCCTGCCATACCTGTGGCTGTAGGTGCAGCTTTCCAAGGAATCTTGGGGTTAAAATTAAACCCCGTGTCCTGAAGTGGATGTTGGGAGTTAGCACTGCACACTGAGACAGTTATACCAGGAAATTCTGTGGTGTGGAAAAGTGCTGGGAGCAAGGTGGGATCAAGGCAGGGGCTGCTGGGATCAGACTGGGATGAAGGTAATTGTTGGTGTCATCAGGGCTGGATGGAGTTTGGGAGCTGGTGGGATTAAGGTGGGGTTAAGGCAGGACCAATGTGGGATTAGTGGGATTAAACAGGATCAAGGTTTGGTGGGATCAAGGCAGGGACTGGTGGGATCAAGGTTAGGGGCTGGTAAGATCCAGATAAGCATTGGTAGGATCAGGGCAGGGGCTGGTGGGATCAAAGTGGGATCAAAGTAGGGGCTCTTGGGATCAAGGCAGAGATTTGTGGGATCGAGGTAGAATCAAGATGAGAGTTGGTGTGATTGGAGTGGGATCCAGGCAGGGGCTGGTGGGATCAAGGTGGGATCCCAGTGGGATCCAGGCAGGGGCTGTGGGATCAAGGTGGGATCCCAGTGGGATCCAGGCAGGGGCTGTGGGATCAAGGTGAGATCCCAGTGGGATCCAGGCAGGGGCTGGTGGGATCAAGGCAGGATCACAGCAGGATCCAGACAAGGGCTGCCAGGAGCCCCTGAGATCTGTCCCTGTGCTTGTGGCCGTGGTGACACTGAGGTGTCCTGCAATCCCAGGGTGGAACTGGCTGCCTGGGGCTCTGGGGAGAACAGGAGCTCATGGAAAGCCAAGTGCCCAAGCTGGAGGTGCAGCTGCAGTGGGATTTGTACTGATGTGTGAAATCCCCTCGTCCTTTAAACTCTTCTTTCCCTCTGGCAGAGGAGAATTCCCAGGGCCTTTTACACTCCCCAGGCTCCACAAACTGCTGTTGCTTGAAAGATGAAGGATGTGCAGCAGCCCCACTGGGTTCTCCTGGGAATCACACAGATTTCACCTTCCCCATTTCCTCCTTCAGGGAATAAGCTTTAAAATCCACCATGCAAAGCCAGGCTGGGTTTGTGCGTGGGCGATGCAGCTGAATCCAAACCAGCACACCTGCAGATAAGTCAGAATTAGCAGTGGGCTGGGTATTTGTGTGAGCTGGAGCCTGTGTTGGTGTTTTCCAGCTTGGCTCCACAGCCATCGGGATCCAGACCTCAGAGGGAGTTTGTCTGGCCGTGGAGAAGAGGATCACATCCCCCCTCATGGAGCCCAGCAGCATCGAGAAGATTGTGGAGATCGACTCCCACATCGGTACGGAGATGGGATTCAGCCTTGGGGGTCCCTCTGCATCACCTCTGGGAGCACCCCTAGAACTGTGAATTACTTGTGATAAGAGTCTGTCCCCTGGGAATTCGGGAGGTTGTGTTTTGGGAGCCTGGAGCAGGAATGCTCGTCCCTCCCAGCCCACACCAGCTCCTGGTCACTGGTTTTCCAGGCTCCAAGCCAGCAGAACGTAGCTCCAGGAACCAGAAAGAGGCAGCTGAAGCACTGCCCCCTGCCTCAGTGACCTCCCTCATGAAAGCTCATCCCAAATTTAGCTCTGGGAGGGTGGGGAATTATGGTGGGCTTGACTTGGGGCCAGTTTCTCCACGATCACTGGTGCCAGCCTGGAGCCACCCATGCCCTGAGTGGCTCACGATGGGCTCATGACCAAATACATTGCCCTGAAAGGCAGGAAACCTCCAAAATTCCTGTGTTGCTGCTCTGTGGGCATGGGAAGAGCTCCAAGAGTCCGATTTCCTCCTCCTGGGGGCTTGTGGTGCAGCCCCCTCTTCCCAGAGTGGAATCTGTGCTGGGGGCTCCTGCTGCATCTGCTGGCTGTGGGGCAGCCAGGGCCCCTTCCCAGAGGTTGTTCTGCAGCAAATCTGTTTCAGTCCCATGGAATCCTTGAGGTTGGAAAAGCCCTCTAAGATCATCGAGTCCAACCATACCAAGGCCACTGCTAATCCGTGTCCCAAAGTGCCACATCCAGACACTTCTTGAACCCTTCCAGGGATGGGGACTCCACCACTGTTCACAGGGGCAGCCTGTGCCAGGGCCTGACCTTGCTTTCCATGGGAAAAATTTACCCAATGTCCGACCTGACCCTCCCTGGCCCAGCCTGAGGCCGTTCCCTCTGCTCCTGTCCCTGTTCCCTGGGAGCAGAGCCCGACCCCCCCGGCTGCCCCCTCCTGTCAGGGAGTTGTGCAGAGCCACAAGGGCCCCCCTGAGCCTCCTTTTCTCCAGGCTGAGCCCCTTTCCCAGCTCCCTCAGGAATTCCCCATCCCTGGACACTCTCCAACCCCATAACCCATCCCTGATGCCCCTTTTCTCCAGGCTGAGCCCCTTTCCCAGCTCCCTCAGCTGCTCCTGGTGCTCCAGACCCTTCCCCAGCTCCGTTGCCCCTCTCTGGACATGCTCCAGCTCCTCATTGTCCTTCTTGTGAGAAACCCAAAACTATTCTCAGGGTTGGATGTGTGGCCTCACCAGTGCCCAGCACAGTGGGACAAATCCCTTTCCCACATTCCCACTCAGGGACCAGCTTCTCCCTGCAGCCCTTTGTGCTTTACGTGGGCTTTGGGCAGTCTGGGGGAGGGAAAACACATCCCAAATAATGGGTGGAATGACTCCTGTTTCCCCTTTCCCATTCCAGGGTGTGCCATGAGTGGCCTAATAGCTGATGCAAAGACTTTAATTGACAAGGCCAGAGTGGAGACTCAGGTAAGATCTGACATCTCTGTTCTTAAATTAGCAGCACAAATCCCAGGAACTCCTCGGAAGTCCTGGGAAAGGGAAGATCATTCCACCAAAGAAGCTGGTGGGAGGTTGGAGGCTTGCTGGGAGTGCAGGGGCTGTCTGACTGTTTTGGCAAAATACTGGATATATTGGTGTTATTTTTATCCCCTTAAATTTCCTGGATGCCTCAGGTGCTTGGAGGTCCCGGGTACAAATCTGTGCTGCAGCAAAGGATTTTCCTGGGGTTTTCTCCTGCATATCAGCACTTTTCCACCCTCTGGAGAGCTGGATAACACATTACTTCCAAAACAGATCTTGGGATGAAGCCCTTCAGCCTTGCATTTCCCTACTGGCATCCCAAGGCTTTAGTATCCCAAAATTTTCTGTGGATTTTTGTACGTCCCACACTCCCTGATGCTTCCATGGGAGAACTGGCTGTGCCCTGAGTTCCGTAGGGAAGCTATCCTTGTGTCCACACAGGGCATCCCTCCACCTCAGCCATGCAGGAGAGTCCTATTTTGGGAACATGTGGATAATGGGAATCTTATCTGGATTTTCCCGCAGAATCACTGGTTCACCTACAACGAGACGATGACGGTGGAGAGTGTGACACAGGCTGTGTCTAACCTGGCCCTGCAGTTTGGGGAGGAAGATGCCGATCCAGGAGCCATGGTGGGATCCGGGGGGATCTGGGGGTGCTGGGGAACCCCCCTTCTTTGTCCTTGTCCTTGTCCGACCCCTTCCCTCCTCTCTCCCGCAGTCCCGCCCGTTCGGCGTCGCTCTGCTCTTCGGAGGAGTGGATGAGAAGGGACCCCAGCTGTGAGTTCCTCTTCTTAATCCAGGGAAAAGACCAAACCTCCACTGCAAAATTCCCAGGCTGTTTTAACGACTCGATTCTGGGATCTTCCTTAAGCCAGACCCTCGGGGTTTATCCCATTATGTCCCTGATATGTTTGTTAATCCTGTTAAACCCTTTCCAGAGCCCTGCCTGCCTGTTTGCCATGGAAAAAACATCATATCTTCCCCAACCCCTTGCTTTTCTTTATTAAAAATTTGGTTTCCTGGGGAGAAGGGAAGCGTTAAAGCTCTCCTCGTCCCGAGCGTGTTCTTACCTTTCCCTAAAGGACCAGCAGAGCCACCAGTAACATAATCCATGTGACATTCCTTGGGGAGGTGTTGGAGCAGCTGTAACCCGAACTCAGGGCTTCAAATGGCCCCACTGGAAGTGGGAAAGGCTTGGCAGAGGCAGCCCAGTCAGGTCTGCCTTCCAGCAGGGAAAACTTGCTGGATTTATTAAAATAAAATTAGGATAAGCTGGGAAATCCAAAGGAAAACGGTTCTCTGAGGAAAGAGGGCAGTGTCAGAGTGTGTAAGCTGCCAGCCCAGCAGCTCTTGGGGATGAATCCCAGCCCCAGCTGTGCAGGGAGCTCTGGGGGGCTGGTGAGAGTCCTTGGGGTGCCCTGGGGTGGGATGGGGTGCAGGTGGTCACCCCCTGTCCCCACAGGTTCCACATGGATCCCTCGGGAACGTTCGTGCAGTGCGATGCCAGAGCCATCGGCTCCGCCTCAGAGGGAGCCCAGAGCTCCCTGCAGGAGGTTTACCACAAGGTAAGGGCTGGGTTTGGGATTGGGGGTCACATCTCATGGGTCTGGGGTACTTCACCACCTACCAGGATCCCCTAATTCCCTTCCCAGTGAGGATTTAGGGCCGGGCTGGAGAGGAGGTGCCTGAGTCACTCAGGGCAGGATCACTCCTTAGCAGTGGATCCTGTGAGTAGGTGCTGAGGATCTCTGAGTAGAGCTACTCCCAGCAGCTGCTTTCTGCCTGTGAGATAATTAAGGCCATGTCAGGAAGTTCTCTATAAATAAAAACTGAGCTCCAAGTGCTGCTGTCAGCATCAGGCTCCGTGTGGATGCAGCTGGAAGCATCTTGGGCTCACACCAGCACCTTCACCTCACCAGGGAAGGGAGCAGCTTTTGTGCTGGAAATTCTGGTCATGTTTGATATTAAATAGGAATTTTTGTCCCCCATGAGGAGGGAGTTGCCTGTTTGGGGTGGTAAGAAACCAAACCCTGATGAAAAGCACAATTAGTGGTGGGTGGCTGGGAAGACTCATTTGTTCACTAGAATTCTCCAAATTACCCAAATTCTGGACTCCCTGGATCGTCAACCCTTTTTCAAGTGCAAAGTTAGTGAACACAGCTGTGCTGCACATCCCTCTGGCTCTAGGGATGTGTTGGATTGATTGGATTAAATGCAGCTTGGAGGCTCCTGCCAAGAGGGAATCTGGCTTTTTGGGAGGAAATTGGTGAAGAGAAACAGCCCCTGCTGTCTCAGTCCCATCAGATTTATGTGCCCAAATAAACCATTTTTAAATCTCAGAAAGGCAGGATTTCACTGTCCCTGTGGATATCCCTGCCCTGCCCACTCCAGTCTCCCAGGGATGCTGCAGATCCCTTGATAAGATGCTCCTTTTGCTGCCTGGCTCGAGGGATTTGGGAGAGGGGAGGGAGAGGGGCCACGTCCTGAGCCTCCACCATGTAATCCACGAGCCATTTGTTTTCCAGTCCATGACGCTAAAGGAAGCCATCAAATCTTCCCTGGTCATCCTGAAACAGGTCATGGAGGAGAAACTAAATGCCACCAACATCGAGGTAAGTCCTCCTGTAGTCAGGATTGCCCATGGAGCAAGGAATGGAGCAGCTCAGGGCTCCCTGAGCCAGCTGCTGCAGATGTTCCTGCCCTTTTCTTCATCTCCTATGGGGCATTTTGGAAAAGTTGAAGCTTTTCCCTTCCAGAGGTCCAGAGCCTGTTTTCACAGTTAATCCACGATGAGCAGAAGGGATTCTCTGACCTTCTCCAGTCAGCAGAACCCAACACACCACCCAGATGGCTTGTTCTTCCCCTGGATCTAGCCATTCTTTTTTGCCTTGCTGCTTGTAATATTAGAAGGAATGAAAATTACCCAGCTCCTGGGCTGCTATATCAGTCCTGGGGCAGTGCCAAAAATCCCTTGGACAGTGGGAGCAGCAAGGATCCTCCAGGAATGGCAGTGCCCCTGGAACCCCGGGAGCAGGCAGTACCCACAGACCTGGAGATGCTGGGCCCCCCAAACCTGCTCCATAGGCTCCTTTTTGGGTGGGAAAGGTACAAACCCTCTGGATTGGGTGGGGTGACTGGGAGATGAGAAGTCAGGCTGGTGTATATTGCTTCTATTTCGGGTGGGTTATGAGACACCAGACCTTTCCAAAGTGTGGCATTCCAGCTCCTGAGCTGCTCTCTCCTCCCATTCCTCCCCTCTGAGTGCTGGGAAACCTTTTCCCAAACAGCCTCGAGGTGTTCACCCCATTTTTGTATTAAATGTTGCTGCTGGGGGGACCATTCCTGGTGGGATTAACCCACTTCCTTTGGAGGGGACAGCCAACAGCACATGAAAACTTGGACACTCTGTCCCAAAATCATGCCACGAGCCTGGAATCTCCTTCCCAGGTGCTCTTCCAGCCCATAGCCATACATTTTTTCCCCGGTACAGTGCAGGCAGAGGAATGTGTACAGTATCCTGATGTCATATCCCTGTTTAACAGGGCTTAACTGTGCTTGGCACGGCCCTGGAGTGGGGTGGAATCGTGCTGGGGGCAAGGACAGCAGGAATGTGCTGAGGATTAAAAGGTTTCTATAGACTCAAGTCACCCCATGGCTGAAAATCTGCCACCTGAAGGGCTCTCTGTTTCCTAGAAGTATGGGCCTCTCCCATTTCTTGGCTCCAGCCACTCTCCTGTGGCATTTTCCATCTAGGAACAAAGAGAAGAGGGAAAGTGTGGTTGTGGAAGAGTTAAATCCAGGGATGGCAAAGGTCAGCAGACTGAAAGGACTTCATGCTTTTGGGTTAATGACTTCCCTGTGAAGCCTGTCAGGGAATGGTGGAGTGAAGCTTTTGTAGGGAGGTGAGGGACAGGTTTGAGGAGGTGTGGAAAGGTGTTGGTGTCTCTGAGTGCTGGTTTTGGGTGGTCATAAAGGTTTATTCGGTATTTAGAGCTGGTTTTGGTGCATAAATCTGGGTCTTGTTGAGTCTGGTTGGGTCCAGGATCAGTCCAGTCCCTGCACAGGTGGGTTGGTGCCCCATCCCTGGAAGTGTCCAAGGCCAGGTTGGACATGGCTTGGAGCACCCTTGGATAGTTGAAGGTTTCCCTGCCATGGCAGGAGGTGGAATGGGATGAGCTTTCAGGTTCCTTCCAACTCAAACCACTCCATGATTTGAGGGGCCTAAAGTGGCATCTCCAAGTGTCTCCACCTTGTCTGAGAGTTCTCAGTAAAGCCTGGGCTGGCAGGAGCTCTCAGGCTGAGCTTTGGGACTTTTCTGCTTGGAAACACCTCAGGGAACCTTCCTGCCCCCGGATCTGGTCCTTCCCCTCGTGCTGGTGAAGGGGTGGGTGTGAGCAGTCACCTCAGGAGAGCTCTGGGATCTGCTGGGATGCTCCAGAGCTTTCCTTCAGCTTCTTGGTTGCATCCATACACTTTGATCCCTGAAGAGTCAAACCATGTGCCCAGTGCCTGTGAGTTCAGGACCATCCCATCCCGCTCCTGGGGCATCCCATCCCGCTCCTGGGGCATCCCAGCCCTCTCCTGGGGCATCCCATCCCGCTCCTGGGGCATCCCATCCTGCTCCTGGGGCATCCCATCCTGCTCCTGCCCCATCCCAGCCCTCTCCTGGGGCATCCCATCCCGCTCCTGGAGCATCCCATCCCACTCCTGCCCCATCCCATCCTGCTCCTGGAGCATCCCATCCTGCTCCTGGGGCATCCCATCCTGCTCCTGCCCCATCCCAGCGCATTCCTGCCCCATCCCAGCCTGCTCCTGCCCCATCCCATCCCACTCTTGCCCCAT
This sequence comes from Daphoenositta chrysoptera, assembly GCA_013397915.1. Taxonomy (NCBI): domain Eukaryota; kingdom Metazoa; phylum Chordata; class Aves; order Passeriformes; genus Daphoenositta; species Daphoenositta chrysoptera. The sequence continues at coordinate 36,465 of VZRO01007294.1, read as the reverse complement.
CCCAGCCTGTTATGGGATACCCCAGCTCATTCCAGGGCATCCCAGCTCCCTCTGGAGCCTTGGCATTTCCACTGTCTGGAAGTTTTTCACAGCTGTGCCTGGTTTGGGCTCTCATCCCTGAGCCAGGTGTGAATGTTTCTGCTCACGTTTCTCTTCCAGGCTTTTCATTCGAGTATCCCTCACCCTTGGAGCTGCCTCTGGAATGTTTTGGCTATCTGCCCTGACACTGTGTTGTCCCTGTCCCTGTTTTCCTTAGAGATCTCTGCCTCAGTTTCCCTGAGCCAACCCCGAGTCCCCTCAGCTTCCAGAGAGGCCAGGATTTGTCCCCTTGGTTGGTTCCTGGGGGAGAAAAAGCCTTTGGAGAGGCAGGAATTCTCTCCTGGGAGGTTTTGATGGCTTTTCCCCCCTCAAGTGGGAGCAGCCTGCCTGTTCCCACTGAAACTCCCTGCTGCTGCTCCTCTGAGGAGACTGAGTCAATTCAAAGCTATTTGTGCAGCAGGCAGCTATTTTAGGGAATCACGGAGCGTGTTCCGGGCTGGAATGATCCTGCTGGTCTGGCAGATCAGGAGAAGGAACAGCTGCTCCCTGCTTTCCTCAGCCACACTTAACCCCTTGTTCCTTCTCTTCCAGCTTGCCACGGTGGAGCCTGGGATGAAATTCCACATGTACACAAAAGAGGAGCTTGAGGAGGTCATCAAGGATATTTGAAAAAGAGGGAGAGACCCCCAAAAGCTCAAACCCCTCCCCGACCAAAGGAACTGGTCCAGTCCACCCAGCTCCTGGGACTTCCCTCCCCACAGCACCTGTATCTGCTGCTCCTGCCAACTCCAGAGGTTTTTTACCGTTTCTGGACAGAACTGAGGTTTGCCTGAGGAGGGAATGAAATAAATAATTTTGTTACTCTCTCTGGGCTCCTCGGCACGGGGGGGGAAAAGGTGGGAAGGTGGGGATTGGGAGCTGAAACTGGGGGTGGATCGGGACAGCAGCTGTGCCAAGGGCACTGCCAGGTCTGCTGTGGCAGCGAGTCTCCCTCTCGTGGTGCTGTCCCTGGGGAAATCCAGGTGTCATTCCACACTTCTTAAAAAATGAGAGTTTTTAATCTGGTCAGTGCATTCCTCCCTCCTTCTCCAGTGCTTTTTATCTGTAAAAGTGTCCCTGGAGCTCCATCTCCTTCCCTGCAAAGAAGTCTGCAATCAGCCTTGGGGTTTGTGTTTCCTTCCAGTAGGGCTTGGAAAAAATCCATAAAAACTGATGGATCAGAGCCCACCAAGCAGAAATGGATAATGGCCTGGGACAGCCCCTCACCTCTAAAATCTTGCAGGTACCACTGAGTTTTGACAGTTAACCCAATTTTTCCACCAGAAAATTCCTGCTTATCCCACTTAGTTTTTTGTTCTCCAGCAAAAGTCTCTCTCTGTGTCCTCAAAACAGTGTCTGGGAATTGAAGATCGGTCTGATAAGGGAATAAATTAAGATTAAAAGAGTATTTTCCTATAAGATCATGGCTGTGGGGAAAGGCAGCTCTGCCTCAACCCTGGCAGCTGGCTCTGGAAAGAAGGCAGAGGCCTGGAAATCAAATTCCAGGGTAAATTACAATTTTCAATTACAATTTCCGGATAAATTACGATTTCACCCTGAACCAAGCAGCACTGGCTGGTGTGGAAGAGCTGGATGTAGCTGGGACAGGGGTTATCCTGGGAACTAGGGACATTTTCCCCAACATAACGCTGGAAATGAGGAATTCTCCATGTGTTTCATCCGTGAGCAAAGCCAAATCTCCCCCCACCTCCAGCCTCTGCCTTTTCCAGAAGGAAAAATGCCAATCCTGTTAGTTTTCCCCTCCCCTGCCGTTGCTGATGGATTCAGGAAGGGAAGCAAGGCCTGGAAAATCAGTCCTTGGATAACCTCAGTTTCAGCATTAGCCCCGTGCCCTCCGCTTGGAATTCCCGCGGGCGTCTCCCCTTCCAGAGCAGTTCACAGGGAACCCATTGGATCATCAGGCGCTGGATCCAACACCCGGCCCTGCCGGTGGAGTCAAATTATTGCCTGGTGGACTCTTCCCCTTTGGGAAGGCATTCCCGGAGCCTGGGTGCGGGAGGCCAGCCCGGCTGAGGCTCGGTTTGGGGCGCCGTGCCCCTCACGGCTCACCCCACAACCGGGTCGGGGTGGCTCCGGAGGGGACCCGGCCCCTCCTGAGGGTCGGGCCAGGAATGAGCGCCAGGAGAGCCCGGAGCTGCCCCCGCCCCGTTAAACCCGCGGTCCGGCAGGGCTGAGCCCCGCCCGCTCCGGGCTCCGCCGCTGTCCCGGGAGCGAACCCGGTTCTCCCCGCCCCGGCACGAACGGCCCCGCGTGCCCCGCCGGTCC
>VZRO01007294.1:0-27966 GCA_013397915.1 Daphoenositta chrysoptera | reverse complement strand
ACCCTAACAAATCTTTCCATTTTCGCAGAGTCCGGCCAGCAACTTGAAAGCATCTGGCAAGAACAGAGCTCACACAAGTGCCAGCTGAGAAAGCTCTTGCTGCTGACAACTGCACCCATCGAACTGCACCACTCCCCCGCTATCTGCACTCTCCTTCTCAGCTCCATGTGCCACCACGATCCTTCAGTCTCACAGGATCCAAAACTGAACAGCACCCCTGCTTGCTCAGACACGAAAGGTAGCAGGACAAAAAACTCAACAGTTTGGCTTTTGCATTCGCACTGTAACAGTTCAACAGCTCTAACCAAGAGAACTGCACACCAGGAAAAGCAAATAATATCATCAAGACCACCCAATGTGCGGATCCAAAATTGTTTTCTTTGCCAAAGAACTGAACTATGAGCCCATCTCAAAAGAAATGGGATCTCCTCCTCCGAAATAGGAAACATCCATGAATTGATCCCATTCAAAGGTGCCAGAACACTGTTACACTCTTACATTATATCTTTTTTCATTACATCTTACATCTTTTCCTGGGGACTATATTTTTTTTCTTTTTTGATGGACTCCCCTTTCCTTCCATGACTCTCATTGCCCTGCCTACCCCTCCCTTGCCTTGCCTTTCTAACCCCTCCCTTCCCTTGCCTTACCTTTCATACACATCCCCTGCCTTGACCTGCCTCCTCCTTTCTTCCCAGGCTTGGCCATGCCTTACCTTCCTTCCCTTTGACTTCCCTTGTCTTTCCTACCCTTCCCTTGCCTTGCATTGCCTTCTATGCCCATCCCTGCCTTGACTTCCCTTCCCTTTCTTACCTGGCCTTGCCCTGCCTACCCCTCCCTGTCCCTGCCTGGCCTCCCCATCACTGCATTTACCTTCCTATTCCCAGCATTGCCTACCACCTGGGGCCTTCTCCTGCCAAAAAATCCATTTGCTTTCCCCTCACTGGCCTTGCCTTCCCTCCCTCTCCCTTGACTTGCCTAGAATTGCCTACACTTGCATGGCAGGCAGGGCAAGGCAAGGCAAAGAAGTCATAGGCAGGGCAGGGCAAGGGAGATGTAGGCAAGGGAAGGCAAAGCAAGGCAGGCCAGGAAAAATGGGGCAATGGTACTGGGAGCAAGGCAAAGCCCAGAGACTCGGAGCGCCTTCCCTTGGGAAGCAAAGGGCACAGTGCCAGTGCTGGTGGAGCAGGTGTTAAGGTGCCATGGGGAGGCAAAATCCAGCAAGACTTTCCTGCTGAGGCACCTTCTGTGTAGCAGCAATTTTTGGATGTATTTGACACTGGAGGTGTCCAGCTTTTGGTTGGTAAGTTCCTGAATGACGATGGGAATGCTTTTCCATGGAAATGAAAGCACATGGCCCGAGGGTTTCAGGTGCAGCTGAGAAGCTGCCTGGGGGAGGTCAGGGGTGGTGGCAACTTTCTGTCCTGGCATATTTGGTGTGGAAGCACTGCCTCCACTTGTACACTTACGGAGTTGGCATCCGTCTTTTGAAGGTGGTCTCCTGAAAGGGTCAGTTTGGGATGTGGTTTCCACTTCTCAGAGGTGCTGTCTTGAAATTCTGGCAGTTCACTTCTTCTGGACAAGGTAGGCAGCTACGCTCAGTCTGGGTGTGCAGCTGATGCAGTACCCAGGGCAGATAATGCCCAGGAACGATGTTCTGGCACCTTTGAATGGGATCAATTCCTGGATTTTCTCTTTTGCAGGAGTGAAGCGTATTTCTTTTGAGATGGGCGCATAGTTCCTCTTTTCGTTGGGTGCAGTTTGAGGGGTGCAGCTGCAGTTGTCAGCAGCAAGAGCTTTCTCAGCTGGCACTTGTGTGAGCTCTGTTCTTGCCAGATGCTTTCAAGTTGCTGGCCGGACTCTGCGAAAATGGAAAGATTTGTTAGGGTAAAGGAGTTGGTGTTGCTCTTGGAGTGTGGTGCAAAGAGCAGTTTACACTTGGAAGGGGCAGCTTAGGGAAGTCATTTGTCCTGACCCCGTTGATTTCAGAGCAGGGACGTTTGCAGCTCGGCTCTGCCCTTGGGGTGGTTTCGAGCCGGGCGAGGTGCGTGTGCTTCTTTTGCGAGTCGGCAGCGCCATCGTGCGGTTGTTTTGATGAGCGCTGACAGTGCCCAGGAAAAAGCCAAGCGCTTTTCTGGCGCGGCCCCGTTCGTGTGGGAGCAGTTGGCGGAAGAGCTCCGCTGTGCATCCTGCCTCTTGGAGACTGACAGAATGCCATCCTGCATGGAGACAGGGAAGGAAGAGGAATCTTTTCATTCTTGGCTGTGCAGATTATAAAAGGCAAAAGAAAAGGCAGTTCCAGCATCGCCTCTTTCTTTTAGAACCTTTTCTGTGGGACATGCTCAACCCACAGAACTCTCACTCTTTGAGTTGCATTAAACTCCCTGGGATATGCAACTTTCCCTCCAGCTCTGTGTACCATCTACTCTGTCACTCCTGTAGATCCCAAACCCCTTCAAAACGTCCTGCAACTGCTCTCATACAGAATAGTCCTAGAACTAAAAGCCAGTGTTTATGTTCTTCCCCCTGCAGGCTGTAAACTAGACCAGACACACCAGTGATTCACACCCTCTTTCTCAGTTATGTACAGCATCACATTTCTCCCATCGCTGAACTGAAGTGTTTCCAGCTGCAGTTCGGACTGAGGGATGTGCCAGCAGGGAAAGCATTCCATGACCTTCCCTCTTCCCTGTGATATTCTCAACGCAATCACATTCACACACCTTCAGTGTTGCAGCTGTTACAGAGTTGTTACAGAGAAGTGTCAGGACAGAAACCATTCCTAAGTTACCCCCTTCTTCTAGCAGCATTTAAACTGCCACGGCATGCTGCACCTTCCTTCTCACACGCATTTTTCCACTCTTGCAGCTCCCTTTCAAACATCCAGCAGCTGCTACCATAAAAAAGGCTCTAGAAGAAAAAGCCAGTTCTGGTCTGCACCTTCCCTTGGCCACATGTAAGCCACATCAAACTCACCAGTGCACTCTGCAACTTTCTTTGTCCGCTGCATCTCCCCATAATGTTCTCTAGATCTTGGAGTCTAAAGCTGAACAGAATGGTTTCCTCACAGGGCTCGGACAGGAAAATGTGCTAGACCAGGTAGCTTTTGCTGACTTTCCCCATTACCATTGATAACTTGGATTTGAAAGGCCATCGAGTGGCAGCCACACTCCTCTTGCAGGCTGTACCTTGCACACTGAGCCACGGTGATCTGTGGGTTCATTCTAACCCTCAAGTGACGTTTCATTCTCCCTGAGTGTGGTACATCCATCTTCTCCTGGCACAGAGCACTGTGCTGGCACTGAAGCACTCCAGAGAGCTGCTCCTGCTGACACGGGCTGGTGCCATGCACTTTCCCTCTCATGTACCATCACACTCTGTCACTCTTGTAGTCTGGAGCTAAAAGGAAAAGTTTTCCGACTATGTCTCACTCAGATAACTGTGCCAGGACAACAAGCTTGCTCAGAGCTTGCCCCTTGTGCGTGGAAACTTGTATTTGCACCACAGTGGAGTGGCAGTTCTCTTTCCTTTACAGCCTGCAAAGTGCCATCAGATTGCTGTGCTCTGCACGTTCCTTCTCAGCTCTAAGTGTCATCATGGATTTTACTGCTCATAATGACCAAAGATCGGGGTACACCTCTTGCACAGAAATAATGGGCCAGAACAAAAACATTTTCTTCTTGTTGCCCGGATTGCAGTGGTTTCTTGAAGGGCTTAGAGATTAAAGAACTAATTCAGGAACTGCTTCTCTCCTGGCACACGCTGCTGAAATGCTGCCGAAACAAAGACATACCTAGCGAGTGCTTCTGTTCTGGCACATATTTGTGTACAAAAGCACATTCATACATTGGTCTCCGCAAATTAAAACGTCCATGATCTTACCTGAAGTCAAGCAGAAAATTGGAGAGCAGCAGTTCATACGATGCAATAGGGAAAGAGGTCTCCACTTATGGAGGAGTTTCCACGTGTGAGGGGCATGGTCTCACCAAGCTCCTTGTCTCGACGCATTTATCCATGCGGAATGTAAGCGAAAACTTTCCAATTTAGAGTCAGGCTAACAAGAGAGACAGAATGTGATGGTAGAAGTGATGAGGGATGTGCACAGCACGGGAATGTTTGACTGTAGCAGTTCTGGAGTGCTGCTGTGCTGGCACGTTGTGCTCTGCCAGAAGCAGGTGGACACATGGAGTCTGAGGTAAGGAAAAGCTGATGCTTCATAAGGCTGAGAAAAACCTGCACCTTTTCCCCTTGCACCTTCTGAACTGTGGCACACATGGGGCTGTGTGCTCGGCTTTTTTTTTTGATTTTAAAGAAACTTTCAGCACTCTCTGCTTTAAGATCGTTTATTAAGTCTTACCAGAGAAGTAAGGTCACTGGCGTGACCCAGACACAGCTCACAACAGAGAAGTGCAGCAGAATGCCCGCAGAATGCTGAGAATGNGAAGAAAGCCTAGAAACAACAACAATCCTCCATCTTGGAGTTTTTGCTTTTTATCTATTTACTTCATTAATAAACCCAACACCCTTAGATTTTTCACCCTGTGATAACGTTACATAATACTCTATTATTTAGTTCTCACTGAAGTAGATTCTAGTTCTTCCCAAAGAGTTGGCAGTTTTCTCCATGGATAAAGGTCAAACACAGCGTTGTCCAGGGGGGTAGAACCCTTCAAAACAGGCAGGGAAATATTCTCTGCTTTCAGGGCTCCCACACTGGTCCCACAGAACCTGAGCACTGTGGAGAGAGCAGCAGCTCCCACTGGCTGAGGCTCCCACTCTGTCCTTAACAAGTTCAAACTCCAGCAGCAGAGGAAAGGGAGGCTGATGCACTGAAAGCCCATCCTCTGTGAGAAATCAGCTCTCCTGTGGATCTGTCCTTTGGAATTCTTAGTTCAAGGACAAGGAGCTCTATTATGAGGTTTCACTGAAGAAAGCATCACACTTCCCCTGAGCAAGGAAGGGTTTGTCCCAAATCTGACAGGGCACTCCTAGGTGTGCTGGGAAAGCTTACTTGCTCTGTAAGCGTTGGGAACTGGAAACGTCAGAGAGCCGTAAAATTAATAAAATAAATGGAAATGGACAATTCAGATAATTACAAATCAACAAGTTCCCATAACCACTAATACAATGGAAGTACTTCTCAAAAAGTTACAAGCAAGGACTTAGAGGGACCTAATGCTATGGAAAGATCTATGCTCTAAGACCAAAAATGCAGCTAAGTTCAGAGACAATAGTAAAAGGTGCCAAATGTGTTGTGTAAATAACTCAAATCCAAAGAAAGCTGCTCATAAGTATGTGAAATTAGGAATACTTCCCAGGCAACACTGGCAGATAGATTTCTCTGAGTTGCCAAAGTGTAAACAATATAAATATCTACCTGTTTTAGTGGACATATTTCAGGATGGTGGGAGCCTTCCCCTGCCACACCAATCATGCTAGGGAAGTCATAAAAGAACTATTGAAGGAAATAGTCCCTAGACTTGGAATTCCTGAATGATTGTCCTCAGTCAATGGGCCCCATTTTATTTCAGAAGGAAATTTTTTACTGTCCGAGGAACATCAAAGTTCCTCGTGTTTAAATGGGATTTACACACTCCCTGGAGACCATAGGCTAGTAAAAAGGTGGAAAGAATGAATCAGGACTCTTTTAAAAAAATACTAATTTTTTGCCAGGAAACTCAGCTCAAATAGGTAGGTATCTCACCCACTGCCTAGATGGAGTAAGGATCACTCCAAGAGTCACAGAAGGAGTGAGTCCTTTTGAAATATTTGGGAAGCCATATCTAACTAATAGTATGGACAATTGAAGTGTTTAGATGATGCTAAAGGGAAAGGCCTGATAAAAGGTTATTTGCTTTCTCTTTCTTTTGTTCTATCATCTTCACACAGGAAGTCAGTGAGCACGTTTGTCCCTGGACATGTCACCACACAGCTTTCAGCCTGGAGACTTGGTTTTTATATTCCCAAGTGGAAATCTGGACTGCAGAAAGAAAAGCGGAAAGGATCGTGCGTTGTTCTGGCTCAAATATTTTAGCAGCTCCGTTGATGCCAGTTTGCTGTTAAGCTGTTGTAAGATTCAGTCTTCACACCTGTGTTCTTTCAGGTTATCAGAATCGATTATTGATTATCAGATAATTGATTATCCCCCCAAAAATATCTATATATAAAAAAAAATATATATGTGTGTATATATATATATATATATATGTAACTTTATAAGACTGGTGCACAACCTGGGGAGTGCACAGGCTGGATTCTGCTTGGGGTCCCAGCAGAATCACACCGAGAGTAATNAAAAATTGTGTTCTCCCAAAAACGAGGTCTGTCGAGTGGTTGTTTCCTGAGCAGTCCTGGCTGCTGCGGTCCAAGGGCAGAGCTGAACCAGCCCATCCCCACCAGCGCTGGGCACGGGGGTTCGTGGTGCAGCCGCCCTGGCTGGAGCTGCTGTCCCGGCTGTGCCACAGCTCTGGCAGCCCCCTTGGGCCGGAGGGGACCAATGTTCCGATTTCCCATCGGGAGCCTGACAAGCTCATGGGATCAGGTGAGCACCCTCAAGTGAAGTGTGAATGCGGTGTCCTTCAGGAGTGAAAAAGGGAGTGCAGTGTTCTCTGGGGATTTCCTTCCTTTGTTTGATCTCTGGGACTCACATGACCTTTAACAGCCTGCTGGCAGGATTTAAGCACACATTTAAAGCCAAGCACTTGCCAGCTGCTCTCCTGAGGTGTGGCTGGAATCCATCTGTGAGCTCCTGTTCCCACCACAATGGAGAAAGCGAATCTTTATTTGAAAGAAATACGATTAAAGCAACTCAGGAGTTGCACTGACGTTCAGCACCTGTTTTAACCTCAAGTCCCACCGCATCCTTTCCCAGGCCATCACATAACGGAAGGGATTAATCAAACCAACCCCATAAACATGTCCTGCACTTCTCTTTATTTGACCTGGAATGACAGTACAAGATCCTGCTGGGCCATCTCTGTCACTCTCTTTGGGAACCAAGGCGGTGTCTTTACATTCTGGGATAAGGATTTTGTTATTTTTTAAGTGACTTTGGAGCCACCTGAAGGCTGGCTGTGCTAAGCTGATTTACTCCACAGCTATTTGAAGGGAGGAAAACAGCACCCTCGTCTCTTTCCTTTGGTGTTTTCTCATTCCTACGTAGCTCATTTAGGTTGTATTCTCACAACCTGGCAAGCAGAATCTATCACTTAGGTTTGGGCTTTAATTGATATGACTATAAATTGATATCAATTTGATTGATATGAATATCAATACTGGAAGTCTTTCTGAGGTTTGGCTCAGGAGCCTATATGCATTTTATAAAACTGCCTCTGATCACTGTTTAAATTTACTTTTATTTCTCCACCTGTTTGTCTTGAGTGTTGAAACTCTGAAAGGGGCCAGTGGGTTGTCCTCCCTCAGTTTGCTCCCTCCTTCGTGGGGCATGGTTAATGTTTGCTCCTTGGCTTGGCAGAGGAGAAATTCCATTAACACACCACCAGAGCTGCACTGCTCTTGTTGGAAACCAATGAAAAGCTTCCTGCTGCCTGACCTTGCAGGTGGCCCTCTGGTTCTTGTTGCATGGGCAGCCTGTGGGTTTGTCAAATCACTCTCTAGAACCCGAAGTTTCCCAAAGCACTGGTGCTGGTGTGAAGAACACACTTCCCACCTGGGGCTCTGTGTCCAGCTCTGGGGCCCCCAGCACATGAAAGATGTGGAACCCACTGGAACCATCACAGGTCTGGAACACCTCTGCTCTGGGGACAGACTGAGAGAGAGGGGGCTGCTCAGCCTGGAGAAGAGAAAGCTCTGGAGAGAGACCTTAGAGCCCCTTCCAGGGTCTGAAGGGGCTTACAAGGAAGCTGTAGAGAGACTTTGGACAAAGGCTTGGAGTGACAGGACAAGAGGAGAATGGATTTACTCTGAGAGAGGGCAGGGTTAGATGGGATATTGGGAAGAGATTCTTCTCCACGAGAGTGGTGATGCCCTGGCACAGGGTGCCCAGAGCTGTGGCTGCCCCACCCCTGGAAGTGTCCAAGGCCAGGTTGGACAGGGTTGGAGCAGCCTGGGACAGTGGGTCCGTGCCCCAGGCAGGGGGTGGAACATCATGTTTGTGGTGCCTTCTAACCCAAACCAGTCTGTGATTCTGTGATTTATTGGTGCTGATTCTGTGCTTTTCACTCTGGAGGCTGGAAATGTGATTTTCAAGTGGGTTGCAGCTTTCACAAGTGAAGACAAAGCTGCTGCTCTGTGTGGTTGCTTTTCACCTCTTCCCTTATTCTCTCCTCTGTCTTTTCTTGTGTGAGGCTGCTTTTGTGGTTCCCCTTTTGTGGTGAAATGAGCTGTCACACCAAACTGTGGGAAAGGCAACAGGGGCAAGAGAGGTGTTGCAGTCCTTAGTTTGTGGATTTAATCCCTAAACCCTGTGCAGAAAACACAGCATTGTCTGTGGGGCAGCAGGCCCTGCAGGTTTTTATTGTCTACAGCAGTTTCTAGGAACACAGGACTTCCCAGAGAAGATTCACACAGTGCTGTGCTTCTTGGAAATGGAACTGGTTTTATTCTTGCTCGGTAGCAAGTCCAGCTGATGGCTTGAGAAGGCAATCATAAAATCACAGAATCTCCTGAGCTGGAAGGGGCCCACAGGGATCATCCAGTGCAACCCCTGCCCTGCACAGATGCCCCAAAAATCCCACCCTGTGTGTCCCTGAGAGCAATGTCCAAATCCTCCCTGAGCCCTGGCAGCCTCGGGGCCATGACCACTGCCCTGGGACCACAGCCTGGGGTCCAGATTTGATTGATTATTAGTTCAGGTTTATAAGATATAAAATTTGTAGTAAAAAAGGAAAACGTTGATTGATTGCATAGGGTGTTGTACTATGTTTTGTAAACTGATGTTTACAAAAATATTTTATGGATGTCTATGAAGTTGCAGGTGCTGCCATTCTTGTGGAGGAATGTTCCAGCAGAGCTAACTTTTTGTATTTAAATCGAGAGAAGCATGGTTTAAGTTCATCTAAAATGTGCTCTTTTGCCCATTATACCATGGAGGGGTGGATTCTAACCTTCTAAACATTAAAATAAAAAACCAAAACAAATCTGTGACTAAGTGTAGGTGGAGCACCTGACCTGGTGAAAGTCAGATAATCTCTTACTGATATCCACAATTAGCAGAGCTGTTGCAATCAAGACCTAGAAATACACAGACATTAATATTAAACACAGGCAGCTCAAGAACCTAGCAGTCAAGATAGAGAATAATTTTCTTCACTAACGCTTTCTTTTTCTTTTGTTTTTGCCCTTTAAACTGTGTAATTTAATAAATACAGACGTATTTGAAACCCACGTCACATCCTACCTAGTTTATGACAAGTGTGTGGCAGATAAGACTTTTCTGCTTGATGAGATGTTGAGCTGGAGTGGAAAAAAGGTTTTATGGAACAAGTGTGACAGAATAAAAAGGGATAAAAGGGCTTTTATTCTTTTTTGCCTGTTTAGTGGTATGAAAAATCTGGCAATGACATCCCTTGTGGCCTGAAGGAGCAGTGAAATATGATTTTATTTAGGTATTCATGCTGTATAGTTATGACATAGAGGAGAAGCCTTACTGGAAAATGTTTTTCTCCTGGTTTCTGTGATCTGTGATCTGTCGGGGTGTGAGGCAAGGACAGCTGCAGGTGAAGATGGCATTGCAGCATCTCTCCTCACAGCTGCAGAGCGGAGTGGGCAACAGCTTTCCTCTGCAGGATTCCCAATACCTTCCTGTTTCTGCATCAGAGAAAACCATCTGGGCCAAAGAGCTTTTTAGTGAAGCAAAGGGTGGAAGAAAGATGCTTCCTAGAATAGCCAATATCCTGACAGATGCAATTTTATTATTTTTTTTTTTTAAAGAAAATAGTTTAATTCTGCACTGAGGTGAAAGTTAGCAGGAACTTTATACCTGCTGGCCTTCTTCTGCTTAATTCTTCCTCAGTTCTTTCTCTCCTCTGACTTGAAGAGCTGCAAGGCTGACCAAGCCAGCCAACCAAATGTCTGACCAGCTACTAACAGAAGGTGTCATTCCCAAATAGATGGGTGTAAACTTCAACCAGAGTAAAAGCTGTTGAGGAAGTCACAAATCATATCCCATTCTGCAAGTCAAATTCTTGACTGTTTTCTCACTAACTGTACATTACTTTAAAATACACTTTAAATGTGTCATTAATCGTATCAGCAAATTCTTGGTGCCGTAAGAGAAACTTTGTGCTGAGAAGGCGCCATAAACAAATTTGCATATATAGATTTTGTCTTCCTTCAGATGAAGTTCTCTTTTCATTTCAAAGCTTAGCAGAAGGATTTTTGGGTTTCTCATGGTCAGGTGTACAAGGGTCAGCCCTCTGCTACAGATGCAGCATAAGGACTCAAGCTGTTTAAGCACTAAATTAAAGTTTTACTTTCCATCTAGCTGTCATTTTCCCCCTCCCTCTTAATTCTTATCTTTAAAATGACAGTTTAAATATTTACTTACTTACGGTAAAAACATTGCTATGCTTATCCTGTTAGGATAAGCTACTTATCTGAAAGGCAAAAAGCTGAGATGACCAAGAAAATTGTTAGGAGAAGGAGGCCTACAGGAGAGCTGGAGAGGGACTTTGGACAAGGACCTGCACTGACTGGACAAGGGGGAATAGCTTTAAGCTGAAAGATGGTAGATTTAGATTGGATATTAGTAAAAATTCCCTCCCTGTGAGGGTGGTGAGGCCCTGGCACAGGGTGCCCAGAGCAGCTGTGGCTGCCCCATCCCTGGAACTGTCCAAGGCCAGGCTGGACAGGGCTTGGAGCAGCCTGGGAGAGTGGAAGGTGTCCCTGCCATGGCAGGGGTGGGATGGGATGGTCTCCCAGGTCTCTTCCAACCCAAACCATTCAGGGGTTCTAGTGTGTGTTCTCAGCTGGCCAAAGCTGAGGAGGGAGAAGGAGAAAGGGAAGCACAGGAGACCAGCTCCCTAAGGAAGGTTTGCCAGGGTAAGGAAGACCCTCGCGGTGAGGTTCAGGGTGGACCCCCTTGCTTTCTGACCTCCTTACAAAGCCCAGATTCAGCTAGGTCTAATCTCAGCCTCCAATTTTGACAACCGTTTATGTTTAATGGAATTATCTATACAAAGTTTATAACAGTTAATGCTGAACAGCTACATGGATTTTTTTTATTATTATTAATTCAGCACGCTATCAGTCACTTACAGATATCTCTCTGCCTTGGGCATGGAAAGACCTCTTAATTTCAGGTAAGGGATCTCAAACCTTGAGTGGTGCCCCAGTTCAAGGGGAGAGTCACTGGTATGCAGTCCAGAGACACTCAGGGACAGCTCAAATTTGGCTTATCCTGATGGTAATATTTATAGAGTGAAGTAGTTGGCTGCTAGTCAGTAGTATAGAGAAGATAGATGTCTTTGTTTTAGCTCTGTTATCATCTTCTGTACATTAGTTATCTTGCAGTTTTGGGCTTTGAAACCACCTTTCAAAGTATTTTTCCAAGGTACTTTCACTTCCTTGTACATAAGCCAGGAGCTTTCCAGCTCACAGGTCCACCACATGGTGTGAGCATATTCACTTCCCTGTACTTAAGCCAGGAACTTTCCAGCTCTTAGATCCACCACAGGGCGTGGGGCCTGTTGCTCCACAGTCAGCCTGATCCAAAGTAGGATCAAGTGTATCCGTAAGAGGCACCACAGCAAGATTTATAAAACTGCCTTGGGGCCTCAGCTGCCATCTCTCTCTGTCAGTGCTTATATTCCTTTATTTGCAACTTTTTTTTTCAATAGACAGGAGAGTTTTCTTCTAATTACAAAGTTCAGTGCCAGCACATGACTGGTTTCCAAGCAGCAGCTGGAGTTACTAAGCAGATAAGCAGAAGTGACAGCTCTACCTGCTTTAGGCAAAGGACTTGGGTTCCCACCTGGCTTTTTGGTCCTTTCTTCAGTTATTGTCGTGGTTTGTCACTGGCCAAATGCCAGGTGCCCACAAAAGTCACTCACTCACCCTCCCCAGTCACAGCTGGGCAAAGGAGAGAAAAATTTAATGAAGGCTTCATGAGCTGAGATAAGGACCAGGAGAAAACACTCCAAGGGCAAAACAGGCTCAACTTAGAGCTACAAAGTGAATTTATTACTAACAAAATCAGAGGAGGATAATGAGAAGTAAAATAAGGCCTTAAAAACACCTTTTCTTCCCCCAATCCCTCCCTCCTTCCCACTGACAGCACAGGGGACAGGGCATGGCGGTTTTGGTCAGTTTGTCACACAAGGTTTTGTTCCACTGCTCAGGGAGAGGACTCCTTCCCCCGTGAGACCTTGGGGTCCCTTTCCCTGGGAGACCTTGGGGTCCCTTTCCCTGGGAGACAGCTCTCCATGAACTTCTCCAGCATGGGTCCACTCTCAGGAGCAGCAGTCCTGCCAAAACTGCTGCAGTGTGAGTCCCTCCCACGGGCACACAGCCCCCCAAAACTGCTGGGCCGTGGGTCACTCTTGCATGCGATGCCAGGTCTGAGCAGGGTGCTGTGGCCCAGCCTATAAATCAGAAGTGAAAAACCGCTCAATGCAACTGAGGGTAAGCTGGGAGGAGGAGAAGGAGAAGAAATGAGTTGCTGAGGGTGTTTTATTATGGCAGGAAACAAGATGGATGCAATGGCACCATTTGTGCATCCACTCTCTCTGGTAACTATTTTGGCACTATGATCAGACCCAGTCTGGCCGAAGTTAGAAGTCCTGGAGATAATAAATTTCCCACAACTTGGGAGTGCAGTGGGAACAATTGGGTAGAGGAAAAAAGCTCAAGTTAATACTTCTGTCCAGCAAAGGCAACAGCAATAAACTTTTACAGATAACAGAAATTGATAGGAAAGACATGGTTGTTCTAACCAGAAAATCACCTCAGAGTTAGCCACTGGGCACCAAAAGTCTGTCTTTCACACAAAAAGCTGTAGGAAACTGGGCTCCACACATTCCAGGGTGTGTGGTTCCATTACTGTAAGGTGAACAGGCCCCAGCTCTTGGCCTCGGGGCAGCCTCCCTTCCTCCCTGCCCAGGGAACGAGTGCCCGGCAGCACTGCTGCTGCTGAGGCTGAATTGGAACAACCCCCAGAGTTCAGACATGCGTAGTAAATAAAATAAAAATAAATAAATCCCCCCAGCCCGAGGTCTGTAGAGCAGGTATTTGTTTATTGCAGCGCTGGTGGTGAGGGGATTTCTCCTCCCAAATCAGCCACCCTTGTCAAGTGCTGTGGTATAATATACAGTAAATTATGCTAATTACTGCTGTGTCATTACAGCATCATCACACACGTGCCAGAACTAATTTACACAGTATGATCTCATGGTTATTAGGTAATTTCTTCTCACTGCACCTGTGGTCCCCTAATTTGGGGGTCTTCAGGGGTCTTTGATGAAGGCTTTTAAAGTCTTCTTCGCACTTGAACTTTTCAACTTTGGCTTTGGAGCATGCGTAGTTACGGTGCTCCTTGATCTCTCTGGTCTTAACTGGCCTAAATTCTTTGTTTTGTGGCTAATTGGCTCTGCACCTGCCAACTTCTCATTAGTACTACCCTTATCTATCTCTGAAGCTACACACCTGGTGAGTCTTTTTCTCTCTTTTTGTCTATTCAGCATTTAAGCAACTAGTTAACCATATACCACCCATTACCTTGTATAAAAAGTTATTTATATCAGGTTATATAGGCATCAAAAGTTATGATTCAGGTTATCTAAGTATCAGGTTATATAGGTATAGAAGTTATGATTCAGGCTACATAAGTAAAAGCTATGATTTAAGCTATATAATTATAGAAAGTTATGCTTCAGGTTATATTGATAAAAAGTCATGATTGGGGTTATATTGATATTAGGTTACATACATATCTTATAACTTAAGCTATATAAACACTTTGTAACTTAGACCTAAGTTATGCAGACATCAGTGGCCCTGCAGCTTCCTTCCGATCCAAACCACCCTGTAACTGCATGATGATTCTTTGATTCCCGGCCCTCTGCAAGCATCCTTTGCTTGTTCATACATAACTTCCTAGTTAGGTGCTGGGATGAACCATCAAACCTTGAGGCACTCCTCCCAGCACTGCATTTTGCAAAGCAAAGTGGGGACACACAGACGCAGAGCTGCCGCGTGGCTGTCGCCCTGGGCGCCCCAATTGTGAAAGCAGAGCCACCACGGCTGTGAGGTCAGAGCAACTGCCTGCACAGCCCTGTGGCACGGGCATGGAACGGGGCACCCCACACTCCTCAGCTGACCTGCTGCCTGACCCCCAGGGCAGCAGGGAGGAGACGATGGGCCCCCAGGGTTTGCTGCAAACCCCAGAGCAGTAACTCTGTGTGGCTGTGGCACGGGGCAGACACCCCCTCCTGCTGGAGCTGAGTGCGGAGGGATGGGGAGGAGAAAGGCTCACCAGACAAGCCGTTACGAGTCTTCCAAACAGTACCTGGAGCATGAGGCTGACCAGCCACTGGCAGAGGTGACTGTGGAGCTCAGCAGCCGCCCAGGGAGCTGGTATGAAGTGGGCTGCTCCTGCCCAGGGTGTCAGGTTGGAACAGCAGGGTGGATGTGGTATAACAAGGCCGGTGGGGTTGGAGCAGCATNCGGTGGGGTTGGAGCAGCATGGGAAGCTGGCAGATTTTCTGAAGGCCGGCCCTGTGATGTGTTAAGTCCCCTTTCTGTGGGCATGGGTCCCAGCTGAAGAAGAGAAGAGACAGGAGTAACTTTCCTCTGGTTTCTTTCCCAAGGGATGTTCTTCAGGCTTATTTGGCAACTGGCAGGTGCCCCTGTCTTTCTGGGGAGAGATCTGAGCACAGATCCTCACAGAGTACACACACACATTTCTGCTGTGGGCAGGGGGCAGGATGGGAATGTCTGAGGGCCAGTGCAAGCCAAGGGGAGAGCAGAGGGTGTTCCCTAACCAGCAGCCTGGAGCTCTCTCTTGGACGATGAAGCTTGTGCCCCGGCCAGTCTCAGGCAGAGCCAAGAGCAAAGCCCTGGCAGCGTCAGTGGCACACCAGAGCCAGAGCCTCCAGCTTTGGCTGCAGTAGGACAAACTGCTGCGGAGCCAGGTGCTCGGGGAAGAGCCAAGCACCTGCAGAGCAAGGGTTTTCCCCAGCTCTGGCAAGAGACTGTGCAGGTGTGGGAGAGCTCTGGGACCAAAGTCGGGCAAAGCTCCTGTGCTTCCTTGCTGTGAAGGGGTTTGCGTAAGGCTTGAGTAATTGACAGCCCCAGGACCTCCTCTCTTTCAGGCAACAGATGGTCCGGCAGAAGAAGAGCTTTAAATTCTTCATCTTGTTGCTCTCAGGGGCTCTTGGTGAGTTTTCATGAGCAAACAACCGGGAGTGACAGCCTGGCTGTGCTGGATGCCAGCTTTCCTTCGGGGCCATTACGTGTGGAAACTCCTGTGGCCCAAGTGCTTCCTCAGTGTGCCCTTGACTGGGACTGGCTTGTGGAGCACCAGTAAGACTCCCAGGTAGTCTCACAGCCAGGCTACTGCTCTGGCTGCTGGACTGAACGGCTTCCTGCAAGGGTGAGAGAGACGGGCACAGGTTTTTCCGAAGCTGAACTGGGGATGCCCGGAGGGGAGGGGCTGTGCAGGGGGAGGGATGGGGCCCGTACAGCCTGGTCTTGGTGCTCACTGAGGCGAGGGGAAACAGGGAGTAGATCTGTGGCAACAGACACAACTGAAGACCGTGCTGGGATGTCCCCTGAGGCCTGGGCTGATGGCCCGTGGCCAGGGGCGCATCCTCCCCCTGCACCCCACATTCCACACTCCTCAGCTGGCCTGCTGCCCGACCCCCAGGGCAGCAGGGAGGAGACAATGGGCCCCCCGGGTTTGCTGCAAGCCCCAGTGCAGTAACTGTCTCTTGGTGATGTAAAGTTGCAGCTGTTGTTTTCTGCGGGACTGCCCTGCCCGGATGGTCACCGTGGACAAAGGGACTGATGGAGGTTAGTGACTGTTGTGGGACAGGCGCCTCTTGCAAGGGAGTGCTGCTGGATAAATCTCGGGCTCTTCTGCTTCCACACGGCATGACCTGAAGAAGAAGCAGACTGTGTAGTCTTCCCTGGGAAGTCATGGTGTCTCTGGCAGTAGATGTTCTAATGGAGAATTTTCTCCTTCAGGAGCTGACAGGTGTATTTCCAGCAGGACTGAAAACCCTCTGGTAAGAGAGATTTCCTGAACTGGAACTGTGTCTGTGCAGAAGTGTCAGCTGACCTTGTGCTACCTTGTGCTGAGTTTCCAAACAGCAAAGGCTCCCATACTTCCATCCTGCCTTTGCCTTTTGCTCAGCTTGGGCTGGAAGGAAGCACTGGCAAAGCAGGGAAAGCATGTGTGTGTCCTCACTGAGCTCAGCTGCTTCACAGAAGGAATGGGCTGCTTTGACAAGATCTGCTTTTCTGTTCCTGCAGGAATTCACACACTTTGATTGAAACCCAAAAGCTGCAGAATCTGCTGGAAGAGGTCACTCAGCTGAAGACGGAGATCAGTACTTTGAAGGTGACCATTTTGGGCAAAGAGGCTTGGCTGGGCAGAACCCCCAAGAAAGCTCTCCTTGGCGTTGCTGGTGGGCTCAGAATGTTGTGGCCACAGGTGCTGTTCCTCACTCCTCGTGGCTCCCGTCAGCAGCACAGAGTTTCCCAGCTCTGAGGGCATGGCTTGCCATGCACGGCTACACCGAGCTCTGCCTCTGTGGGTGATGGCAGCGTGCTGAACTCTCCGCTGACGTGGTCCTTTCCTGTGTTTGCTCATGGCTTTCCCAGGAACTGACCCGGACGGCTTTGGAATCCTGTGTCAAGATGGACTGGGCCCTGAAGAGTGCTGGTAAGGACACAAGCAGCCCGGTCTCCTTGCCTTGTGCTTGTGTGTCCTGTCCACAGCCTCCACGGGGTGACTGGGGCTGCCCCCACACTCGTTCCTGTGGGGATGGCACAGGCATGACAGACGTTCCTGTGCGGATGGAGGGCTCTCTTCCTCTCCACTGCATCTGGAGAAGGAACGGCTGGGGTGTCCTTCGCTGTCTCCCAGCACTCAGCCCTGGGGGAGAAGCAGTCACCAGGCACGTGGCTGCTGTCACTGCCCTGCACAACAGGGCAGGGAGATGTGGACAGGACAGGTGGACATGGAGCTGGCCCGTGGCATCAGAAACGGTGTCTGAGCCAAGCCCTCCCAGCCTGTAGCTGCTCACAGCCCTTCGCTCTCCCTTCCTTACAGGAGCCACCATTGACACACAGAGAACTTCCCAAACCTATGACTGCAAGGACAGCTGTCTCTGCAGGATTTTGCGCCTGTTCTGGACTGCCAGCCCTCCTGATACTATTCTGCAGGTATGTTAGCAGAAACCATCAGTTTTCTTCCCTCCCTTGAATTAGGGAACCATTCCCGGGGGCTCTCCCCTCAGCCCAGTGGTACTGCTCAAGCCCACGGTGTAGACTGGATTCCTGAAACCAAGGGTGGAACACAGGGCTGGGCTTGCTGAGAAGCAGTGATTCCTCTCTGGAGGGGAGTGGAGCCAAACTGAGCTGTACTGCTGCATTCTGCCCACAGACCTTGGCCACAGTTGGGTGAAAGGCTTTCTTTCTACCTGGTGACCCTGTCTCCACTGTCAGCCCCAAGAATTGCTTTTCAGGGTTGGAGACAAGAGGAGGGGGGATGCCCTACAGCCCAGGAGTCCCTGGGCAGAGGTATTTCTGCTTGTCCCTGACTAGGATGGTTTCGTAACCAATATTCTCTGTCTTGCCACGCTGAGCCCACTCTGGCAGGCAGGGAAGTCCTTCTGCTTCTTTCCATTTCCTCACATGCCCCTTATTTTCAGGCTGAAATAGAGCCCACAGACATGTCAGCCCCAACACTTCAAGCTGCATGGGCAGTTGTGTTGGCCCACAAGTCATTGCTCTTGCCCTTCTGGTTGCAGCCAAATGTTTTCCCAGGAAACTGCTGGGCTTTCAAAGGGCATCAGGGCCAGGTTGTCATCAAGCTGCCAGCACGAGTCCACCTGACTGCCATCACAGTGCAGCACATCACCAAAGATGCCTCTCCGAGTGGGACCATCATCAGTGCCCCCAAAGACATC
Organism: Daphoenositta chrysoptera; assembly: GCA_013397915.1. Classification (NCBI taxonomy): domain Eukaryota; kingdom Metazoa; phylum Chordata; class Aves; order Passeriformes; genus Daphoenositta; species Daphoenositta chrysoptera. The sequence goes on along the minus strand of VZRO01007294.1, from coordinate 9,874 downwards.
GCTGTCTTTGTAAGTCTGCTGGGCTCTTCTGGTGGGGATGTGGCCCCGGGGGAAGTCAGGGCAGGGTCTTGCTTTTGTGCATCCTCCGAGCTTCGTGTCCTGCACTCTCCTGAGCACTGCTGTGCCCCAGTGTGTCGCTCTAGGACACGAAAAGAAGCACGCCAGACACGAATTCTCTCAGATCACCGCTGAGCCAGGAAAAGAGACCTGGCTGTTTATTCTTTTCATATTTATATGTTTCTAGGAATGACCATGGATTGGAGGATGAGGTTACCACCTCTTCCATCCACACTGGTTAACAGAACAGTCCATCAACTCTCTCCACCTCGGAGAAAGAATGAAAAACAATAGAGTACAGTTAACAAAACATGACTATGTTTACAGAAAGTGTGTGAGAAACGTTATCCAAGAATGAACACATAGAAAGACTGCAGAAGTCAGGGCAACACCAGTGCGACACTTCAAGGGCTCGAGAGCTCCATCCTTCTTAAGACTTGTTCTGGCCAAGCACCCAAGGGTTCTTGACCAAAAGGGAAGGCAGAGACTGAGCTCTACTCTAATCAGTGCCAGACTACTGCCAGAGCCCTGGGAGAGGATGGGTATGTAAGAGGGCTGATCCAGCCCTTGCGTGCCCTCTTTGCTGGGACGAGCCCAACTTGCTCTCCTTGTACTTTGTCCCCAAGGGAGTGGATACAGACAGAGAAGAGGAAACTCTACTGGGGACGTTCACCTACAATATAGAAAAAGACCCCATTCAGACTTTCCCTCTGAAGGTATGCTCCACACATGGGCCCAGATGCCAGGGAGCAAAACAGGTTTGCTCGCAGGTCTGTGTCAGGGAGGGTGTGAATGTTTCCTCCCTGGGCAGAGGGTCCTGGATCACTGCTGGAAGAGACCTGGTGGGGCTCGGAGGGCTGAGTAGCACGTGGTTGTGGTAGCCAAAGGACGGGGTCAGGCCCGTGGCAACACAGCTCCTGAGAGATCCCTGGCTGCAGCCACTGCCTTCAGAAAAGCCAGATGCACATGCAGCCACTCCACCCAAACAACAAATGGACCTTGTGCCACGGAGAAACGGGGATGAGTGGTGGCAAAAGCTGTCAGGCATCTCTGTTGCTCCACTGTGCCCTGCTGACAAGCTGGACGGTGTCACCCCAGCACAGCTGCCCCTTCCAGAGATGGACAACTTCCCCCATCCCCACCCCACACACACTTCTTTATCCGGAGCAATGATCACTTTCCAAGATAAGAGTGTCCACCCCAGCTCCAAAGATTAACATCCCGGTGCTCTCAGCCTGCCAGGAGGAAGGCAGGAGGAGGGGATGGCGGGAGCTCAGTGGGTGACACACCAGCCCCATGCACAGGAGCACCTCCCCAGCCCCTCTGTCAGCACAGAGCAAGGGCGGAGGGAAAGGACACACAGGCAGAGGATGCCGAGTGCCTTCCCTTGTCCCCAGCCTCCCCAGCAGCCCCGGTACCAGCAGCAAGATTCAGATCTCTGTGGCTTCTCCCACCGACTTTTGGGAGCTTGTTCCTGAGCAGAAACAGAGCTGGCAGGGTAAGACATTGATTTCACTGTTGTTTTTAATGCACCCCTTTTTCCTCTTCACAGAACATGCTGCTTCCCAGAGCCTTTTCACATGTCAAACTTCTAGTGAAGAGCAACTGGGGAAACCCGTGGTATACCTGCATTTACCGAGTGCAGGTTCATGGAAAGATAGAAAACCGGAAAGCCTCAATCGAGGGCCAAGATAAATAAAGAAGAAAATGCAAAAGAAGAAGAAAGGGCAAGGGGAAGAAGGGAAATGGGGGGAATGATGTGGCAGCCCAATGTTGATTTTAGAGGATGCATGTGGGACTGTGTCAGGTGAGTTTTAGGTAAGATATTAGGAATCATAGAATCATTTAATCCCCTCTGTTGAAAGGGACCCACAAGGATCATCAAGTCCAGCTCCTGGCCCTGCACAGGACAGCCCCAACAACCACATTGTGTGTCTGACATCTGGCTCAGCGCTGTGACCACTTCTCCGGGAAGCCTGTTCCTGTACCCTCTGAGTGAAGAACCATCTGGGTAAAGAACCTTCTGGGTGAAAATCTTTCTGTGTGAATCACAGGATCTGCTGAGTTGGAAGGGACCCACAAGGATCATCGAGTCCAAATCCTGCAACTCCTGGCCCTGCACAGTACCCCCCCAACAACCACACCCTGTGTCTGAGAGCTCACTTGGTGCTGTAGCAAATTTGCTGGGGAACCTATTCCAGTACCTGACCACGTTCTGGGTTCTGGTTCTTCACCCAGAAAGTTCTTCACTCAGAACGAGAAGGTTCTTTACCCAAAGGTTCTTCACCTGTTTTCTCTGCACAGTTACAGGCTCTTCAGGAGGGGTAGGCAGGGCAGAAGGGGTGTAGGAGTCCCTTCCAAGTCAGAGGTTCTATGATTCTATGATTCTATGACTGGTTCTTTCCAACCCATCTCTTCTAAACACCTGACACAGTGGTATATGTGTCCTATCCCAGAAACAGAGTGGAAACCACAAGTCCAGGGTTTAAGATGATGGCAGAATGCATGGAAACCTCTACTCCTTGACCATGGATGTGTAGTGAGAGACTAATTTGTGCCAGAGCCTAGCACTATGGACTAAAATAAACAAAGCTGCAGCCCCCAGGAATTGTACTTCCACCTTTGTTTGACCAGTGGAACTGTAAGCAGTAAATAAGGAAGTGCAGGATGGGGACTCCACCACCTCCCTGGGCAGCCCCTTCCAAGGCCTGACCACCCTTTCAGTGAAGAAATTCTTCCTCATGTCCAACCCGACCCTCCCTGGCCCAGCCTGAGGCCGTTCCCTCTGCTCCTGTCCCTGTTCCCTGGGAGCAGAGCCCGACCCCCCCGGCTGCCCCCTCTTGTCAGGGAGTTGTGCAGAGCCACAAGGGCCCCCCTGAGCCTCCTTTTCTCCAGGCTGAGCCCCCCCAGCTCCCTCAGCTGCTTCTCATCAGACTTATGGCATATGACTTATAGCTAGGAATTCTCTGCAAACCCCTTTGTAGCAATCTCATGCTGGTTTATTGTCACTTAAGACAATCCAGGACAGGGATTTAATTTGGTAAAATTAAAAAAAACCCTCCTTAACACCAATGTAGCATTAAGAAGTGGATGCATGGGGGATATCTCCTCCCAAAGCTGTGCATGCTGAGTACTGGAAGGTTTCTCTTTATATACTGTATTCTACATACATATTCATTGGTTGTCCCAGACTAAACATACGTATGATAATCATTTCCCCAAAATCATTAACGTATTGCCCCTCCCCTTTCCTCATGTGTTCTTCTGTCCTGGGGGTCTCTCTGGTGGAGACCCCAGTGTTCCAGGTGACCTGGCTGAGTTGGCAGGATGCTGAGGCTGGTGAAATTCCAGGTCTCCCTCTCACACAATGGGCATTGTGCACTTTCCATAGGCCAGTAGCTCTGGAGAACAAGCTTTGTGTTAGCTCAGGTGTAGGCCATTTGTCACCTGGTAACAATTTTATTTATAGCATTATCTTCATTCTTCCCCTTAACTCGGAGTCTCAAGGTAAAAAAGGCAGAACTTTTAGGTGAGATGTTTCCATTTTTAGTACTCCCATGCAAAAAAAAAATCCACTCAGAGAACAAATATTCTTCCACATGATCAATATATGGAAGTAGCTCACTCTGCTCAGTCGAGATTGAAGTCTAAGATGCTGAGGAAGCCTCTGGAGGCAAAAGCTCTAAAAAGTGTAATTCACTTTCTTTATGGATCACACAAGCAAAGCAATCCTGCATGGAAGCACCAGCAGATAGTAAGGAAGCCAACTTCAAACTATGGCACAGAACAAGCAGCTGAGCAGTGAACCCTGCTGCAACTACAACCTATTCAGGTGTCACATTTTCCCAAAGAACTGCCACCATTCCTTCAAATAATGTAGAAAAGCTATTGTTGGAAATGTGAGACTCTTGTTTTTCATTTCCTAAAAGATTTCAGGTTTAAATCTTACCTGACAGTTGAATCTCAAGTCACAAACTTGTGCAAAACTTTGTTTAAAAAGTCCAACCTTCTGTACAAAGCAGGTCTTGGAAACAAATTCTGCACTATACAAGGGTAAATAAAAGAACAAATACACATTTTGCAGTTATTTACAAATTTATAAGACCTGTCACTCATTTCAGAGCCACTTACTCAATTGTAAAACCAAGCCCTGAAGTTTTATACTAAACAAACTGTCTCTAGGCAACACTTTCTAAAAGAGCCTTAGTAAAGGAGATCCCTTTCCCAGAAACGATAAAAACTTGCCTAGAAAAACCCATAGTCACAGTAAACTAGGCAAAAGCAACCACTGATACAGGATTTAATACATCTTAAAACCCCCTCATACTTCAGGTTCTAAACCAGCCAGAAATAAAAACAAAAAATAAAAATTGACAGCATTGATGTTTATCGCAAATAGCTTTATGCACATCTGCTGCCCTTTAGGAGAGAGAATGATGACATCTACTAGAATATGAGGTCACCTCTCCAAGGAATGGCAAACCTCAGCCAAGTGACACCATTTAAAACCAAACTGGAAGTCCTCTGAGGAAGACTAAAAAGCCCTCCTGCACTGGCACAAAGCTCAGTGGAATATGAGATCCTTCCCATGAGATAGCACAGTTCTCACCATCATAAAACACGATTTAAATCCCACCAACACTTGGGTTACTCAGGGCACAGCTCACCTGAAATCCTAACACATTATCCCAAGCCCACAGAAGTTTCTCTGATCAGGCAGAGCAAAACTTCCCCCATCACCACCCCACACACTCTTCTTTATCCGGAGCAATAATAACTTTTCAAGATAAGGGTGCCCACCCTGGCCCCAGAGATTAACAGCTCACGGACACCACATCAGGAAAAAACCCTGATCTTAACTGATACTCAACAGTCTTTAGATTGAGCCTTTCAGAAATGGATAAATCCTGTGCTATAAACTTTACCTTATTTTCATTCCTTTAAACTACCCCAAAAAACTCCCCTCTGCAGCACATTATTGCTGCTCTGAGAGCACCTGGGCTGGTCTCGCTTTAATTGCACTACAGCCTTAAAACCAGGGTGAGCAAGAACGTTCCCAACTCCCAACCAACTGATACAAATGAGCAGTATCAGGACAGCAAGCCAGGGCTTTTAAATCCTGCTTTCTTGCTTCATCAGTTTTTTTCTTTAAATTAGTTTAAGACTTGAGGTACAGCTAAGCAGTTCCTCATCTGCTGTGTCAGACTTGTGTTCTGCCACATGGCATCTACACTTGGGTCCTCATTGTGTCACTGAAATTGTGGGAAAAAGGAAAACTCTCCAACATTTTTGGAGTTGGAGAATTAAGGCATTACTTTATTCTGGCCAGGATGTGCAACAGAAATAATTTCATCCACGCATTGACCGGGTTGTGCAGAGAAAATAATTCCATGGCACATACTTTTACTAGATTTTTCACATACTTACACAGTAAAAACCCATCAAAATTCATTGGTTCAATGTTCATTGGTCCCACATGACACAGTTCTTAGTATTTGGTTTCCTGTTGGTTATTGATCCCTTCATCTTTGATGTTAATTAGGTTCTCATTCTTTGTTCTCTTATCTATCTTTTCCCAGACCAGGTGTCTCCAGCCAGGGGTGATGTTTGGAGTTGATGTTCATTAATGGTCGTTATCCTTTGCGTATCTTCTGTGCTACCCCCAGTCTGAGGAGATGTTAAGCTCATGAGGCCTGGAGTAGTGAAACAGCCCTTTGAAAAGAAACTTCAATTCCTTTGCATCTGGGCAAAGGTGAACAAAACCCCTGACTAAAGTTATATAAAAAATTTTAAACTTGGTATCATTTCCAACAAGAGGACTCCCATAAGCACCTCACTGAGTCAGAGGGTTGTAGAGGCATGGACTCCCTTCTTCTTTGCAGTTCAGGGCAAAGTCTTTGCACAATTTCCTCCAACTTAGGTGTGATGTCAGTTGGCATAATAATCCATAAAGAAGCCAATGAAATAATTTCTCCTGGCAATGTCCTCTATGACTGCTAGAGAAGAAAAAAGAAGCTCTTCCATTCACCACCTCACCCACAACCCCTCCCCAAAAATACTTCATTCACCCTCAGTCCTTCCTTCTTCAAAGCTGTATGGCAGCAATGTTAGCATGAAAGGATAAAGAGCTTGCTTTGGAGCTAGAGGAGGAAATAAACCATATGAGGATTGCTGGATTGTCTGTGGGAAACATATGGCCCAGCCTTGAAGGATGAGTGAAATAGGTACTGGCACCCTCCAGGAATTTGTTTTGGAGTTTGGCCCACTTCCTTATTGGCTTGTTACCGTAAAGACCGCCCAGACTTCCCAGACACGCTTGCTCAACCAGCTGAGCCTCCTCCTGGGAGCAGGGATAAAAGGCTGGCACTGCAGGCAGGCCTGGCAGACAGACAGCTCAAGTTCCTTTGGCACGTCTTGGACTCCGTGTCTTGTGGACTCCATGATGGGAAAGTCAATGCTCTTCCTTGGCTTTCTTCTTGTTTTCCTTGGCCTGGCTTTGCCAGGCATCCAGGGAAAAATAATTTCCAGATGTGAGATGGTGAGGATCCTACGTAGGAATGGCTTTGAGGGCTTCGAGGGCACTACTGTTGCTGACTGTGAGTATAATGGGCTGCCACAGCACCTCTCTGCCTGTATCACCTTTGTCCCTCTCAACTTCTTTTTCATCTTCCAGCAGTACTATTCTGTCCCTCCATTTCTTTGACCTCATCTTTTCTCTTCTTCATCCCCTTCCTTGCTCCCTTGTATAGTTCACACAACAAATACCCATCTAGAGCTTTGTCCTTCCAAGGATTTACCCATCCAGTTCTCAAGGTTGTGATATCACCAGTTTAATTACTTCTCCAGCACTTATTTCATCCTTGATCCTTTCATATTTGCCCTGAGCATACCTTGATGTTCTCCCCTGGGACCTCTCTTCCTCCTGCAGGGATGTGCCTGGTGCAACACGAGAGTGGTTACAACACGAGAGCGTATAATAACAACGGTCCAAGCAGGGACTATGGCATCTTTCAGATCAACAGCAAGTACTGGTGCAACGATGGCAGGACTGCAGGAGCCAAGGATGCCTGCCACATCAGCTGCTCAAGTAAGTGGTACGACAGAACAAAGAACCTTTCCTTGTTCATTCCATGAAAGACCTGCCTAGCAGCTGCTCTGGGCATTTCTATCTGTCCTTCTATTCATCCACCTCCTCAGTGTCCCACCCACCCTTCCTTCCTGATGGACACCTTTCCTTCTGCCAATCTGTCCCGCTTTCCTCCGTGCTGATCTCTTCTCCCTTCTCTACAGAGTTGCTAAATGATAATATTGAGGATGATATTCGGTGTGCCAAGAAGATTGCTCGAGAAGCTCATGGCCTCTCTCCCTGGTAAGGATATTTGCAGTGGACACTGGGGAAGAGTGGGCAGAGGAGACCAAAGACAATCCCACTATTGACTGAGGGAGGAAGGGGGATCAGGGGATGGGAAGCTGTATTTGGTGGAGTTTAGCACAGTCCTTCTCCTAAAGCTGAAAAGAGAAGACAGGAATCCTGTCTCGGAGCACCTGCTCTAATTCCCTACATTTCCCTCCTCTCCCTTCCCCTTCCCCCAGCTCGCTTAGATTGAGCTCATAATAATTTTCATTTATTCATATCTTTCAGAGAGATCTTTGAGAGTCTTCACCCAAGACTCTCAAAGACTAAGCAAGTCTGTTTTTATAACCAATTCAATCATTATCTAACTCCTCAAATGACATAATGTATTTGTTTTCCAGGTACGGCTGGAAAGACCATTGCCGGGGCAGAAACCTGAGTTCCTATGTCAGGGGTTGCTAAATCACTCCACAAGTGTTGATCGTTTTCTCAGGATCACCAGAGGTGGAGAATGACGGCGTTTGGAGAGGAGGCCAGGGCAATGGGTGGGTGTGGGGAATTAAAAGCAGTATATTACTAAGATAGAGAGGGTACTAGCTAGTGCTAACTCTGGAAGCCTTCACACTGCTGCAATGCAAACAGAGAACTTACAGCTCACAGCTTCATACAAACACAAGGCTTAGCAACAGGTGGAGTTTCAGCCATTTACCTGCATAATCCTGACTCAAGATTTTGTTACCCTGACTAACAGGGTTTAGCAACATTTAGGGTTTCTCTCTCTTTTTGTATCTCTCTCTGTTCTCCTTTACCCCTCTCCTCCCTCCCGTTCATTTTTTTGCCAAGTCTTATTTGAGTGTCTGTAGTGAGAAAATACAAAAATTAATGTACACTGTGTAAGACCTGCAGAATTGAGTTGCCTTATGACTAGGACAGTCAGATGGAGGTGGGGAGTACAGTTCACTGACAGAGAGAAAACTATGCTGAAACATGATGCTCCTTAAATTTATCTGAGCATCTGCTCCTGGCTGGTATGAGAGATAGGACACTGAAACATATGGGCATCTGGCCTGGGTGAATACTTTACTTTCTTATCATTCTTTGAGGAAGCTGATCAAACACAGCCTAGAATGCAGGCAGCATCTCTGTGAGGAAACTATGGGTTGGAAAGCCTACTGGGAAAGAAAAATGTTTTGCTGTTTAGTTCTCAAGTCCTTCTTCCAAATGAAAGCTGAATTCAGACACAGTGCATGAATGAAAGGTGCTAACACTGAAACCATGTTTACTTCTTCATGTGCTTTCTGCTGCTGCTAGGGGAGCAGTGACTTCTTTGGTGCTTATGCAATAAAGGGATGCTTAAACTCGTGTATGTGTGAATGTATAAACCAACCATTAAAGGTACGTTTGTTTAAATGGCTGCATCTTAAAAAAAAAAAAAAGCTCAAAGGGTCTTAAGGTCTTCTTGCCAGAAGACCCTCTTCCCCAGTGTTGGAGGTTAGGCTTTTTATTTTCTTTCTCTCGTGGAATTTTTCTCCCGTTTGTTGCCGAAGTCATGGGAAGGATGGATACTTAAGAGAGACAAAAGATGTGGCCAATGTGGTCAGGGAAGGGGGTCAGGCATGCAGTTTGCTATTGTCTCTTAGCTGGGGGCTTTTCTCTTGGGAAGTGCAGAGATACCCCAAGATTTTGGCTGGGGGGTGAGGGGCTGGGCTCAGCTCTCTCATGCTCTCTCTCTCTCGGGATCAGAAGGGGGCAGGTGTGGTTTTGGTGCCGGACTGTCGCTGCCCAGAGGATTTGCTGCCACTGCAGTGGTTTTGTCCTGCAGGGCTTCTCCTTACCGTGGGTGTTATGAATGGACAAGGAAGGTTGGCTTTCAGAGGCCCATGGGACTGAGGAATTTGTATGTTAATTAAGAGGTCACTGTTTACTGTTAATTAGGGGTTCATGATTAATTATTTATGTGTTACACCAGTTACTGTTGAAGTCAGGTATGGGTTTACTAGAAGTTGTCGGCTAGTTAGCGTTCAGGCTCATTTTGTGTATTAGTATAGGAGGCAGGGTTGATGGCCAGGGAACTCTCTAGAAGAAGGTTGTTATCAGGGGATTAGTGTAAGGGGATGGAGCGGGGGCTCGGGTTGGGCAAGGACTGAGCCAACCATTCAACGCCCCAGACATCCCCACATCTGAACCAACCAATCGCCCAGACGGCGGGCCAGCAATATCCAACGTGAAGGTCTGCAGGGGGAGGGCTCTAGGGGAGAAGGGTGGTGCTCTCCGGAGGGGTACAAAAGAGCCATCCCCCTGACAGGCAGGGTCTCTGTCCCCTAGTTTGGCAGTGGGCAGGCACCCAGCATGGGACCTTCCCTCAGGGGCAGGTTAAATCAGCCGCGCCTTTGTTAAATAAACGCGTTTTCTGAGCAGCTGGCTATCTGTTTCTATCAGCGGGTGAGCCTTTGCTCGCAAGAG
>VZRO01007293.1:987-14924 GCA_013397915.1 Daphoenositta chrysoptera | reverse complement strand
ATCTAATATGTATTATTATAATATATATAATTATAATATATCTATAAATACATAATAGCACTATATATATGTAGTTTCTGTAGCTGCTGAGTTCAGCTCTCTGCTCATCACAAACCTCTCTGGGGCTGCTCTCCAAGGACACCCAGGCTGTGCAGGCCCAGAGCCTCTGAAGGGGGCGAGCTGAGGGGAAATTACATCATTAGCTGAAGTTTTAATTGGTGAATTTATGCTGAAATGCAAATGGGCCAAACCTATAAAGGTGTGGGAAACTCGGGGCTCGTTATCTTGGGGTTCACCTCGTGGTCCAGCCCTTGGCTCCCCAGGGTGCACCTTTGAAGCCTTTCCAATAAATCCCCACCTTTATTCCCTTTTTCCTGTCCAGTCTCTGTTCCAGGCAGCCTCTCCAGGCATCGCAGAGGGGTTTGATCCCTGTTTTGTTGGTGACGGTGTTGTTAAAAGGAGGAGGTTGGGTTGGTGGCTGGTGGCGCGGATTTCTGTGGATTTCTGTTTATCCCAGCTCGGAAATCCGTTTTTTTTTTACTCAGTGATTACTTGTGAGATACTCCCAGGAGCTCCATGTTGCTGGAATAAACAGAGAAACAACAAAATTCCAGATATTTGGTTCATGAAGTCCCTGTTGGAGCAGCTCTGCTCCTTCCCCTGTGGGCGTTGATGAAAACCTCATCTAGAGATTGTTCTGAAATTGAGAAATTATCAAATTCTGGGTTTTTCTCATATTTTAGATGCAGATTTGCCTTTTGCCTTTGTGGCAAACACTGCTTTTTTAATCTTTACCATCTCCATGCTTTCATTTTAAACACACATCCTTCAAAATGCTCCATTCCAGGGGTTATTTTTCATTCCTGGCTAAATCTGTTGCAGATTCCCATCCCTGGAGCTGACACAAACACGAAAATTAAACGTTTTATCCTGCAGATATTTCAGAAATCGGGAGGAGTGCCAAGTCCTACTGCGAGCACACGGCCAGGACCCAGCCCACGCTCTCGGATATCGTGGTGACCCTGGTGGAAATGGGTGAGCAGCTCCCTCCTCCCACTCTTCCCACCTTTGGATCAGGAAATCTGCCCCCAAAATCTGGGATCTGGGCGGTGCCCGCCGCTGTGGACACACTCGTGGTTTTCCTTCTGGTTTAATTCGGAAAAATTCTGGAGAGAGGGGAATTTTGACAGGATAAACTATTGCTGGTTTCCTTTTTTGTCTTCCAGGGTTCAATGTGGAGACTCTCCCTGCCTATGCCAAGCGTTCCCAGAGGATGGTGATCACTGCCCGTACGTGGGGAGCTGGGAACAGTTTGGAATTCCTCTCTGCTGCCCTCCCCAGAGCTCCTGCTGAGCTTTCTGCTGGATAATTCCGGGAATTCGGGGCTCCTGTGGTGACACCACGGGAGGTGAAGGGGCCTCGGTCACTCGGGAGAACCCTCGGGGTGGTTTTGTTGCAGGACTGAGGGGCCAAGGGATCCTTTTGGAATACCAATCCCAATCTCGTGGGATGTGCTCCGTGCTTGGATGGGGCCTGGGATGGGGTCAGAGCTCACTTTGGGGTGGCCCTGGGTGGGAGGAAGCCCCTGATTCCCAGGTTTTCCCCCCGCAGCTCCGGTGACAAACCAGCCCGTGACTCCCAAAGCCCTGACAGCTGGGCAGAACAAGCCTCACCCACCCCACATTCCCGGCCATTTCCCGGAGTTCCCGGATCCTCACACTTACATCAAGACACCGGTGGGTGAAAACAACATTTCTGTGCTGCTTGGGGTCTGTTTGAGGTCCAGGAGTGGGGTGGTTTTACTGCAGTGTTGGTGCCATTTATCCAAAATACTGCTTTTCCTGGCTTAGAATATTCCTTCTTTCTGGGTTGTGGGCATCCCTTGCCATCCAGAAATCAGCCAGAATCACAGGATTTCTGGCTGATTTTTTATGCTGTTTGGGGGCTGTTTCAAGTCCAGAACTCCAGGAGTGGGATGGTTTTGCTGCAGTGACGGTGCCATTTATCCAAAATATTGTTTTTCATGGCTTAGAATATCCCTTGTGTGGGGGTTGAAAACAACATTTCTGTGCTGCTTGGGGTCTGTTTGAGGTCCAGGAGTGGGGTGGTTTTACTGCAGTGTTCCCATCCCATTATCCCCTCCCAGACCCATCCCATTACCTCCACCCAGACCCTTCTCAGCACAAAATCCGTGGATTTCTGGCTGCCGGACCTCTGTAACTCTCCAAAACCCCATGGATACTGAAGAGCAGAGCCTGCAGCTCCTCCATCCGTGTGATATTTGGAAGTGGAGCTGTTCCATCCCTTTTTTTCCCTGCTCCAGACCTACCGGGAGCCGGTGTCGGATTACCAGGTGCTGCGGGAAAAGGCGGCTTCCCAACGGAGGGACGTGGAAAGGGCCCTCACACGCTTCATGGCCAAGACTGGAGAGACCCAGAGCCTCTTCAAGGATGATGTCAGCACATTCCCACGTCAGTGATTCCATCGTTTTGCATCCCTGCTGCCCCCAAATTAGGGTTTGGGAATCGTCCCGGGGTGTTGGTCCTGCTGAGGCGCTGGAAGGTTGGGAAAGGAGGGATTTGGGGGTGAAAATGGGGAGGGAAATCACAAAGCTGCTCCTAAACTGCACAAGGTTCCCTTTTTTCTTCTGGTGAAGGCTGAGAGGGGTTGAATCCAAAGCTCATCCCAATCCTGGCTCTACCTCCTGTGGCCTGACCAAGGAGTTTCTTCTCCCTGACTTTTTCCTGCTGCTGGAAGTTTTCCTGTCTCTCTGCCTGCAGAGCAGTGATGAGAATTCCCACTTTCCCAAGGCTCTCTGGCAGCTTCATTTAATGGGAACCCAACTTCCCAGATAATTGGGATTTTATGGTGGAGCTCAGGAAGGATTTTTGGTGTTGGAGCACTGCTGTGTCCTTGGCTGGAAACATAAAGAGGCTTCAGAAAATTGGGAAGTAGAGACTGCCATCTTTTAGGGATCAGGATTTCCTTCCTGATCCTTGGGAAGAGCAGGAAAAGGAAGTGTGTGTCTAAACCTGGAACCAGCGAAATGTTTGATCTCTATAACTCTGTGCTTCATTTTTGAGGGGAGGAGTTTTCTCCCAGCTTCCTGAGCGTGTGTCCTCTTTTCCCTGATCCCAGTGATCGCTGCCAGGCCTTTCACTGTGCCCTACCTGACAGCTCTGCTCCCCTCCGAGCTGGAAATGCAGCAGATGGAGGAGACGGATTCCTCGGAGCAGGACGAGCAGACGGACACCGAGAACCTCCCGCTGCACATGAGCACGGTAGGGCCACCCTGGGGGGCTGCTGGGGGCCGTTCCTGCAGCTGGGAAACCTCCTGGGAAATGGGAGATGGAACTGGACCTTGACAGGGGCTCCTGGGGGGCATTCCTGCAGCTGGGAAATCTCCTGGGAAATGGGAGATGGAACTGGACCTTGACAGGGGCTCCTGGGGGCCGTTCCTGCAGCTGGGAAACCTCCTGGGAAATGGGAGATGGAACTGGACCTTGACAGGGGCTCCTGGGGGCCGTTCCTGCAGCTGGGAAACCTCCTGGGAAATGGGAGATGGAACTGGACCTTGACAGGGGCTCCTGGGGGCCGTTCCTGCAGCTGGGAAATCTCCTGGGAAATGGGAGATGGAACTGGACCTTGTCAGGGTTGTTGAGCTTGGAAAACCTGGCTCTGTTTCCTGGGAAATGGGAAATGGAACTGAGCCTTGTCAGGGTTGTTGAGCTTGGAAAATGTATCTCTGTTTCCTGGGAAATGGGAGATGGAACTGAACATTGTCAGGGTTCTTGAGCTTAGGAAAACCTGGCTCTGTTTCTTGGGAAATGGGAGATGGAACTGAACCTTGACAGGGTTGTTGAGCTTGGAAAACCTGGCTCTGTCTCCTGGGAAATAGGAAATGGATCTGTACCTTGTCCTGGTTCTTCAGCTTGGGAAATCTGGCTTTGTCTCCTGGGAAATGGGAAATGGAACTGAGCCTTGTCAGGGTTGTTGAGCTTAGGAAAACGTGTCTCTGTTTCCTGGGAAATGGGAAATGAACACTGTCAGGGTTCTTGAGCTGGGAATTCTGGCTCTCTCTCCTGGGAAATGGGCAGAGTGGGTGGGAAAACACAACTAAATATTGTTGTGGTTCTTCGGTTTAGGAAACCTGGCTCTGGGAAATAGGAAATGGGAAATGGATCTAAACATTGTCCTGGCTCTCCAGCTCCCTGCAGAGTTCAGTGCAGAACGAGGCTGGAGCAGGAGCTTTCAGTACATCCCAAATTTCAGTCTCAGGGAAGAGGGTTCTCCTTGGATCCCACAGTTTCCCAAGGGATTTTCTTGTCTTAGAAACCAGGGGGCCTGGCCTTTAATGCAGCTCCTTTTGTGCTTGGCTGTTGGTTATCCCTCCTGCCCACAGGTTCTGTGGTTTGACCTCGGAATCCTGGAATGCTTTGGGGTGAGAGGGACCATACAAACCTTGTCCCATGGGCAGGGACACCTTCCCCTATCCCAGGCTGCTCCAACCTGGCCTCGGACTTTTCCAGGGATGGGACAGCCACAGCTTCTGTGGGCAGAAAGATTTCTAAGCCTGACTTTGGTTATTTATTGTTGTTTTTGACTGTGCCAGGATGATTCCGGACCCGAGAAGGAGAACACCTCGGTGCTGCAGCAGAACAGCTCCCTGGCAGGCAGCAGGAACGGGGAGGAGAACGTGATCGACAATCCCTACCTGCGGCCCGTCAAGAAACCCAAAATCCGCAGGAAGAAGTGAGGGGGGAGCTGGAATTCCTGGGGCTGCTCAGAGAAACACGGAGGGGGCAGGAGAGGCAATCCAGCTGAGCAAGGATCTCTCTGCACGGTGAACTCCACTCCCATCCTGCTTCCCAGGGCTCCCTCTTCCCTCTGCTCGCTGGGATGGTCCAGGAAAAGCCACCTGGGAATTGTCTGGGGGATTTTGGTTTCCTCTGTGGGGAGGATTTGTTTCCTGAAGAGGTGGTGGACACTGGGCTTGGATTTGGAGGACACAGGGCTTGGAGCTGTGGGACAGAGGGATTTTCCTGCTCGCACTTCCCAGCAGAACACAAAGGCATCGTTGGCGTGTCTTTGCCTGGCAGGCTGGAAAAGGAACTTCCATCAACCCTTAAATCCAAGGAATGTGCATTAACAAAGAGAAAACTCCCAGGGAGGTTCCTCCTTTTGCATTCTTGGCAGGTAACAGCAAACAAATATTTTCTTTCATAACCTGAAGGTGTCTGGTGTGTTGGTAAAGGACAGAAGTGTAAATACAGAGCTCCAAGGACATTTTATTCCCACTTTGCAGCTGCGCTGGGGACTGGAAACCTCTCAAGTGTGGTGGTGTTTACCCTGCCCTGCTTTGAGAGCCTTTTCCTGTCACAGCTGCTTCGGGCAGTTTGCAGTTCATTGTTGTTTTCCACACAGCTCAGATCCTTGGAGAGTTCCCGCCTTCCCCCGTTGCTTTGGAAGTTGGAAAATGGAACAAAGCTGCATTGATGGCAGCAGTCGTCACACTTCTTGCATTTTATCCGCTCTCAAATAAGTGCTTTTATCAGCAGAAGTTGATTTTTTTCCCCTGCTTTATTTCACCCTCTTTATTTCCTTTATTTTTATGGCGGTGTTGTCATTATTGGCTGGTTCTGGAGGGCTTTGCTGTCATTTTCCTTCAGCATTTTTTTAGGCAAAATATGGGTTAAATTTCCTTGAGAAAAGACTCCTGTGGTTTGGTCCACTCTTCCAAGAATCCCAGGTTCACCTCCATGCAGTTAAAAGGATCCTCCCTCTTCCCCCATCACCCAGGGAGGAGGAAAATAAAAAGAAGTTGTTTTTTTTCAATGAGAACAGAGATGTTCCTGCCAAAAAATATGAAATTAAATCTCAAAAAACCCTCCCTGTGTGTGCCATTGTCACTTCTGCTGGTGCCTTGCTTGTACAGAATGACAAATGTACAGACACACCCTGTATATGTTTGTATATATCCAAAAGTTTTATCTTTTTGTAACTTTTTTTTTCTGCAAGGAGAAAAATCCCTCGCTGGGTAGGGGAAAAAAAAAAGTGGAATGAAAATTGCAATTTTTATGTTCATAATAAAATAAATTTTATCTCCCATGAGCAAAATTGAGTCCTTCATGTTTCAGGAGTGGGAAAGCACCTCACACATAATTTTTTTTCTGGTTACAGAGAATTAGGTGCAGGTGAACCACGGTGTCAGCCAGGAATACAAAAGTGAAGCCTTAAACAGCCTAAAACCTCCAGTTTTTAGGACAAGAAAAATTCCAGGGAGCCAAATCTTGCTTCAAAATCTTGCACCAAAAAGGGACAGCTGTGACTCTCAAAGTCAGGCTGGGAGCAGCTGTGAGAGCTCCTGAAAGTGGGAATTGAAAGAATAAATCTTGGTTTTATGGCTAAAATTGGGCTGCAGGTGAAATCTGCTACAGAAACAGGTAAATAAATACAGGAAATTGGAAGAGGAGTGGAGCTGGAATTACACCCAGAGGGATTTTGTCTCTCCAAGGTCTCTCTGGGATTGGGATCAGAAACATCCGTGTGAGGGTTTGGAAACACAGAAATCTCCAAGGTCTGAGGGGGAAACAGCTGCCCCAACACCAAGAACTTTCTGTTTCAGGCCACGTTTATTTTTGTGGCCAGATTCTCAGTTCAAGCATTTTTCTTGTCTGTTTGAGAATATTTTTGTGTCAGCAGGGAGGGAGCCAAAATGCAAAAATCCACCTGGTGAGGCCTGGTGGGGCCTGTCCCAACCCGGCCTCTTTCCCTCAGAAATTTTCAGGGTGTTATTTTGGGCACAAAGATATTAAACACCTTCTGAGGGTATTAAAACCACCTCAATATTCCTGATTTTTCCTCAGGCTGTGGGGGAACCCCCTGGGCTGGCCTGGATATGAGGAGAAAGTGGGAGGAACCAGCAGGAAAAGCTGAGGGGAAGATGGGGATGTTCATTCCCAGCACTGAGGAAATGGAGGAGCTGCCCTTCGCCTGTGGTTATTTGGCTCCTTTCCTGCCTCAGGAAAAGTTGGATTTTGAGGGAAAAGTGAGGAAATCCATGGAAGGAGGGGGATGAGCTGAGATGGGGCCTGGGGTTGTGGTTTCCAAGCCCCTCATGGCCGCTCCTTCCCCCTTCAAAGGAATCATGGCAAAGTTTTTTTCCCAGCGGAATCAGGGAGAGAGCATTTTTTTCCAGTAGGATTTGGGAGAGACTTGTGAGGGGTAAAGTGAGAAAACTTGTGGGTTGACATCGGGATGGTTTAATAGGGAAAGCAAAGGAAAACAAACAGTTGATTCCCTGTTTCCCACAGGCACCTCCAGGAGAGCAAGGCCTCATCCAAGGAATGACTGGAAAATCATGGAATGGTTTGGAGCCTCTGACTTGTCCAAATATCCCCCAATTCCTCCTTTTTTCCCCCTGTTTTATATCCTGAGCAGGATGTCCCGTGGTCTGAAATATCCCTTGGGTCAGTTTGCGTCTCCCTCACAACTTCCCAACTTCTTCCCCAGGAAAAGCAGGAAAGGCCCCGGCTCTGTGCAAGCCCAGTCCAGCAATGACCAAAATATCCCAGTATTAACCAAAATATCCCATTATTCACCAAAATATCCCAGTATTAACCAAAATATCCCAATATTCACCAAAATATCCCAATATTATTGACCCTGTGTTCAACACAAGTCCAAAATACAGCCTATTCCAGACACCGGGAAGGAAATCCCTCTGTTTGAAAAGATTTGATTTGGATTTTATTTTATTTTATTTGGATTTTGTTTTACTGTTTTATTATTTTATTTTCCTTTCGTTTATTTGGATTTTGTTTCAGTTCATTATTTTAAAATATTTTAAAAAATATCTTCAATACATTCAAAATATTTTAAAACACCTTTAAATTATTTTAAAACAAATTCTTGAGTTAAATTTCTTCCCAAGTGGCTGGAATGGGGCTGGTTTTACACTTGTACCGAGCATGGGGTTGAAAATATTGAGCTGTTTTTGTTACAGCTGAGCAGAGCTATTTTAAAACATTCAAAATATTTTAAATATTTGATTTATTAAGCCCGGTGGTGCAGGTGAGTGCTTCAAAGGAAGGAGGATGTGGCACAGTTGGAATCCTCAGCTGTAGTACAGTTTCAGGTAGGCCTGTCTGGCCTGATTTTTCTGGAATTTTTTATCCATAGTCATCTAAAAAAAAAACCAACTTTTCATTAATAACAATGGAAATGCTCCAGAAAAGGAAGGGCTAAGACCTCAACCTGTGCTTTAAATGAGATTTTCTTTCCAGCAGAGCCACACAAGGCAGTGAAGGCCCCGCTTTGCTCCCTTTGGGGGTGGAAACTTCCAGAGGAAATTTCTAAATAAAAGGGGGTTTTTTGAAGGGTTTTGCAAACAGGCATTTTCTGAGAGAAAATCACTTTGTATCTTGTGGCCCAGGCAGAGAAGGACAACAAAAAATAGTGAAAATATCAAGTGAAAAGGAAATTTCCTCTCTCAGAAGCAGACGAGGATAACAAAACATGGTGAAAATGGGAAGTGAAAAGGAAATTTCCTCTCTCAGAAGCTCTAAAGCAGGAATAACATCCCCTCATCCCTGTCCTTACCTTCTGGATTTGCAGTTTCACCATCCTCTGGGGCAGCGCTGCCACTGCGGCCCAATCTGGAGCCCCAAATTTCATGGGCCAAGAGACTTTTCTGGTGAAAGGCTGTTCTATGTCATAAGTTCCAGGCCTAAAGGAAACAGGCACCAGATATCTCAATTTCAGAGCTGGTTTTGGTGTTTGTAATTCCGGAATTTACCTCCGTGGTCAGCTAAAATACAATTATTCCTCAACAGCAACAATAATCCCTCAGGAAAGGGAGATGTGAGACAGCATCGAGAACCTCGAGCTGGGTTTTGAAGCAGTTTTTTGTTTTCAGCAGAGTTCCACGGGGCAGATCCATGGGAATTCCATGCTGTGGTGTCCCAGTCATAG
This sequence comes from Daphoenositta chrysoptera, assembly GCA_013397915.1. Lineage (NCBI taxonomy): Eukaryota > Metazoa > Chordata > Aves > Passeriformes > Daphoenositta > Daphoenositta chrysoptera. The sequence continues at coordinate 5,951 of VZRO01007293.1, read as the reverse complement.
TCCTAAGCTAAAGCCTAAATTAGGGGGAGCTTTTTTGGAGATAAAAAGCCTTTTTTGGAGATACAAAACTTCATTTGGAGATCAAAAGCTTTACTGACAACTCCATCCCTATCTCCCATTTGTGCATTTCTCCCTGCCAGGATTCCTGCTTGCTCTGAGAAAACGAGTTAAATTACCCAGGGTAAAGTTCCTTATCTGGAATCCGGGCTGGGAATCGTGGGGTGCTGGAGAAAAAGGGAACACGGGCAGGCTGGCATTTCCTCTCATCCTTCGGGAAGGGCCGGTACGTGCCAGGGCCAGGGGTCAGCGTCTGTGGGGGAAAAAACCCTCAGGATGGGGAAAAAACCCCTCAGGATGGGGGAAAAACCCCTCAGGATGGAGGAAAAAACCCCTCAGGATGGGGGAAAAAACCCCTCAGGATGGGGGGAAAAAGCCCTCAGGATGAGGGGGAAAAAATCCTCAGGATGACGGGAAAAAAAACCCTCAGGATGGAGGAAAAACCCCTCAGGATGGAGGAAAAAAACACCTCAGGATGGGGGAAAAACACCCTCAGGATGGGGGAAAAAACCCTCAGGATGAGGGAAAAGAAACCCTCAGGATGGGGAAAAAACCCCTCAGGATGGAGGAAAAACCCCTCAGGATGGAGGAAAAACCCCTCAGGATGGAGGAAAAACCCCTCAGGATGGAGGAAAAACCCCTCAGGATGGAGGAAAAACCCCTCAGGATGGAGGAAAAACCCCTCAGGATGGAGGAAAAACCCCTCAGGATGGAGGAAAAACCCCTCAGGATGGAGGAAAAACCCCTCAGGATGGAGGAAAAAAACCCCTCCGGATGGGGGAAAAACCCCCTCAGGATGGGGGATTTTGTGCCAAAAATTCCCACATTCCCAGAGCAGCAGCCAGGTGGATGTCACAGCCTTGCTGGGGAATATTTTGGCTGTTTTTTCCTCCTCTTTTGGCCCTCTCCTTACCCGAGCCCTCATCTGGAAGCGCGGGGCTGTCCTGGCTCCCATCACGTATCCCCGGCTGCTCATGGGTCGGGTGCTCATGGAGGATTTGAGGATGTTTTTCTGCAATTGGAAACCCAAAATGATTTATTGACGTTTTGAAGGCACTGTTTGCAGGGCAGAATTACCTTGGCAGCAAATGTTATTCCTATTAAAGTTATTCCTGTTAATTCCACTAATTTCTCATTCCTGCAGAGCCTCAAGGACAGGTTTGGAAAAGAGATAATTCCTTTTTCCAGGTAGATGTGGGGACATCATGCAGTGGGTTTGCAGGGCAGAATTACATCAGCAGCAGATATTATTCCTACAGGAATTATTCCTAATAATTCCACTAATTTCCCACTCCTGCAGAACCTCGAGGACTGGTTGGGAAAGGAGATAATTCCTTTTTCCAGGTGGATGTGGAGACATCCGGCAGACGGGCGGGAGTGCATGAGCAGCAGATGTTATTCCCATTGAAGTTATTCCTATTATTTCCCCTAATTTCTCACTGCTGCAGAGCCTCGAGGATTGGTTGGGAAGGGAGGGAATTCCTTTTTCCAGGTGGATGTGGAGACATCCTGCAGACGGTCTGGAGTGCATGAGCAGCAGGTGTTATTCCTATTGAAGTGATTCCTATTGAAGTTATTCCTATTATTTCCCCTGTTTTCTCACTGCTGCAGAGCCTTGAGGATTGGTTGGGAAAGGAGATAATTCCCTTTTCCAGGCGGATGTGGGACATCCTGCAGTGGGTTTGCAGGGCAGAATTACCTGAGCAGCAGATGTTATTCCTAATAATTCCCCTATTCCTAATAATTCCCCTAATTCCTCACTGCTGCAGAGCCTCGAGGACTGGTTGGAGAAGGAGGTAATTCCCTTTTCCAGGTGGATGTGGGACATCCTGCAGTGGGTTTGCAGGGCAGAATTACCTGATCAGCAGATGCTATTCCTAATATTCCCCTAATTCCTCACTGCTGCAGAGCCTCGAGGACTGGTTGGGAAAGGAGATAATTCCCTTTTCCAGGCGGATGTGGGACACCCTGCAGTGGGTTTGCAGGGCAGAACTACCTGATCAGCAGATGCTATTCCTAATATTCCCCTAATTCCTCACTGCTGCAGAGCCTCGAGGACTGGTTGGGAAAGGAGATAATTCCCTTTTCCAGGCGGATGTGGGACATCCTGCAGCGGGTTTGCGGGGCAGGAGCGGCCCCGTTGCTCCTGCGCCTGCTGTGACGGAGCCGGGGATGAAGGAGCAGCTCACCTCCGGCCCCAGGTAACAGCCCGGCCCCAGGAGGGGGTTTCCCCGCACCGCTGTCATCTCGATCCCCAGCCTGTCCGGGGCGCAGTAGTAGGGGAACATTTTCCGTTCCTGCGTTGTCCCGAAGGAGATGCGCTTCTGCACGGCTGGGGGACCAGCAGAGGGACACGCCACCAGCGGGACGGACAAAAAAATAGAAAAGAGAGAAAAGAGTGACCACATGCTGCTCTCTGCCTTCATCTCCCACGTGGGAACCTCTCCCCACCCTGGATATTTGGGAGGGATCTGCCCTTTGGTTCTGCCTGATCCCTCCTGCCACAAGGGGCTGTTTTCCCCCAGCCTGAGCAAGAAACTGGGATCAGCCCCGTGGTGGGGAGGTCACTGGGTAAGGTGATGCCACCGGGGAGGTGAAGGAGAAGAAAACACAGCCCCCCTGGGTGCCCCCAGCTCTCACCTTTTAGGTCCTGCCCCGCTGCCATCCTGCCGTGCCAGATCTTCCTGGGATGTGCTTGGCGTGTTCCAGTTGTTACAGCCATGGAGCAGGGGGATGGCAGCCCATGGAGGGAGCAGGGAGAAGCTGGGGATGCACCATTTCCCTGGGGAATGTGCTGGGCTGGCTCGGGGGAGCAGCCTGAGGTTGTGATGTCACAGCCTTGGGGATGTGACAACAGTTCCTCTCTCGGTTTCCAAGTGGCTGCCAGGGTAGGGCAGCAAAAAAATCCGTGGCAAATGCCAGGCTGGGATTAAATCCAAGCCCTTCCCCGAGCACAAGTGTGAATGTCCTGAGGGGATCAGGAAGCACCGAAATACAAAGGATTGAATGAGTTGCAAGAGGAAGTTGTTGGTTTTGCAGAAAGCTTTATTTAACCATTCGGATTGTGTGCAGTTGGATCAGAGGGATCAGTGGGCTGGGGATCAACGGGATCGGGATCTCCATGGCCAGTCCCCACCATCGGCACTGCAGCTCCTCCTGCTCTCCCACTCCCAGCTTCAGCAGCTGCAGGGACATGAGGATGGCACTGGGCTGAGCTCCCGCAGCCTGAAAAGAAAGCAGGATTTTCCTTGGGGAAGGGATGACATTTAAATGCTCCCTCCTCCCCGACCCCCTTCATGGTCCCACAGCATTCCCAGCCCCGCGGCCTTCGGAGCCGACGGAAGGGGCACAAACCCCGTGTCCCTCCCGGGTCACTCACAGAGGGTTCACAGCCCCAGGCCCTTCTTCAGGGTGGAGATCAGGGGGTATTTGCCCTCGTGGCAGAAGGTGCCGGTGAAGTCATCCAGGTCGATGGTCCAGACCATGGCCCCGCCAAAGTTGTTCTTCTTCAGCCAATCCACCTGAGGGGAGGAAAATCCCGGTGAGCCCCAGGAATTGATCCCAAGGAAGGCTCAGCCTTATCCCAGCACAGCCCCAATGCCCCCAGACCTTGAGGCCGAAGCTCTTGACGTTGTCGTAGCCGACCCATTCGCTGCCCTTGTAGGCGTAGGGAACATCCTGGGGTTCATCCCAAGCCTGGGTGGCTCCGGAGTTCAGGAAGGTGCAGATCTGGGAAAAAAGGGGCAGTGGGAATGTGGGCAGGGTTAGGAGGTCCGTGCTGGGAAGTCCCAGCAGTGTCCGTGCTGCCCTCGCAGCGCCGGGGCGAGTCCCACACGCACCTCGTAGTAAGCCAGGAGCCCGGCCTCCCTGGTGTAGGGCCCAGCGGGGCCGGGGCCGGAGGTGGGGGCTCCGATGGCGGTGTTGGATGGGTTCTGCAGGGTGAAGGTTTTCCCGTAGGTCGGGAATCCCACCAGGAGCTTCTGAGCCGGGGCGCCGTTGTTCTTCCAGTAGTTCATGGCGTATTCCTGCAAAAGCCAGCACGGGTCAGGGCCGGGCTGGGATGGGCTGGCGGGAAGAGGAGCCCTGGGCAGAGCCCCCAAAGGCACTCACAACGCTGAGGGTGCTGCCGCTGCTGAACAGGGGGCTGTTCTCGCCCGTGGAGCCGTCCCAGGGCCCGTGGAAGTCGTAGGTCATGACGTGGATGTAATCCAGGTACCTGCGGGGAGCAGGGGCTGTGTCCTGCCCTGAGCCACCACAGCTCGGGGTGCCCCAGCACCACCCCCAGCCCCGGCCACGGCCCCTCCTCCTGCACATGGGGCTCCCTCAGGGGCTCCCTGGAGCTGTCCCGTGCAGGAGCCCACCCCAGTGCCACCAGTGAGCCCCGGTTTGCCACTCACTTGCCCAGCTCAGCAATCTCGTAGCCAGCCTGGATGGTGGAAAGTCCTCCGGCCACAGCAGCAGTGACCATGAGCCGGGGCTGGTTGGTCTGTCTGGCTTCCTGCTCGAAGGCTGCCAGCAGTTCCTGAGGGATCCCAGGGACAGGAATCACCTGGGGGCTCTGGGAGGGGGCTTTGCATCCACCCAGAGCTCACAGGCCCGGAGCCAAGCCCACCTTAACCAGGACGGTGAAGAGACCCTTGTCCTGGGCCGGGCTGCCCCTGGAGCCGGGGTATTCCCAGTCCAGGTCCAGGCCGTCGAATCCGTACTGGCGCAGGAACCTGACCACGGAGTTGATGAAGGTCTGGCGGTTCTGGGGTGTGGAGACCATGGTGGTGAACCTGGGCAAGCAGAGCGGGACGGAGTTGGGGTTGGGTTGGAGCCTCTTCCTCCTTTCCCTCCCTTTCCCGGGAGTCGTTCTTGGAAAGAGCTAGGTTGAACTCACTTCTGTGTGCCGAAATTCCATCCTC
>VZRO01007291.1:2042624-2207656 GCA_013397915.1 Daphoenositta chrysoptera | reverse complement strand
TTTCCTTCTGAGGCCCCTGGAAGTGGCCCACCAACCCAGCTGTGAGGAGGAGGAGGCCACACCCAGAGAAGGACTCTGAAAATCTTCCCAGGTTTCCCTCCACAGCGAGGGATTTTATTATTTAGCATTATTATCCTTTTCTCTGTGTGCTTGTTAAATAAATAGTTTTTATCTCTTTCACTTTCCTTCGAGGAAATTCTTTTTTTTCCCAAACCTGGTGGTGGGAGGAAGGGGTGGTGGTACCCTGCCTTTCCCTCGGAGGATATTCTCCTTTAAATTTTGGCCAAACCAGCACACTGTGATAAAACAATATGTGTTACACTCCTCACGTATCAAGCAGATTTTGTGACCATATATCCCTCTTACTGGGAAAGTTCTTATCTAAAATCCATTTAAAATATCTATTAAAGATCATTCTGCACAGATATAGAGCACTTACCCATTACCTTGTAGAGCTGTAATCAGTCTGCCCACTTCTCTGAATGCAAATGCTTTTTGCTCAATTGTGTAAAATCCTGAACTCAAAATATCAGCTTGGCTTATTGTGTCATTATTTTTGGTTCTTTGTTGTGTTTCTTTATAGTTCTTTAAAAGAGCATTGTTAAATGAGGCAAGCTGTTTCATGCCTGTGACAGAGCCTCACACAACCTGTTACATGACAAGAAAATAAATACATTGAAGATGATATGAGGAGTCACTGAACTATTGACACAGTCTGCTTGTTCTCAGAGCACGAAGAAAGAATGGGTTTCTATTGCATTATGGCAGGAGGTGTTACATGAGGCTTATATTAAATGGACAAAGCACTTCCACCAACAGATGATGGCATCTTCTAGTAAGAATGTGTACAAAATGGGTAGTATAAAAAAAGGGCACATTGTTGTCAACCAAGGATTCTTACAGCCTGATTTTTCACCTACATCTTGTATCATGCACATCCCTGCAAACACCAGATATAAAATGCTACAACCCATGAGGATGGCATAAATGATAAAGAAAGAAGAGCCATTGTAGAAGCATAACTATAATGGTTGCACCTCCTGCTCATTAGATAATAGTTATAGGAGAATTCAGATATTAAATTTAGGACTTCATCATTAAGTCATACTAAATTCTCACTAATTTCCAAAGGGCTTGTCTTTTGCTTCAGTACGATAGAAGTACATCAGATACTCCATCTATTTAATTCTCAAACTGATCAAGAATTTTATTTTGTCTGAAGACAATATTTTTAATTAGAAGTCATGTTCTTTGAGAATGAAGAAGACACTAATTTTACTTTAGCTTTTAGACAGTTTGTTCATGTAGTATATGGTTAACTTTGAATCACTGAGAAAAATAAAATAACAAGATTTGAGATCACTTTATACTAAATAAACTGTGAAAGCATCTATGCTTATAGGTTTCCAAAATTAAAATTCAAATGAGATTACTTGCAAAATTCAGCCTAAAAAGCAACTGAAAGCTGCATTTCATCAAAAGCCATGTGTTTGGCAATACAAGCAGGTTTTGATAATTTTAATGAGGGGAAAAAACTGAAAATAAGCAAGTTTGAACTTTTAAGCTCACTTAAACAAAGCTGCTGTATTTCTTATGCCTTTAGTTATAGAGCACAAAGGCAATTTAATTTTTATGTAGACTTCAAAGTCTTGCAATAGAAAACTGTTTCTGTCAAAATGCCAGGATACATAACTGGATTCACATACAGGCTTCCCAGATTTCAGAAATTTTCAGATTCATTTTTACTTTGAACTCATGCCAAAGACTCGGAACTGTACAGACAGCAAAGCTCTGCTAGTAGATTCTGCTGACATTTGGAATCACCAGTGATTTGTTCTCAGGATGTCAGAACAAGGCTCTAGATAATAATTCATCCCTATCATGAACAACAAAATTCATAGGGTGGTTTCTCTCTTTACAGGGTATTTTTGACCTGTTTAAGTATTTTTTTTCCACCTACACAGACAATAAATTCTTTTACAGGAAGGAGACACTGACATAATGCTTGCAGAGTTATGGTGTTTCCTATAACCTGTGCTTCTGGCCAACATCCTCTAATGAATTTATCATCTATTGTGTGATCTCCCCTCTCCAGGGTAAAGTTTCTTCTCAATGTTGATAACAACAGGGATGAAAAATCAGCTAGTTGCCTTCAAGCCCAGAATCTGCGGTCCAGAAAGAATAGTAGTGGCACTGAACTGAGATATACTTTTATTCCAGCATAAATTGTACCTCACAGTGTTAAGATGTAATGAAATTTTGACTTGATTGACTTCTGCTGAGTTTCTGTGTTCCTTTTGAGTAAGTGGAATTTTCCTTTCCCCTTTTAGAGATGAGAGATTAACACCAGTGGCTTTTTTCTCTGCTGGGCACTGTGTGAACTTTCGTAAGGTCTACAGGTGTACTTGGGGCTGTAACTAATTCCAGATCTGCTTGTCCACTGCAGCTTTAGCCAAATGTCTCTGTCCTGCCCTCTTACTCCCTCTCCCAGGTCATCTTTCCAACCTGACCACTGATCCACAAAGCATGCACTGCCTTCCATAGGATCCACATAAATGTTCCAAGTCACCCTCTGGAATAATGATAGTGTTGTTGAACTGCCTAGTGAAACAGGCAGAGACCAGCTACCTGGGAATCTATAGCAAAAAGAGAAATGAAATCACTGTCACCACATTGACACAGTAACTGCCAGAGATGCTTCACTTCTCACACAGGCACACTGTGTAGCTTTTAAAACTACCCACATTCAACAGCTTCTGCTCAAAACAAGTTTCCACCAAGAGCAGCTGACAATATACATTAATATTGATGGGAAAGTCCAATCACTGGGCAAAAAAAAAAAATTCTAAAAAATCTCCCAGACAGCATCCACAGAGGCAGGTCTGTGTTCAAGCTGCCTATCATGTCAGGCTAGGGCAGATGTCAGCACCTGGAATGGTGTCTAGGGTGCTGAACCCTTCAAACCAACTACTTGTAATCCCAGAAGGACTGCTAGTAAACAAAGAATAGGGTTACACGTTCCCTTTTTTGGTGTAATATGCAATCTATGTGTAGTTTTTGCAGTTTACAGCCAATACAGATATTGCAAGCTGACACAGGTTGACTCTCTTCTTATAGATTAGGGTTAGAGCAAGTCCCAGTCTTCAGATGATAAATGAACTCTAGAGGACTGTATTTCATTCTGTAGGTGCTGGTCTCACTTTAGTAAGAACACAGGCTCCCAGATAATTACTTGAAGCAAAAGCTGCATGAAAGAGGGAATAATTTACCATTAATTAAACCATGCACTGGGGCTGCTGCATGAACAGGAATGATGGGGGCACACACAAAAAAAAATGTCTGGCAGTACATTAGTCAAAGGATGCACTGTCATGTATTTCTGAATACTTAATTGGAGTTGCACACAAAGTGGGTGACAACAATGCTTCAGAGCTGCTGATATAATACATAACCATCACTTTGACAGGAATCCAGTTCCATCTCAGACCCAGCTCACAGCAGTGGATTAGAGGGGGTGGGGGACTGAGAGTCATACCTTGGCTTCACCACAAAACCACACGAGAAGTATTTTGCACAGACTGTTTAAATGCTTGTTACAGATTCCATACACTCTTAAAAAACCCCTTGCAGAGCAAATATTTGTAAGTGTTTGTATGCTTAGGTGCTTTCAAGAGATGCTGCCCCTATGCAAAACTCTGTGCTTCTGCATTTATGCACTTATGCTTTTATGCCTGCATATGGGGATTAGCATGTACAGTTAATCCTTTCTCTGAGCCTAGTGAAATGTGCTGAGACCATTACTGCCAAGAAAGGGAACTTTCATCTCCTTCATACTATTCTCCACTAATGGGCTGTGTCTTGATAATTATAGCTCTAAAGGAAAAAAAATTGACCTTGGTTTGCCTACTGTAGAGCTACCATGGAGATAGGATACTAGCATTGCCCTAGAGATAAAAGCACAGGCAAGTTATTTGGATTCTAGTAATTGTTGAAAAATATATGAGCTATTTAAAAATCAAAATGCTAAAGGTCTCAGTTCTCCACTGCAGCCAGGGAAAGTGCTAAGTTTGCATAGCAGAACTGCACAAGATGCTGTGGCAATCTTACAGCTGACAGAAAGCACAAGTTCAGATACAACAGACTCAGATTCTGTCACCTTATTTTTCTCTTCCTTCTTTCCTTGCTTTAATTTTACTGTTTATGAGGTATCCGGTTCTTCAGCTGACAGAGACAGCAATGGACCCTTATATAGTAGTTTTAGCTCCTTTTAAGTCTTCAGGAGAAAGACAGTGACCAACTGAATTTTAATTTTTTTCCCTTGTAAGAACATTTGGATCTAAAATATCTGACTTAAATATCAACCAGCACTAAGACAGTACAGTAGGTTCTCAGATTTCCCTGTTCCAGGTTTGACTTAATTTCTGTGTAGAAATGAGATGATAGCACCCAGCTGCTTTGTAAGTGCTTACAAGAGAATGCTTGAAAACTGGAGGCTCTGTTCCTTTGCCAAATATTGCTTGTCAGGAATGTGTAGCAATCTGCTTAAAGAGTGAGGACATGGAACTCAGCTCTCATTCTACTACTGAGAGATCCTGGATATGCTTTTTCAGGAGTCAGCATCTGAATTTCTTTATTGATGAAATGCATATAGTCACCCAATTTTTCAGTGTAATATTTTAATATATTTACATAATAATTTGAATGACACATGCTGAGGAAGTTCTGAACATTATTATCCCTTTGTACATTTTTCTTGACCTTTTTTAGCCTAGCAATATAGTCCCAAAACATGTGCTGTCTCTACAAATACTCAGAGAAACTGAACCTATTCTATTTCTGAAGTATCATCCTGACAGATTTATGAAAGAAATGTTTGTTTTCTCCCAGGTGCTCAATGCTTACCTATTAAGAAATTTCATCTGAAAGTAATCTCTTGTGTACGGAACCAGTTTTCTTTCTTGTTTTGAAACCTGCTGTGGAAATGCATAGGTACATGTATATATGTTTCTATGTTTTTATAAAGTCCAATTTCTGGTTGCAGAGAAAGACCTGAAAAATGCACACTTGTAATATGAACCTATAAAAAGGTTCCCAAAAAGCAAAGAAGTTAGACAAAAGGAATAACTGAAAGAATAAAAACTTGAAAATGGCAAAAAAATATCATTATCTGAAATGGAAATAGGATGTGTACTAGACATTGTAAAAATACAACAACCATGCTTAGACACAGGGAGCAGCAGAAATAAAGAATGGAAGATCTGAGTGATGAAAATAAAAAGCACGTTAAATTCTGACAAATGGCAACATATAACATGGGTTAAAAGAAAATTTTAAAAACCCAACAAAAATCTATCAAAGTTGATGGAATCAGTAGATAAGCAAGTAGTAAAGGAGAAGATAAGGTTACTGCAGCAAAGCTGTGCATGCCTTAGGTTGATGTGCTACAGAGCAGAACAGGGATGTTCCTGATGAAACATTCCTTACAGGAGTTGATCTGAGGAAATCTCAGGTTTAGGAAGAATGTCTCAGAGAAAATATCACTGCTGGCAAGAAAGGGTTTTAGCACAAATCAGTGCAGTAAATACCAACAACTTGCTAGGAGCAGATGATGCTCACCCAGGAGTCCAGAGGCAGCTCACATATGAAACTGCTCAGCTGCTGAGCGAGCTCAGTTAAGTGCTGCTTAAATCACCACAGTGCCAGAGCTACAGGAAACTCCAATCAAACTTTTAAAAGGATCCACGATGAGCGACTGCATTTCTTCCATACCATATCTTTGGTCTAGTCGTGGTCTCTTTCCCAGGCCTTGGATCTGTGTTGTGTCCTTGTCTTTAGTCCTTTCCTTTAGCCTTCAGCTTCTGGATGCAATTCAACACCACATCAAAGAGGCTGTGCTGAGGTACTGAGAGACTCCTGTGGCACAGCTCCTAGGGAGCCCCTATTACAGAGTAGCCCTTTTCTGGCTGTTCCCTTTGGTTCCCTTTGGTTCCCTTGGTTCTCTTTCAAGGCAAACCAGGAAAGGGGTAATGACCTGTTGTGTTGACCTAATGCTGTGTAGTTAAAGTGGAGCTAGGACAGAGTTGGAGGAGTATTTGGGTTCTGCAGTAAAAAGCTTCTAGGAGGACTCATCGATAAAACAAATCTTGAGATTTAAGGATCTTTTAGAGAAAATGGTACTGGTAAATGGCCCATTTTCCTCGTGGGCCATCAAAGCACCTCAGAAACACATGGTGGGATTCCTATGTATAATCTGTAAGGATCTGGAGGAGGTGTGTACTGCAGTCACAAGTTGCAGAAGCTAAACCAAAGTTTTGAGATGGTTCAGGCTAAAACGGATGCCTCACTTCTCGGTACACCTTTACAGCACAGACTCTTCATGCCTGTAAGCATTTTCTGCAGGAAGCAGTTAGTGGTCCCTGCTGAGAGACAGGGATCAAAGGAGCGAACAGGCTGTGAGTGGTGATGGGGCATTCCTGACTGTGTCTGGAAATGTGTCCCACTTGCACAAATGGCAAACCACTAGAGAGCAGCATTAAATCAGGACTTCTGTTATGTGTCTGAACATAAAACAATGCTTTAGTGTGATGTTTGCAGTTGGACGCTGGTTTCAGACCAGGTTTTACCAGAAGCAGGGAAGCTATAGACCAGCCAGACCCATCTGGCTCAGTCCTTGGGTACGTAAATACTCAAATACTGAAAGCAACCTTCGTAGCTTGTCTCCAGGAACCCAGCTTTCCTCATGCATCAGGTTCAAAAGCTGTAGTAAAGTCCTCTTCAGCCTACAGCTACTGCCAGTCAGAGAAAACCGACTTTGCTGTAAATGCTTCAGCTGATTCTTGCCTCTAGCCATCAGCTGGAGTTAAGGCTCATGACCACTGGAGTTATCTCCAGTGCAGAGTCTTTGGAGTTGTGCCTCTCCTTTCAAACACAATGGTATCATTCTGACACTGGAAAGGTAAAAGATAAGTGGTGGTAAAATAGCAGAGATCACACTGCTGCAGCAGGTCTAGGAGGAACAGAGTCTGCACACATGTTGGTTTTAAGGTAATTTCAACATAGTTCAGTATTGACACTGGCGATTTTTTTCTTTTAAAGAATAAATCTTTCTTTTAAATAAAAACATATCTAAAATCTGGAAATATGTCAATATATGCAGTGGAATAAAATGCTGTAACATCCACCACAATTTACTAATTATATTAAAACTAGCATTCAAAGGTTTTTGTATCAAGTGTAGACTTTGCTCAATAGTAACCTTTTCTATGAAAGGTTTGCTTTTGCTGCCTGGTAACTGGGACAAAGTAAGGACCAGGGACCAGGTTTAAAAAATCTTATTTTTATGATTTTGACCTTTTCTGCAAAAGCCAGAACACTTTTGCACTTGATCAAGGTCAATGATTTAATTATTCTAAACTGATTAACTGACTGGCAACTCAAAAGCAGGAAAGCTCATTTTCTTCTCTCAATCAGTTAATGAGGCATGAATTACATGCTTTCACTAATCCTAGCATCCTGAAAGACACAATATCTGTAAACAGTTAACTCTTAAATAACATAATTTTAAACACGAAGGAAGTTTTGTGTATGCTTTTATTTTTTAACTCTTTTCAGCCTGTTATAGAGTAGTATAATCGCTTCATTTAATGGCTACAAAGTTATTTTAAAATGCTCTTCTGCAGAATCTGACTTCGGTCTAAATGCAGAGTTGCTCAAAACAGCCTTAAAAAGAGTTGTCATGTAGTAAGTGCAATGCTTTCTATAATTTTTACTTTAAAAATTAGGATTTTTAATGTAGTAAGAACAGTTGGCCTGTTCAGACATGTAGAGATATCTGCGATTCTTCCTCAAAAGTAATAAGCTTCCTAAGGTGAACATACAGTTGAGTTATGTCTATGGTTTGCTCACTAGAAATCGCCTGCATAACCTTTAAGTGAATAGCTGAGGAACTGAGCTGTAAAGTGATATTCCACTGGATGCTTAGACAATCACATGGCCATTCACTTTCCCGAATTTTGTTTCCCTTCACAGGAAGGGAACCCTTCAAAGGTTCATTCACTCTAATGCTTTAGCCAGGGAAAATGCCCCTGTACTTTCTCATTATGGAAAAAACATGGGACATACTATACTTATGGCTTGTGATGATACCTGTTACTGATACAGAGCTAGGGAAAAACCCTATACTTACACACCCACAGGTGTTTGGTTCTTCTGACTTTGTCATTTAAGGTTTTGCCAAGAGCGATTTGGATTACATGGTGAAAGGAGTGCCCATTCTCTGCCGTGGAATAAAGGTGAAACTAAGTAAGCATCACCAAAAATATGATGAACATCATATTAACATTTCTAACAAATAGCAATGATAAAATATGTGGCAGATCAAGGACAATGTTGCTAAGAATGAGAAATGTCAAATGCAGTGTAAGAAAAGGCATATGGGAGAAGTAAAGCAAGTTACAGCTGTGTAGTCAAATTATTTGGATAGATAATGAAACCAAGACTTGAACAGTATTCTGGTAGAATATCAAAGCAGATAATGTAGACAAGCAGCATCAAAAAGAAAATTTGCATCTATGAGACAACTCCTGATAATGCGTTATCAAGTGATGCGAGACTTTGGTCTATAAATTAGCCTTGAAAAATACCCAGTTGTTTCTGGCAGTCAGGAAAATTAATTAAACCATGGGATAAATCTCTTGATTTGAGGGTTTTTTTTCCCATGGAATGCATATGCAAAACTGTATGGCAGAACTTCAAAGGGCCCTCCCATCCCTGCTTGCTGCACACCTGGAGTGACCCAGCTCCAGGCTCTCCACAGTGATCTGGTCTTGTTCTCTTGCTTTTATTGCTAATAACTTCTGTCCTCTCCTCTGTCATTTTGTGATGTGTAGCAGCAGAAATATGCTCCTGTGACTCCTTCTGTCTCTCTTTTGAGCTGATCTTGACTAGACACAGAGGTTGCTTGGAACTGTACTGGAGGAGCTCTGGTTAACGCTATCACAAATGAATGAGGACTTCTGAACTTCATCCTCTGATCAGCCAGAGAAAAAAGGGTTCTTTTTATCTGCACTTCCTTATTGCAGCATAATCTACACAGAAATTATAAGTGTAGATAAATTGTGGAAGTCACAGATATGTGGAATGTTTTAGTAAGTTGAGGAGCAAACTATTAGTAGGGTAAAATGAAAATATTAGTATCAAAACTTTTTATAATATCAGCAAAAATTTTCCTGGCAAAGTACTCCTTAAAAAAAAAAGGACCAGCCCATATATCTCTCTAAAAAGGTATTTAAAAATCTTCATTTGCTGTGAACCACATAGGTTTCTGAATTTTTTTCTTTGCAGGAAATGTTAAATTTTCTTGCTTGTTTCTTAAAGAACTGATATAGTAAATCTTTACAATTTTCTGTAGCTCCTCAGTATTTGTGCAGGGGCTGAGGCTGGGAGAAGACAGAAGGATCTGCCTGCCTATGGTCATGTTCATGTGGCTTTAGCATGAATATTCTAATTCTGAGGCTTACTCTTACAGTGTGAGTTTTCTAGGATTCAGCCTGCTTTTCTAGTCTTGTTCCTATTCCTGGACATCAAAGGAAGGAGGGCTTCCTAGAAGCTGGGATGCTAAAACTCTGTGACCTGGTGGTTTTCTGTATTTGCAGACTCCAGAAAGACACACAACTTCTGTCAGCAATGATTATATTGCAAAATACCATGTTGGAAAAACAATTCCTGTCAACAATCAGATTAATCTCTGACTCCAAAAGATTTCTAGTGCTCCTGGCCAGAAATGCCTGTCTGGGAGCTGTGCACAGAGGGGACAGGCAGAGAGATGGGTTCTGCAGAGCAGGGTGTCTCCTGGCAGCAAGCCAAGGAGTTACTATTACAGGTAGTCAGTCAGTGTGGATGGATCAGAGAGTTCCTTGCGATGGAGTTTTGCTGTAAACAGACTGCTGCCGGATATCCTGTCCCTTGGTCAGCAGTGAGGGGACCTGCGGCAGCTCATGGGTCCTGCTTAGAATTAAAGATGAGTCACTTTAAGGTTACTGAATTTTCTTTCCTATTGCTCCACTTCCTCTGTTTTCTAAAGATAAATAAGAAATGAGAGCCTGGAAATTCTCTTGAGAGGTCCTGCAGCTTGTTTGTTTTGTGAAAATACTTCTTGTTATCTAATTTTTTTACTCTTGTTAACAACAGCAGGAGCTTTCCCATAAAACTTGCCCCAAGTAAAATAACCACAATTTTGAGAACTGAGCTGCAGAGCAGAGAAGATAATCTTGGAAATTTGAAGATGAAGTACTTTCTTCTGCCAACTCATTTAGCATTTCTCTGTAGCTTTGCACTAAGTAAACCTGTCCAGGTGTGTCCCTGCTCTGGGATGTTGAGAATTTACATTGCTGCTGCTGAGTTGCTCTACCTTAAAATTAGTTAGAAA
Organism: Daphoenositta chrysoptera; assembly: GCA_013397915.1. Lineage (NCBI taxonomy): Eukaryota > Metazoa > Chordata > Aves > Passeriformes > Daphoenositta > Daphoenositta chrysoptera. The sequence continues at coordinate 2,197,230 of VZRO01007291.1, read as the reverse complement.
CTCTTACTGCTGTGATTCTACTTGATAGAAGTTTTCTGCTATGGAGATGAGCATGTACTAAAATATGATTTTTTTTTTCCAGAGAGCTACAAGAAAGAATGACTTAGGTGAGTTTGGTTGTAATTATTATATAAATAACTACAGGTTTTGGTGGAGGAGCTGCATCTGTATACCTCAATATCATTATTTGGTGTATTTTTCTCTTTGAAAATGTTTTTTTTCCAGCGTCAGTAGAAGGCAATTCACAGAACTCAAGTGTGTTTTAAAGTCACAATCAGTGTGATTTTTTATGCTGTTGCAATAAAGAAATTAAGAAGAATTATTGAGCAATTGCTACATGAAATGCTCTTTTCCATATGTAGACCTGGCAAATCAGAATATTTTTCACTTTGTTTTCTTTCCTATGTGATATATGGCACTTTCCTGTCTGCTATACCCAATACTGTTGTAATTTTTTGGCCTAATAACAGATAGCTTTTGTCTGTGAGAAATGTATTCCCAGTATTTTAGAGTCAGAACTGAGGAATATGTCACAATGTCTTATGTCAAATTCCCAGTTAACCTGGAAATTAATAGCTTGAATACATTCAATATGCATGATGAAAATAGTAACTTCTTTTGTATGATTAATCCTATTTTTACAGAGGTCAGTTATGATTTTTCTTTAATTCCACAAGCTCTAATGAAGAGAACAATGACTTATAATACTTAGCAGTCCCCTCTGAAAGCTCCCAAAGCTCCTTAAGCTAAAATTTATTTAGTCACGACTTTGATTACAGCTATACTATGACATTTATAGTAATACTAAACTTTTCTATCAAGGAAGCAAGGCAGACCTAACCAGTCTTAGTACACTAATCCTTCCTCACATTATTAGGAAATTAACTTCAGTGAAAGAAATTTCCAAAGATACAAAATCTTGGTTAATGTGTACCTCTTGTCTCCCTTTCTGCACAGGTATTTGCCTTCTCAGTGCCTTGTCTGTTCTTTATTTTCTACGTCTGCCAGGTAGTGAAATAGCTGTGTATGAAGGAGACATCCTCTTGCGAAGAGGGCGACGCAGTGCAATTAACTGTGAGAGTTGTTTGTGGCCCAAGTCACAAGATGGACTGGTCAAGGTTCCAGTTAACATCTCTTCTGATTTCTGTGAGTGTGTGCAAATGAATGCTCTAAAGTTAGCCTGGATTTTCCAGCCCCTATACTCCCTGTTATTTTATGTTTCTGTGGCATGAACCAAAAGCAACCTTTGCACAAGTGAGAATTTATTGACACGTCTCTTTTGCTATCCTGTTAGCCCTGTGGAATTTTGGCTAGGACTCCACACAGATCACACTAAAATATGTGGTTACTTGGGCCATAGTCAGGTAATTAGTTGTAATTTCAAATATTAGCTTGTTCCCACTAGGTACAATGTACTTTGACATTTAGCAAGTACATTAGAAGAAGAATAATTTGTTCACATTATGAATATATTTTTGTTAAAATTACCACTAGGAACATGGTTTTGAACTCTGTAATTTTCTTTCAAATCTCTCATAGAAATATTCCCACACTAGAACCCCTGTAGAGGCAAAAATGGAGGAAAAATCCTTGGAGATATTTTTTCCTTTGTTGAGTCCCTGTAGTCAGTCAATTAGCTCTGTACTGTGCAAAAGGCTGCAGAAGTGAGTTCCATACAGACCCTTCTTCAAAGATTTTACCTTGAGAGAAAATGGCATGGAAGTGAAATACAGCCTGAGCCTGATTCCCATTCCTCAGGGAAAGGAACTGAGGAAAGTCTGCTCTGTGTTCTAGGCTGCTTCTCTGCCCATGTGCCTCCAGAACTGTAGTATACACTCTTGTGAATAGGTGAATTCCCTCTATCTCCCTCTCTCCAAAGTTTAAATATTAGCAAATTGAGATACACATCAGTTGTAGATGATTCATAAGTGAGGAAGCCAAATTAGGCCAAAATGTTCCAAAGTAGATAAACACTCTGATCTTTATTTGGTACCTGAATAGAAACACCGTGATCTTCAGAGCCTTGGCCGTCTCAAGTGATTCCAGGGGGGCTGTGGCAGGCATCTGTTCTTTCTGAAAAACAAAACAGGGTGCTTAGCTACAATCAGCTGGCTCATTTGGGATGCTTTAATCCAACTATTTGTATCTGAAACTGTCTCATCTCTTCTGTCTCATGGAAGCAACAATGCCAATCTTTTGCTTTCCATCAGCTGTCTCCTAAATAATATGCATGTGGGATAGCTGTAACTGTTATACTTCCCTATAAAAGTCCAATCAGTTTGAAGATCTCTGAATGTTTTATGCCCTTTTTTTATTATACTTGTACTATAAAGAGCTAATGAGTGCTGTGAAGTTTTACAGGAATGCACCCCATCAATGCACCTTGATTTTTGATTAACCAAGAAAGATTTCTCCTGGCCCCCTTCTCTTTCTAGCAATAACAGAGAGGTCTTGGATTGCTGATGCTTTGCAAGAGATCTCCACACTCACCTGTGTGCAATTTGTAAATCGCACTACAGAAACAGACTACGTGTATGTTGAACGAGGGCAGAGGTAAGCTCCCTGTCTCCTGAGAGTGGCAGCACTCAAAAGGTCTTTCAGATTCTTTTCTGGTTTGTTTTGGATTTAAGTAATTAGGTTTCTTTTTATCCTAGCAGTAAAGATTTAGAGAGCAGCTGCAGTTTGTCATTTTTTTTTAGATATACTGGTAGTTACATCAGCTAATAGGCTGCAGGAATAAATGTGTGTGTGGATTTAAAGATAACTGGGTGTAATTAAAAAATAATAAATTTTCCTTAATTGTTGTAAAAATTTAAATAAGTGTAATTGCCTCAAGTTCTTTGCTTAATACCTTATACTGCCTCACCTTTGTTTGATATAGCCAATTTACTGGTTTAAAATCTGCCATCCTCATCACAAAGGCTTCATTTCCCACCCATAGTGTCATTTGGCAGCTTTCAGAAGTCTAGATATCTCATGCCAGTGACTATTTGCATGTCCCCTGCTGTGGCTGCATATCTAGAGAGCCTTGGTGACAAAATCAATCCATCTATATATATGTATTTGCTAGATGTGATCCTTTGGGTTATTGATTGCTTATTCTTAGCTGCTGGTCATACTTTGGAAAGATTGGAGGACGTCAAGCAGTAGGCCTGGTGAAAAATGGTTGCATGGATAAAGGAGCAATTCAGCATGAAATGAACCACGCTCTGGGTTTCATCCATGAACAGGCACGGAGTGATCGGGACAGGTTTGTCAAGATTATGTGGGAACACATAGTGGCAGGTATGTCCACTAAATCTTAAGAGAAAATACATACAGTTAAAGGAGAATGTTTCTCCTGTGAACAACAATGCAAATAAGAACCATGATTAATGCTGGCTGAATTCCAGCAGCAGCAGATTCAGTGTGATGGAATTTCTTGTTCAGTGTTTGTACTAAGGGAATTTCTGTGGCTACACCTATGGCAGTGTAGCAGATGCAGCCTAAAAGTAGCTCTATATAGTCATTTTGATTGCCATCTTGAGCACAGACCCCAAAATACCAAGATCATCAGGAATGCAAAATGTTGCAAAGACTTGGCCAGGAGGCTATGGGACCCTTAACTGAAGGGGGGGAGGGTCAAGTGTGACATTGGAGAACATGTTGGGGAATCACACAACTCTATCCTGGGAAAGCCATGGAAATAGGGGAAGGCAGCCCGTAGGCGTCTTGGCAGTGAGTGAAATGCACATATCCTAAAATGTGTATGAACAAGGGACTCAATGTGGAAACACTGGAAACACATGCAACCATTATCATTTGCAAAATTCTGGGACCTGGCTTGATGTGAGAGGAAAGACTGTAATTATTTCTTCGTCATGGACAGGATCATGTATGCATGGAAAGAAGGAGCCATGGGGAGCAATCAGGAGTGGTAATTCTGTAGAGGAAAAACAAGTGGATACTATTTATGGAAAGGAATGCAGAATGAATAGTTTGGGCATGTGCCCGAGATCTGTGTGCTGGGAACATGGGCTCATATACAAGAGCTCCAGGCTCTGGGGAGGAAAGGGTAGAGAAAATGGCAAGAGATCCAAGGGAAAGTGAGAAAGTGGTACCTAGAAGGAAAATACCAGAAGAAAGTATGCAGGGAATCACTTGTCTGACAGCTGGTAGAGAGCTGGGCAACCCATAACAATTGTGAAAATACAATAGTCTATTTAGCTTATTATAGAAAATAATAGCAAATGAGTCTGGACAATTGAATACCAAATTCTATTAAGTCTTTCAACAAATAAGATACTCAGCTACTCAATATCATGCACAGCTGAAAATATATCCATCTTTTATCCAGATGGAACTTGATTGTTTTTATTGCAAATTCCTAACACACTGTTCTCCAAACTTTCTTCAGCTATTCCCATGATATTTTGAGTAAATTCCATTTGTGTTGTTCTTTATTGAGGTTTCAGCTCCACTGTTAAGGTGTAATTTTGCTGTGAGTTGTTTGCCATTGTACAACAAGGGTGTGCCATGTTTGAAATGTCAGCAAAGGATGTGCTAGGAAAGAGAAGTTGAAAACATGAAGTTACATATACTAAACACACATCATCTTACACTGGTTTTGCAAAGGGAACTCCACAGGTTCAGATGTCATAATTCCTGAAGGATATAGACGTAACCAAGCTCTGATTCAGGCACAGTATCATGAAATGATAAATGAGGGGGGAGAGGTAAAGAGGACGAGGCTCTGCCGAAGGAGATGAGGTTTATCATGGGTGTTTTAAGTGTTTGCCATGGGTGGAGAATGAGAGATTGGTGTGGCAAGGGAGACAGAATGCAGAGTGTGCAGCTCAAGCACTGTAGGGAAGAAATGCAAAGATATGCAGGGAAAAGGAAATGGAGAAACAATTATGTTTATGGAGGACTGCTAATGTACATCTCATGTAAAAACATGCTGCTGTTAACAGTGCTGATGGCAGAGCTCCTGCTGACCTTGGTGGTGCAGAACTAGACCTCAAGACCTTTTCCAGCGTTCCAGCTCTCTCACACAAGCTGTTTTTCTCCTTCCAGGACTTTCACATTGTGGATGTTTTCTGGGTTTTGTTTTTATCCAGCAATTTACCTTGGAAGCCATCCTACTTCTTTGTTTTGACAAAATGCAGCCTGATCAGTTGCTGTCCACTTAGCTACTTGAAACTCAGCTTGTTTTTCCCAAACTTTTGGGAAAAAAAATATATTCAGAGTTTTCAACCACAGCTTCCTTTTCAGCTCTTCTGAGTCATTGCATTTATATTCTAGCAGAGGTAGATTTTTTTTTTTTTTAGAGTGGAAAAGATGGGCTAAGTCCCCAAATGTGTGCAGGTCTAGGCAGCCAGATCTCCTTGGCATGTGATGAGGTAGGTAGTAGTTTGCTGGCAGCGCCTCAGTCCAGCCAGGATGCTGTTACTTTTTCTTTATTTAGCAAAGCCATTCAGCAAAGCACTTCTGTGCCAAACAGTAGCCATATGCTTCAGTGTTTCACCACGTTTGAACTGTGTTCTCTGTTCATCACCTCAAAAAAAGCTGCACACTTGCTGATAATTCTTTCTGAAGTCAGTATAGCAGATAAGAGGGACTGAGATTAAAACAGAGTCAGGAGGGCCAATGCTGTTGAGAAACAGTTTAAGCCTTGACTGAGTTTTAGAGCTATGAAAAGCTCCAAATTCATGTTTATCCCAAATTTTCTATTAGTTGGGATTTCGAATCTTCTTTTTGCATCTCTTAGCCCTCAGCCCAGGACCCATGCTGAACAACATTACTGGCTGAGACTTGATCTGGTTGCAAGCCTGCCAGCTGAGTTGTGTAGACCTTAAGAATGTCCAACTCTAAACTCTTGTCCAGATGGTCTGTGGTTTACAAACCACATTTGTAGTTACAATAATGAAGGTACAGAACTGGAAAGGAGTGCTCAGTGGTTAGGGCTTTAGTCTTAATGCCAGGCTGACTGCATTCAGCTCCCTGCTCTGACAGTGCTTGCTTGCCTGTCTTACCATGGACAAGACAGGATGTAATTCATATTCATGATCTCCAGTCACTGAGAAAAAGAGGTGCCTTCTTCACATGGAACTCCCTCCAACTGTGTCTCTCTTTCTTTCCCTATCCTCTGACTATCCTGGAAGCCCTGAGGAATACCTTCAGTGCCTAACTTGGAGAAGCAAAGCTAGGTGACATGAAATCCAGTCTCTGTCCCTGGGCCCCAGCCCTGGATCAGTGTAACACTTTCTTATCTCATATTGGCTTTTTAAGGCTAAACAGATGAAAAGTAGTAAGATGGTCAGCAACTATTCTGACAGAATTTGTTTCTCTGCTTCATGTGAGTCATATCACTTCACTCTAGTCACTGCTGATGGGTTTGACCAGAGACAAAGCCAGAACACGGCTCGTAGCATGGACTCTGGGGCAAGTAACAGGTGAAATGTATCCCTTTCTTTTGTGGCCTTATAACCCTGTGGTGGAAGGACTCAGCAAGACATCACCCATGCATAGCTCTGAATTTTTCATCTAGGTGACCAGCCAAATGTCCCTCTTAAGGTATGGATGCAGCTTTGGGGACATAGGTTGCATGCTTACAGTATTCAAGATAATGCACTGAAATTTATTTGGAGACGTGTTAATGAAGATGGATAGAGGAATACTTTTGCTTGAAGAGTAGAATGTATTCATGGGTTATATAAAAACTTATTTGATTATCTTTATATTCTGAAACCTACTAGACTGTAAAAATGGGTTCCCATGGATTTCAAAAATCTCTGGTGGTTTTGATAGATCCAACATCTCATGAGAACACATATTAGTATCCTATGTTACTCTCAGGATTACAACAGCAGGCAGTGTACTATTAGAGCAGTTACAATTGTTCTGACTGAAATGTTGCTCTCCTACCTTACAGGGGAACAAGGGAACTTTGGAAAAATGAATTCCAAAAACCTGGGCCTTCCCTATGACTACTCTTCAGTGATGCACTACGGCGCGTAAGTTGTTTGCTGAGATGTCTTTTTAAGGGAGCAAACAGCTTTCAGATCTCGTGCTCACATCTAGGAAGAGGGAGTTGCTCTGTGCAGGGAAATACTTTTGCTGTTCATTTAAAATTGAGTGCATGGACATAATTAAGGGTGAGCATACTTCCTTTGTCACCAGGATTCTTGGAAAACAAGAGTTGATATGGATAGAAACAAAACACAGGACAACATTTTCTTGCACTGTACTCTTGCCTCTTGCTAAAGGCCTTTGACATGGCTGTGGCCCAAAGTCTAACTCTACTGAATCACTGATCTAAACCAATTCTGAAGTTTAAATTATTTTGTAAATGTAGTAACAGCTGATCATAGACAACAGCATTTAAGTATAGAGGCAAGAAAGATGGAATTTTTTATATCATTGAGATATTTTATGCTGCCTTATGTTAATCTGGGAACACTGTCTAAGGCTCCATTTTAGTCCTTCATGTACAAGCTTTTATCATGTGCCTTCTCCTTTATTTCTACAAGCAAGTAAAAATTTCTGAACAAAACCATGAAATAAAACTGGACTAGCAGAAGGCAGGAAATCACAGAGAGCAAATAGGCAGTTAATAACTGAGACAGAACTATTTCTGCTCCTCTACCTCAGGAACCCAGAAGGTGGGATTCAGTCCATTTTGCCAGACATTGGTGAAAGGGCTTTTCACTCAGGACAGTGCAGCTTTTTCTGCTTTCTTGTTTTCAGCTGCTGAACACCAAATGTCTGCCATGCTGGTCCTCTTCAGGGAAGACTGTCTGGTCTCTCAGAAGCTTCTTGTCCATTTCCATTAAAATTATGTTTATGGGGTACACAGAAAATGATTATACAGTTAGAGAATTTCCCTGTCTACAAAAAGCAATCTAGAAATGTGATTTCCTTATTTCTACAGGTATGATTTCTCCAGCACTCCAGGAAAACCAACTATTGTACCAGTTCCTGACCCCTCTATACCTATTGGGCAGAGAGAAGGGCTGAGTAACTTGGATGTAGCTAAAATCAACAAGCTCTACAAGTGCAGTAAGTGCTGTAGATAGAAGGCATGTGAAGACAGCTGATGTCTGTAGGCACTGACAGACAGCCCCCCAAGGAAAGCAGCCCACAGTCCCTTCAATACATCTCTCTCTCACCCTACAACAGGAAACAGAACTGTCCCTGTGCTGAACTGCTGCCTTGTTGGAAAGGACAATTTAGTTTCAATAACTCACTCTCATTTTGGGTTATCCTCACCTAATCCCTGCTCTTTGAGATACGCAAAATCCATTAGAGAAATCATGGTTGCTACCTCTGTCAAATTCTCATTTCAGGAAAGCAATGAACGTTGCAAAGCATGTAAGCTCTCCTCACCCATGAGTATATCTTAGAGTCATGTGCATCAGGAGTGCCAGCAGATTTGTGATTTCTCTTAATTACCAAATGACTGCAGGGCTGTAAGTGTGGGTGCCATTCAGCCTGATCAGAACACCTCTGAGGAGAAAACCATAGGCATTTTGTATAGATATCTACTTTCTTGCCACATCCATTTCTTAACTCATCCCTGTGGTATCTTAAGGTCTAGAAATACCTAGCATTCTTCTGTAAACAGGAACTCTTCAGCCAAGATGCACAAAGCAGGTATAACATCATGCTCCTGCAATGCACAGGTGTTGCCTTAACTCCCAGGACAAAGGGTAATTGATTTATATGGTATTTGACTTTTCTGGGATGTTATTCAATTTGTTTCCACCAGAACAGCGAGAAACATTAACATGACCTAAATATTAGTGTACTAAATTCTGCTCTTGTGTTAGAACTTAGTTATAATTAGAATTTAGAAGGAATCAGCATTCCTTCAGTTGGATTGTTAGGTACAGAAATCATTACTGAGAGTGGTCCGTCCAAATTTGCAACTGCGGATAAGACAACTTTACAATTTAAGTGTCTCAAAGATAGTGATAACAAGTACTCAGTGACATTTATTCTTGACAGTGGCGCTGGTAATGAATCACACTTCAATACCTTTATTAGATCCGTATGTTTTGGAAGAAAAGGACTAAATATTTTAAAAGGATAAAAACTCTGGGACTAAAAAAACCCACAAAAAGTCTGGTTGTCTCAGGAATAGTAGGGAGCAAGAGAAAAATGTCATAAATTCCTATGAGCAGATGTCATATATTCATATTTTGTAATTTGGGGAGTTACATAAAGTGCAAATAATGACGATGTGGGAAGACAAAAGACAGATGAAATCAGACTTTGTATACCAGTTACTAGGTCTGCAGGTTGACTTCAGTGCTCTCTGTTACTGTTTTCCCCCAGTGACTACCTCTCTTTGCTTTGACAAAATCTTGTTTTCAAACTTGATGCTTGCACACACTTATGAATACACACAGTTGCTGATGGAAATTTATGTATTGCTGTCATTGAAAGTACTTCTGTGATTGAAGTTAAGGAAGTTCACAAAAGATCCAGGCCTTTTTTAGTAAACTAAAATATGTGAGTGAAGCCCTATTGTCTTAAAAAAAACCCATCAGTAGTTGAAAAAGGTAAGTACTTTAACTACCTTTATGTCACTTGCAGGTTTTCAATAGCTTTTACACGAGGAACATCAATACAATTGCAAGCATTACAATTAATTTATACAAACTTGACTGCTGCAAATGGTTGAAGAGACTTGTCAGGCATTTCAGGAATATTTTTGTGCAGTTTAATTCTCTTCAACACTGTTTGGTTCTTCCCTTCAGATTGCTGTAGCTCTGTGTTGCCTAAACCCAAGGGCTCGTTCTCTTCTGTCAATTACCCATCCCCATACCCGAACAATAGCAACTGTCTGTGGTTGATCCGCATCCGTCGAAGTAAGGTAATCACACTTAGGAGAAAGAAGGTTTGAACCACAGTATCCAGGCTACAAAGCATTATTTGTTACCATGAGTAACCCCTGGGAGTCAGTTTCATGGATCAAGACATTTATTTTGTTATGCAGTGAATGAAATTCTCAACAATTTTCATAAGACTTAAGACTATTTAGAGGGATTATTTAACTCGATTTTTATCCAGTTCAGATTGGATGGCTTTTCAAAGACAAGCAGTAGTGCAACATAATACTCTGGGACCTCAGCACTAGGATAGCTAGGTGAAATTCTGTGCTCTTTTTATAAAGAAAGTAAAGTTTCAGTAATACGTGGATGGTAAAATGAATATGAAGGTTCACTTTGTAGCAAGTAGATGGTTTGAGATTTTCCCTGCATATAACATTAAACCCACTATCTACTTTTTTGTTTCTCAAGATTTTCCTGCAGTTTGAGGCTTTTGATCTCCAACGCTCCTCAGACTGTTCTTCTGACTATATAAAAATTTACAATGGGAACAGCAAGAGCTCCCCTGTCTTGCTGGACAAGTACTGTGGGAAGGGCCCGCTGCCCTCCTTAGTGGCATCTGGATCGACAATGCTGGTAGAGTTTGCAAGTGATGAGAGCATTACAGCCACAGGATTCAGAGCCTCCTACAACAGGGGTATGAACACGCCTTTACAAAGCTTGGAGAACAGCATTAGCAGTACTTGTATGGAAGAAATGAAAATTTTTACTATACAGTACAGAGTGGGTCTTTTTGCTGTCACTCCGTACACTTTCACAGCAATTGGAAATGCAGCAGGCTAGGCAATGATGGGTCTGAAGGTTCACAGCAAGCAGAAAATGGGATTTTGCATGGGTCTCATGTTAGTAATCCTGAGACCTTGCTCACATTCTTCTGAGAGCCTCTGTTAGGCTTCTTCTTATCTCCAGAACAATGTCTTTAAATAAAAACAATGCAATGACTGGAATTAATAGTAGCAGTGCAGCCAAAGAGCACAAAGACTGCAGAACTCAGCAAGAGACCTCAACCAATGAGATGCAAAGCCAGTATCTGGGCAAGATGTTATTCAAGGTTTTGTGGGATTTTATGCAGTGGGAAAGGTACTGACCTTGGATACCTTACACTTTCTGAATTAAAAGCTTTCCTTATGTACACAAAACACAGTGCTTCCTGTAATCACTTAAGGGGTGTCTTTTTTGCAAACACAAATTTGCAAAATTGTGTTTGCCAGACCAAATTCTGTTGTGCNTAAGGGGTGTCTTTTTTGCAAACATAAATTTGCAAAAATTGCAAACATAATGCATTTTGCAAATGCATTATGGACTGCCAGACCAAATTCTGTTGTGACATGCTTTCAGCAAGAAGGCAGTAGCCCAAAGTTGCCTTATTTCAACTGAAAACCCAAACTTCTTTAATGCATAAATTGAAGAAGTCTTAGAAATGTGTTATTTTTACTCTTTTTGCTTTATTCGATGGAGTAATTTCTAGAAAGCACCAGATCTAGCTTGATAATGCAATCTTGAATACTTGAGCTGATCCTTTTCTGAAGGGCAGTTAGTGCCATGAGAATGCTGTGCTAAAATGGTAACAGTTGATTGTAAAGTCAGATACAGCTTTAGATGCAGCTGTTCCCTGTCCTCCAAAGATTATTTATCAGATATGTTTCTAGTTCCTTCAGTACAGCTGCTGATACAAATACTAAGTGAAGAAATAAAGTACTTCAGCAGTCGATTTTCAGGGTAGCACATTTTTCCTTGAAGAAATAATACAATAGGGTGTAAGCAAGCTCCCTTCTACTGACAAAATGGTCCTGTTAATATATCTGGTTTTCTCCTTTACTCCACAGTGAATTGTGGAGCCACTTTCAGAGATTCAAAGGGAGTCATCACCTCTCCAAATTACCCCAATAAATACCCCAAAAACCGAGCATGTTTCTGGGTCATCACTTCTCCAGTAGGATACAAGGTAAGGCACAGATTAATTCATTTGTGGGTTTCATCACTGTCCTCTGATGAAACCTCTGTTTCCCTTGAAGAATAAGAGTTGTTATGTCACTTTTTCAGCAGACATTCTCAGAGTAAAAATATGAAAACAAAAATTCATTTTAAGAATTTATGCTGGATCTTGGTATCTGAGGTGCTCAGCAAAGGAAAACCTTTACACATGCATGGGAACTCTTAGGAATCTAGCCTGTACCAGTAGGCTTTCTTCAAAATAATCCCTAGTTGAGAGCTCCCACTCGAAAACTGAAACATCACACAGGTGGTGTTACTACGTTTCTCTAGAGGAAAGAATGTGAAGCATAGAAGATCAATCTTGTCCCTTGCTTCTCCTTCCAATCCAAATACTGATGAACTAAGCAAATAATTTGCTACTAATTTGCATTGCCATATGGGATCAGGATGTGGTGCACACACAGAATAAAAAGTGGTGCTTGCACACAAGGAATTTAGGCAATTTGTTGTTCAAAAATAGGTAAGAGGAAAGGCCTGGGAGCAAACCTGGAAGCAAAGTGCTTTGTTTCTATTTTCTCCAGATATCTCTAAAAATGTTATCTTTTGAGCTGGAATATAGTGACAGATGCATCTATGACTACTTGCTCATACATGATGGAAGCCGCCCTACATCACCTGCAGTTGGCCCTTACTGTGGGACAGAGAAGGTTGCAGACTTTACTTCCACTGGGAACTTTGTGCTGGTTGAATTCCACAGTGATTTAGTGTGGGAGTTGCCTGGATTTGCAATGAGTTATACATTTGGTAGGTAAGTACAATACAGATGGGGTTTGAAAAGTACAGAATGAGAGTAAAAGTCCAGGTAGCCACAGGTAAAAGTCAAGATGCCACCAATTTCAGAAAAAAAAATATAGCCTGATATTTTTAACAAGCTTGAAGTTTGACCTCTTAGTCTTTCATTGACAGTGGTGTAATTTGCATGGTGAATCAAGGACAGAAATGTTCCTGCCCATGGGCTGCTTCTGTCTGAGACTGTATGCTTTTTATTATAGTATTCTCATTGCTGGTGTTGCATGGCCAAACACAACAGCAGAGCTGAAACTATGTAAGCAGATTTTCAAGAACTTCTAGTGGTAGAAACTGTGCCCATAAAAAAATTCACAACATGGCTATGTAGCAACTTTAAACTGTATTCTGGCAAATCTTACTACCCAACCTTAATGTGCATTCCAGCATACAGAAAAATCTTCTGTATGCATCCATGCATACAGAAAAATCTTCAGACACGTTTACTTATGCTTTGAAGCCAAGAGCACTTACACAGTTCATATAGGCACCAGAGCTTAGCCTGGAAATCACCACTTGACACCAAACAAGTGTCATAGTACAGTATGACTTACAGTACCTCAACTCAAAGATTTGCACTATGTGAGATGACCCAGGTCAGGGAACAGATTTAACTACAGAAACTAAAGTTAAGAGTGGCAGGAACAAGCAGTGAGGGAGAGTGAATGGAATGAAGCACCTATTGTTGCCACTTTGCTGTGGCCTGAGTCAGGTATTGAAATTGTCCATCAGGTATTACCAAAATATTTTTTAAAAATGAGGCCTGAAAGCCTAATGCAAAGACCATTGAATGTACCTTGTGAAGTAGAATGTGAAGTACCTTGTCTGTAGAGAGAAATCCTCCTCCTCTAAGGAGATGGCTGGAGCTGAGAAAGAAATCACTACTGTAAACACCTAATGCTTTGCCTTGACTTGATGTATTCAGAATTAAATGCCAATGCCAAACTTGGAGATGCCAAAATGTAATGAATAATAAAAGACTTTGCTGAAATTATGCCTTTGTGAAGGAGAGCATGTAGAAAATACCAATTTGCTTTCCTGGTGCAGCCAAAAAAATTTTGAGTTATGATGACTTTGTAGTGGCTGGGGGAAGGGGTTTCAGGATCTGTAATGTTTTGCTTTTTAAGCACTGGTTAATTTCACCCATGGAAGAATGATAATTGATAAGGTATGGACATCAGGGTTTGCTTGCATCATGGTGGGAAAGTGCATGCACAGCAGGCAACAAATATTTGTATTTCTTACAAGCTCCCATCTTCTGGCTATAAAAAGTATTCCTTCATTTAATTTGGCTCACTATTTAGATAGACTTATTTTTGGAGAATGTAACTATTTCATCAGCATGACAGAAAATTAAACTCTACTTCTATTTTTAACCTTGACTTCAGACTGTAAAAATGCTAATTCTTCTCCTTGAGCCTGAGGACTTTCATGGAGGTGCAAAAGTAACAACCCTGTGACAACTCTCATTGCATAACAAAGTTGAATGGACCCTATTTTAAACAGACAGTGCTGGACAGCTTTGTAACTTGAGTATCACTTTAGATTCCCTTCCCTTGGTCTGATGTGGAGCTCTACATAGGTCCAATGTTTTAGATGTTGACCCATATTTGGTAAAAGAGCATGATCAGCATGTTCAAACAGCAATATACCACATATAGGAATACTGGTCTTGCAATTTTGTCCCTAGAAATATGGTTTTAAGTAGGACGTTGCCCATGTACAAATATGATATATAAATTGGCCCTTAACACTCATATTCTGAGCTACATGAATTTAGAGTAACCAGCTAGTAGACACCAGCGACAGTATAGTCAAAAGTTCAAGATTCAAATACCACAATAGGAAGATTTTCAGAAGTTCTAATTAAAGTTAACACTCACTTACCACACTTTTGAAATACAAAATGTAAGGATTTAACCTTAAAACACAGAGGGATCTAGCAGTGATGAATATATGCATTCCCATAGATGTACATAACTCATGACACAAACAGGTATTACCTTAATTGTGTACAAAAACAGATGTTTTTAAAGAGAGATCCACTTCCACAAGCCTCTGTGTGTGTAAGAAATAAGAGTGTTTGTGTCCACATATTCCTTTCTTACCTGCTTTGAGACTGTCCTGGTTCCTACCTGGGAGGCAAACCAGAGCCTTCGAGTGCTATGCTTTTGTTGTCTGTAAGAACCAGAACAGAGATCTGTCAATTACTGCTGCAGGAGACAAACCAGCCTGGAATAAAGCATTACAGAAGCACACAAAAATGTACTACTCATAGGTTTTTTTTGTGTTTAATTTAAAACACATTTCCCTTACATAAATAAATAACTCTGGTTGAGATGACACTTGCTTGCATGACTACAACCCCGGTTATGGAATCATACAATAGTTTGGGTTGAAAGGGACACGTAAAGGTCACCTAGTCCAGAACCCTGCAATAAGCAGTCATCTTCAACTTGACCAAGTTGCTCAGAGCCCCATCTAACCTGACCTTGAATGTCTCCAGAGGTGGGGCATCCACCACCTCTCTGGGCAACCTGTTAGGGTCTTACCACCCTCACTGTAAAAAATTTTGTCCTTTTATGTAGTCTAAATCAACCCTCTTTTAGTTTAAAACCATTGTCCCTTGTCCTTATCACAACAAGCCCTGCTAAAATGCTTGTTCCCATCTCATATAAGCCCCCTGTAAGTACTGAAAGGCTGCAATAAGGTCTCCCCAGAGCCTTCTTGTCTCTTGAACAACCCTGACTCCCTCACCTTGTCCTCATAGGAAAGCTCCAGCTCCCTAATCATCTTTGTGGCCCTCTTCTGGACATGCTCCAACAGGTCCTTGTCTTTTCTGTGCTGAGGACTCCAGACCTGGATGCAGCACTCCAGGTGGGAACTCACCAGAGCAGAGGAGCTATAACTAGGTAGGACAGAGAATGTACAGCTTACTGTGCAACAACTGAGTTTGGCAAGACACACAAACCAAACACCATTTAATCCCTCCTGCACTTCAAATAGAAATTGAAAGCCTTATAGGCTAAGTCGTCACATAGGATTTCATAATCGAGTTCGCTTTACCATGGGAAACATCTGCGGGCAAAAAAAAAGAAATAAAGGAAAGCTGCTGCTGCTCTGCTGCCAAACGGCCTTCGGTTCAGGAGCTGGAGAACTGCGGGGGCCGGGCCCCCTCTGGCGGACACCTGCAGGGAACGGGAACGGGAACGGGAACGGGAACGGGAGCGGGAACGGGAACGGGAACGGGAGCGTGTGGCGTTTCTTCTGCAGACAGGTGTGAGGGAGAGAGAGATCGAGATCTCCTGTCCTGGCCTGGCCGCGGCTCCCGGCTCCATCCGGCAAAGCAGCCGGGGCGTTTCCCGGCAGGGAGGCTCCGTGTCCTTCAGGCGATCCCTCCCGCGCACCTCTGCTGGCGCTGCTCCATGGATGGGAAGGCTTCTCTGGGTTGCCTCTTGTATTTTCTCTTGAAGAGCAGCACTCCACATTGCACCTGTCAATCGGTAGGCTGCACCGTAACATTAAGACTGAAATCTCCTGTTCCTGTCTTCCCGTTGAGCAGCTCAATAGCAAAGACAATGAAGGCTTTTATTTGAGTTTGTATTTGTCTCGATTCCCTGCTTTATGCCTACAATACCTGGAATTTCCGGGTGGTCTCTAACACAATTGCTGGACAGGTGCAAAGTTTAGCTTCCAGTTGTCTTTCTAATGTTTTCTAACATTAAAAAACCTAACCAAACAAAAACCCCAACAAGCAAAAAAACGCCAAAAATGAAAGATTGAGAGGGAACCCCCATTTTTTTCCTTCAAATTTAGCTTTATTCAGATACTAATGAGTCTTAACTTCCTTGAATAAATCAGTCAGTTTCCTAATTTAATTGTGTAGGTCTTTACAACGTGGGGTTATATATTAAACTGGAAAGAACACAAAATGTACCTGCAAACCCACACGGTTAACAGGATGACTCATGTGCACTCCGTGACTCTTTTCACAAACACTGCAGGACACTCCTGAGGGCAGGTGGACCAACACTGGCAGAAGGATGGGCTGGGGTAACTGGAGTTTTGCAGTTCAGCTGATTCCTGCTATTCTGAACCAGCATCTCACCACAGGTTTAGAACAAAAAAAAACCCAGAGCAGCTTGAGCACAACACTGTCAGCCTTAGAGAATACACTTTTTTGTTGTATTAACACCCAAGCACCGCTAATTCTCTCCGGGCCATGGCGCCTCCGGCGGGGCCGGGCAGCGGCACCAGCCTGCAGGTACCACAATGCATCGCGCGGCGATGGTAGCCCAGCCGGCCCGCGCTGGGGCCGTGCGGAGCCCTGGGCAATGTAGTTTATTCGCGGAGAATCGCCTGGCGTCTGAAGGCGGGAAGGGCGGGGCAAAGGACTACAACTCCCGTCGGGCCGCGCGCCGCCCGCCCCGTGTTGAGGGGACGGGGGGGTACTGTCCGCACCTCCCCGCTTGTGACAGCGCCACTCGCCGCCGGTCGCCGGGCCTGAGGCAGCCACAGGACCGGGGCAGGCCATGGAGCTTGGCCTAGCGGGGGTGCAGCGCCGTGCCTGAGGGCGGGCCGGGATGGATAGCCGCTGCTATGGGTGCGCGTCCAAGTTCTCTGTCTTCAAGAAAGAGGCAAGTCCGGCTGCGGGGGGTCAGGAGCGGGCCGGCCCCGCGGGTGCCTCCCCCGCAGTGTGAGGGTCGGAGAAGGGAACCGGGATCTGCTTCGCCCGGCGCCGAGACACGCTTCCCGGCCAGCATCCTGGCATTGTTGTCCTTGGTTACTGAGCTCTCGTGGTGCCTAATTCCGATATGTCTTTAAATATGGGAAATTACTGACCAAAAAAAAAAAAAAAAAAAGTCGTTGAATGCCATCCTTCTAATCCAGGGTTTTGTCATGGTCTCAGGCAATTGATACACACACTTCGTTATACTGTGGGGTGAAGTGGTGACTCAGCTCCCAGCAGTAGTTATGTGCTGGTGCTCCAAGGCTCTTGAGTCTCCATATCTTCAGCAGCAGCTGGTGAAACAGCCCTGTCACAGAAAAATCAGCATGACCCAGCACTGTTTTTCGTGTGCCTCGGCTCGGGCGCTGTGCCTGCGTGCGGCCGGGCAGAGCGGCGGGGGCTGTGTGGTGGCGAGGTGGTGAAGCCCTGTCCTGCCCCTCTCTCCTGTCCCTGCAGTGTGGCTGCAAGAACTGCGGACGGTCCTTCTGCTCGGGCTGCCGGAGCTTCAGTGCTGTTGTTCCCCGCTGCGGAAACACCCAGCAGAAGGTGTGCAAGCAGTGCCATGGAAAACTAACTGGGTAAGGCAGGAGTGGTTCTTCATCCAAAGACAGTTTCCCGCTTTTTTCCTTCAGTTTACATTCCACGTGGTGTTGCAGATTTCTGCACGAGAGCTCTGCCTTCTGTATGTGCATGGATGCTGCCTGTATCCCGGAATTTCAAGACAGGACATCTCTGAATTGTTATATGAGCTGTGCAGTCCAAAAATAGGAATCAGGATTTATGCCTGTTTTCTATGGTGACAAAGTAGTTTGAAAGCACCAGGTTTAAATCTTCATGGATGGTCACTGCATTCCTGTGCCTAGCTTAACTAGATGGGCTGAGGTTAAGCCACACTGTGGTTTTGCCCTGAAATCTACACCCCTTTAACAGTTCTGGCAGTCTTTTCAGATGTGCAGTAGTTGAGTAGCCTGACAATAAGATGGTCAAAGTGTTTTACTTCTGTGGGCAAACAGTGACATAAGTCCTCCTTGTTGAGGGGCCTCTGCTATGTGTGGCCTGAAGACATAAAGTTTTGTAGCATAAAATCTATAAAGTGTTTCCTTTTAAAATAAAACAGAATTATTTGCACACATAACCTGTAGACTTCCTGTTGAAAACAAAACATGTAATTCAGTAGCAGCAGGATTATACATGTGAACAAGCAACATAAGAACACAGGTGTACACCAGAATCCCTCTGTCAGCCAATTCTTCTGTGTCCTCTTTTTTTTCCTGCATTTCTCTTGTTCCTTTTCCTCACTTTTTTCCTATAGCAAGGAATTTTCACCAGCAAGGGGGGAATTTTCTGGCTCTGCCTTTTCTGTCTAAAGGAGAAGAGTCTCATTAGTGAAGATCTTCACGGGCTGCTGAAAACAGTGAAAGACAGTATTCAGTCTTTTCAGTTTTGAAATTTTCTGATTTCTCTTCACAACTCCAGAGCCATTAAGGAAACAGGGCCTTGATGTTTCTTCTGGGTCTTTTTTTCTCATCATTTTAAAATCAGCGCTATAGAGCTACAGCAGAAAAACAATCTTCCCTGACTGGATAGCAGGTAGATTATAGAATCATAGAATGGCCTGGGTTGGAAGGGACCTTAAAGATCTTCTATTTCCAACCCCCGTGCTGTGGGCAGGGACACCTTCCACTAGACCGGGTAGCTCAGAGCTCCTTCCAACCTGGCCTTGAACACTCCCAGAGATGGGGCATCCACAGCTTCTCTGGGCAGCCTGTTCCAGTGTTTCACCACGCTCCAAGTAAAATTTTTTTCTAATCTAAACCTGCGCTCTTTCAGTTTAAAACCATTACCCCTTGTCCTGTCACTACGTGCTTTTCTAAAAGAGTCCCTGTCCATCTTTCCTGGAAGTTTCCTTCAGGTACTGGAAGGCCGCAGTTAGGTCACCCTGGAGCCATCTCTTTTCCAGGTTGAATAATCCCAGTTCCATCAGCCTTTCCTCATAGGAGAGGTTTTCCATCTCTCTAATGAATTTGGTGGCCTCCTCTAGACTCACTCCAACAGGTCCATGTCCTTTCTGTGCTGGGGACCCCAGAGCTGGATGCAGCACTGCAGGTGGGGTCCCATGAGAGGGGAATAGAGGGGCAGAACCCCTTCCTTTGCCCTGCTGGCTGCACTGCTTCGGATACAGCCCAGGACACAGCTGGCTTTCTGGGCTGTGAGTGCACATTGCTGGGTCATGTCCAGCCTCCCATCCACCAGCACTCCCAGGTCCTTTTTGGCAGGGCTGCTCTTGATCTGTTTGTCCCCCAGCCTATGTTGATACCAGGCGTTGCCCCAAGCCAGGTGCACTACCTTGCACTTTGTCTTCCTTAACTTCTTGAGATTCCCCAAGGGCCCACTTCTTGAGCTTTTCCAGGTCCCTCTGGATGGCATCCTGTCCTGCAGGTAGTACACATAGGCTGTAGTTCTGTAAGCTGCATGTGTTGTTGTTCTTCATGCAAAAGCTTTCAGAGTTGAAGCCCTAGAACTTTGGAAAGTGTTCCAACAATGTTGCATTCAGTCATTACTATATGGGCCTTAGCTGTGACTTTGAATAACAAATAAAATATGCTAATTACCTTACATAAGTGTCTAGTCCCTCAACCTGAACACGGCAAAGTAGAAGACAGTTATACATGTCTGTGCTGTGCAGTGTTCAAGTGTTCTGGAAGATGTCATTATGATGGTGGTTATAGAATAACTTTTGTAACACTTTGTTTTGTTTGTCCATTATATAATTCTGTGTTTGTTGCATGCCCCAGCTTCTTTCGGAGTGTCCTGCTGCATGGAAGCTAATTACTCTGGGAGTCTTACCTAAGTACTCCCTACCTGCTCTCTGAACTGAGACGTGCAGGCTGTGGGAGGCAAGGGTATTTCAGCCCCACCTCCTTTGGATCACTGGTGACCATATTAAATCACATTCTGTTCAGATGCAAAACAACTGGACCAAAGGACAGAAATTAGGGCTCCTGCTGTCCTGAGCAGCTATATTATGTTAATCGCTTCCATAAGCTGATTGTTCTCATTATTAGTGAGGTTAAGAAAGTACCAAAAGGTCAGGAAACACCTACTGATTCCTCTTGAGCTGAGAGAGTAGATGATGAAGTATAGTCAGTATCTTGAGTTCAGAGAAATTATTTTTGTCTTCCAGAGATGGATCTCAAAGCAGTTCAGCAAAATGGTCACCACCAGAAAACTACAAAAAGTGAGTTGCACTTTCCAAGCAGTTGTTTTTACTGCAGACAAGCCTTTCAGGTCCTACTCTTCCCCTATGGATACCAGCAAAAGTGGGGCTTGTGATGTGGGTATTTGCTTGTTCAGAATTAGATTAAGGATGGAGCTTTTGTTCTGCTGTTTGGGTTATTTGTTTGGAGGGGTGGGGGTATGCTCTTTTGAATAGACTCCTGACCAGCCACTGTCTTCAATTATCTGTGGCTGATCAGAGTTGGCTTGGAAACAGGAACCTTGTGGTGAAGTGTTCCTTGTCTCCTGGGAAGTAATGCCAGGTGTGCTGTTCTTGTGAGCAAAGGTTTTCCTTGCTCTTAGGAGTACCTTATTGTGCTGATATTGGAGAGAGTGGTTTCATTTCTGTTCTGCACTGACAGTCTTCAAATAGCCTCTTGGGTTCACAGAGGATGTTTTCTTATCTCTGCCTTGAAACTCCTGTTCTCAATTGTCATGTATTTTTTCCATCCTTGTCACAGGCGTGTAGCAGCTTTTGAGGCTAAACAAAACCAGCTGAAAGACCAACAGAAGGCAGCTGCAAAACCCTCTGGTCAAGCAGGCTCCAGATACCACGGGCTCTCAAAAGAGGATAGAGCTATTGCAGAGAGACTGGAGAGGCTCAGGGAGGAAAGGAAACCAAGTGAGTTTTAGACAATACCATAAATACCTTGGGTGAGGACACTGCTGTTTGGGAAACAAGAAACCTGGAGGGAGAGAGAAGTGCTGGGCTTTAAGAGGCTGCGATATTAGGGGAATGAAGGCTTAAAATAAGACAGAGCATCCAAGTCCTGCTGCCACAATGGCCAAATTGCACAATGATTTTAGATCAGTGTTACAGTTTCATTTTGCTTCTTGGCATTTCTCTTGAAACTACTACTACTACTTTTGAGGCAGTATCTTACCTGTAAAATCACTTTCTCGTTTTCCATAGTTTGAGGTAAAAACCTATGTCAAACCCACCTGGAGTAGAATGAAAGTCTTTGGCCAAACTATTTTGAAGGTTTCCTGTGAGTCATTGTCTTGGGCAACAGCAGTTCCAGTCTCTGTGGGGCTATGTTCTGACCGGCCTTGTCTCACAGAAAAGGAAAAGGATTCTCATCCCAGTCCACAGCTGTCAGGTTCTGGGACAGCCTTGAGGTGCTTGCGTGAGAATAAACTATTTTAAACATTTTATGTGGTCTCTAGAAGAAAAATAACACTCTTCAAGATGGTTACCTGGTTATCATAGAATCATTGAGTCCAACTGTTAACCCAGCACTGCCAAGTCCACCACTAAACCATATCCCAAAGTGCCACATCTACACATCTTTTGAATACCTCCAAGGATGGTGACTCAACCACTTTGCTGGGCAGCCTTTTCCAGTGCTTGACAACCCTTTCTGTGAAGAAATTTTTCCTAATATCCAATCTAAATCTCCCCTGGAACAACTTGCAACCATTGCCTCTAATCTGTTATGTGGCAGGGGAGGGTTTCAGTCTGATATAGCTAGGATTGCATTAAGAGATGTGGGAGCAATGGACTGAACTGCCTAAATGACACTTACTTCTCTGCCTGTCCCTAGAATCCCAAGTCAGCTGATTGCCAGGTGACATCACCCTAATACTCGCCTTATGGCTAGGAGCTAAACTGTGAAGGAGACAAGGACTTGGAAGAAAGGGACAGCAGTTAGCATCAGGGTAGTCTCTGAGTCACTGCAGTGTGACCCCTCATTCACATCTGGGCTGGGCGAGGTTTTGCTCAGCTGTTCAGAGTCTGATTCCGGAAAGAAATACAATTTTAAGAAAAAAACCATAGCTTTTTGTTTTCAATAACAGAATGATCTCCTCCCTTGGGTTATTGTGAATTGCAGAGTCCATCCCTACTCAGGCTGAGATCGAAGCTAGGCTGGCGGCCCTGAAGGAGGATGGTCGGGGACCTGTTCCATCCACGCAGGAAATGGAGGACCGGCTGGCTGTCCTGCAGGGGAGAGATCCTCCTTCCCAGGCTCCCAGACCTGTAAGCTCCCTCAGCTCTTTAGTCAGCAATTTATTCTGAGCTGACACAGTAATTGGTGACACAGCATGTTAACCATTCCTCCTTCTTCTGCTTTTTTGTGTCCAGGTAGCTTCCTTCAGAAATCTGTTTCCTGATTGTGTCATTGCTCCAGAAGCAAATTGCCAGCCTTTACCGGTTCACTGCTTCAATTTGAATGCAACATGTTCCTTTATGCCAGATGTAGTTCATGTGTATATTTTTAATAATAGATGCTAAAGTTTTTTACTCTCAACTCATTTGTGTACCTGAGTGGACATAGCTTTTCAGAGCTGTTTGTGTTGGAGGCTTATCAGCCCTACCTTCTAATTACATCTTCTAGTTGTTACTACATACCAGCTGGGTAGAATCCTGTTAATTTTTCCAGAAATGGAAGCCCAGCATGATTTGTCTGAGGTTGCAGAGGAATCAGTTGGATATATGCCTTGAAAGCCTATAGGAATTATCTTGTCCTCCAAGATACTATTTGCTTATGGTTCTTTTTCATCTGCATGCCCAGCTGTAATCATAGGTCTCTGTGGGGCTGCTGGCTGGCACTGTTGAGAATGGCATTTTGTTTTCACTGGAGGTAGTGGCAGAGCTGGAGTTGGGACCCAGCAGCATGTACTCCTACACATTCAGCACCCCTTCGCCTTGTTCAGGTGACTGCTCTTAGAGCTGTGTGCATTCAGCACCTCTGAAAATGAAACCCTTACAAATCTTACACCACATAACTGTAATTTGAGATTCTCAATATCAGTGGAGGCATCTTTGTATGCTGCTCCCATCTAGGGTGACCTTGGCTGCCAAACTTTTCCTTTGATTGAGTATGCCACTTTCCTCTCATTTACCTTTTCCCACACTCCCCTGGTTTCTTAGGTACACCAGCCTCCTGATACCAGAAGCCTGGTCCAGCTGACAGATGACCTGTTAACTCAGCTGTCTGAGGAGGTTGCCATTGATGAGCGTTACAGACCAAGAGTTCAGCCTCAAGGTATCTGTTTTGGCTTCCAAAGACCTGTTTATGTCTAATAATGTATGTGCTATGCTGAGAAGGGACTATGTGCCTCCCTCTGTAACTTCCAGGTGAGCTGAGTGTCCAGTTTGTCCACATCTTCCCCTTATGACCCCCCACACTGACCAAGAGCAGCCATCTGGCTCCACACTGGGTCTCAGTGTCTTTGGAGATGGTTCCTTCTTGTCAGGCTTGTGTTACTCAGATTCTCTAAGGTGACTCATCCCTGGGGAGGAGCTGTTGCTACTCCTAATGCAGCTGTGCACTGTTACAAAGCATCAGAATCTGGCATACCATTGTCTTCCTGGCTGCTGTGCTTTCTCTGTAATCTCACTGTAGGCCACAGATTAGCTCATTTTCTTCTCTTCATGTGCAGTGGGGATCTTACTGGCATGCCTCTTCCCCTTGTTAGC
The DNA here is from genome assembly GCA_013397915.1 of Daphoenositta chrysoptera. NCBI lineage: Eukaryota > Metazoa > Chordata > Aves > Passeriformes > Daphoenositta > Daphoenositta chrysoptera. The sequence continues at coordinate 2,173,148 of VZRO01007291.1, read as the reverse complement.
CAGTTTCATGCAGAGCAGCAAGCTGCTCTCATAGCATTGTTTGTCAAGTTTTCTGTGCCCAAGGAACATTGCTGCTGAGTCACCAGTGTGTTCTGTGTGTCTGTCTGCAGCTGTTAGCCAAAGTTTGAATGACCTCAATCGGGAAAGTGAAGATTGTGTTTGCCCTGCAAATCTGGACCCAAAACAGCTAGAGGAAGAGAAGAATAAACTTCTGGCAGAAGCTGCTGCTGAGCTGTGGGAAGACAACACTAGGCAGGAAAAGATCCTACAGGTTGCCAAGAGACTGGCAGCACTCAAAGGCGAGGACCCAGAGAAAGGTTGGTAGCAGATGAGAATGCAGTCCCGAGAGAGGAATCAAGTTGCTGTGACAGAATAAATTCTTTTCTGAGTGTTTATCCATTTAATTTCTCTGTTCTGCAAGAAACAGACTGAGATTTGGTTCTGTCTACAAAGTTGTACAGGTTGGTTTGTCATTAAATCAACATGGAAGGTCTAAGTTGAGGGTAAAGGTTGGAACTGTAAGGTCAGACTGCTTTGTCTTGCACCCTTCTTTGGGATAATTCTAGCATGCTCTGATGAGGTTAAGCAAACTTTTAAAACCAAAGCTCTGGTTTTGGTGGGGATCTTTTCTTTCTCTCTTCCAAGTATTAAAAATAAACAGTAACATCCTTTTTGAGGAATCTGCACCTTAAAAGGTCAGAGCCAGAATGCCACAGCCAGCTCACATTACAAAGAATTGTCTCTGGTACCTAAGTGGGCACAAGAGGCAAGTGTGGGTTACAGTCACATTTCTTGTTCCTACAGTTACACTGGAAACCTATAAGCTCCCTGACAGTGATGAGGAAGTGGCTGAGGAGGAGGCCATTTGCAGAGTGCTGAAACAGGTCAGAAGTGGCAGCTGTGGCCATGTTTTTCTTCCTCTTGGTTATGCCCAAGTGTGTGTGTTACCTTGTGAGTGTACAAAGGATGTGTTTCTGTTTCTTACAAGAGTTTCATTCCTTACTTTCCTAGTGCTTTTCCAATACTAGCTCCCATGGGCTATTCAGCTATCTGACAGGCAGTTGACAACAATACTTCTAGTCTGTCACATTGTCTTTCCCATTCATGCTTGGTATCTCTTGTGGTCTGTGTGTGTCTCCTGTATAACTCCACTCTGCTGGTACTTCCCCACTTCTTGTTCTATGTGTTCCCCCAGCCAGTTAGAACATGGATGATGAGATATGTGCTCTGTAGCTCAGCTTACACCAACATTTCTCTCTAAAATGCCTCAATTGTCTTGCAGGCAGACCTGAGCTTAAGTTTGTCTGATATGTCACATGCGTGTGATTAGCATGGTGCTGAGGGCCTGATAGCTGCACTGCAAACAGTGTGTGTGAGCTGCAGGCCCCTGCTGCTGCAGGCTGTCCACAATGGACACAGTGTTCCAAGTGCAGAGCAAGCTTACATCTGTCTGGATAACACCAGCTGCATTCAGAGTTGTCATCTCCTGTTACAGCATGAGAGCAACAAACACAGGAGGTTTAAGGCCTAGAGTGAGGCTCCCAGCTGTGTTTGAAACGAGACTTCTTGCTTTATGTTGTTACCAGCTCACAGAGGAAGCAGCCCTGGATGAAGCAAGTGGATTCAACATTCCCCCAGATCAGACCACCCAACCAGGACCCTCACAACAGAACCTGAGTAAGAAATCAAAGCAAAAGGTCAGTGAACTGGTCAGGATCTCTTGAATTGACATATTGAATGTTCCAGGGTGTCAGGAGAGTGCAGTTCTGCAGCAAAAGTTTGCTGTATCCTAGGCTTGATGCAGAAAAAAAATTAACCAACCAGTTTCTCCAGAGCAAACAAACCAACTAGCTTCTGCAAGGCTGACCAGCTCTGAGCTCAGCTGTGAATCATCCTTGTACTTTTAAAAGGAATTGTTCCCTGGAATACAATTCCTTTCAGGCCGGCTTTGTATTGAATGTTACAGTGTCATGTAAACCAAGAGAAGCTGGTAGACACCTCACAATATGGATACTAGAGAATTATACACACATATATATGTATAATTAGATGAACAAGGCCACAGTGTAGTACCATACAGCCTGAACCAGAGTAGATGGGAGGTTTACCAGTGCTTTCAGCATGCGCAGAATAGAACCCTAATACAGCATTCTACGGTCTGTGTTCTCATATAATGTCAGAGGAAGGAATTAGTAGCATATCCTACTAGTAGATATCCTATGCTCAGAGTGGATTCTGGCCTACTGTGGAAATATACACATGATCTCTTATGTATATTACAAGAATTAAAGGCACCTGTGACTCACAGGCACCTGTCAGGCCTGCTTCCAGTGGAAGAAATTATATAATTGTAAACATTATCAAAACCATCCATGTCAGGTATGACACTTTGCATTTCTGGCATTTCTGGCATTTCTGATGTAAAAGATAGCGTTAGGAAAAGATTGTGTCAGGAAGCTGCCTTTGCCAGTGTCCAAGCACTATGTCTCAGTGTCTTTTCAGTTCTACAAGAGTTCTCTGTAAGGAAGAAGGAGACCATAGTTGTCTGTATGGAAATATTTAGATTATGATTTGAAAAGATCTTTTTGTCCTAGCCTCAGGTACATATGAATAGTAGGGACCTTTTGGCAAAGCACTTCCTTTGTCCCACAGTTCTCTTTGTACAATAGGGAGAAAACAATGCTCCCACCTCCACATTCCTTTCCCTTCTCACACAGCTCCTTTCAGCAAAACTGCTTGATCTCTTGCTTTTGCAGCAGGAATTGTCTGTCACATGACACTGTTGTGGTGCCTGCCAGAAGATCTGGGTTCCATGCCCTTAGCACAGCACACACAATGTGGGTGTAAGTCACTGCAGGCACTAAATGAGGCTGAATACCTGTTTACGTTCCAAGCAACACAGATACAAACCCAAATTCTAGCAACTACTCTGGGGTTTTATTTAACAATCTAGATGCATATGGAGCCTGTCCCTGTGCTCTGGGCAAGTTCCTCTCACAGACAGGATCAACAGAGAGTAAACTATGGACCATGGGACAGGTCACAGTGGCCATCATGCATTACAGTTAGTCCTTTATTGTCTGTGCTGGGGTTTGAACTGTCTCTTGTTTTCTGTGTGAATTAGAGCCACACTCCAACCACCACAGCTCTTGCAAGGGCAGATGATAGTGATGAGGATGAGTTACCCTGGTGCTGCATCTGTAACGAAGATGCCACTTTGCGCTGCCATGGCTGTGACGGGGACCTCTACTGCCAGCGCTGTTTTTGGTGAGTCTTGCAGTTCCTCGGGGTCTGAGAGGTGGGTCAAAGGTAAGCTTGGCCCCTTTCGTTTGTTTTTCTCATTGGGCAGAAAAACAGGCAGTAGGAGGCAAGATTTGAGGAATCCAGATTTGAACTGAATGCTAGTTGTTACAGAAATACTTTGTGTGATCAGTCAGTAGTTATCCCAGGCTTCAGGGACTGAACTGGTCCTAGGCAGAAATGCTTCAGTGCATGTTTGGGCACATTGTCTGAGTGTTCTCTGGAGCAGCTGATGTGTTGCATTACGTGGGATGGAATAAATGAGACCATTGTTCAGTGACTCCTATGGCTTGTTAATACCATTGATGGATGACCTGGACTGGATTCCCTTAAAGGGGGAGATCAGATAGTATGAATTCCTGAGGGTTTTCTTAGGTTGAGATTTTGCAATCTTAAACCATAATAAAATAATCTTTGTTGAAATATGTATATGTGAACCTTTTTTCACCAGTCAGGCCTTGCAGCAGCTGTAGTCTTCGTTCTTAAACATGTGTGGCTTGAGTTTTGACAAAATTTTCATGTCTCAGATTTGGAGGGTTAATTCCTTTGAATACAAAGCTCTTCCTAACAGGTTGTGTGACTTCTCTTTTTTCATGCCTCAAAAGTATTGGGTAGTTGGCTCGGTTCTCAGATTAGTGGTGGATGGCATTAAGACAGCAGGTTGCTAAAAATGTGGTTGGGATAATAAGAGATGCTTTTGTGCATATTCTCTCATTTCCTGCAAATGTTTTTCTAGAGAAATGCAAATGCAGTGGGGGAAAACCATATGAAAAAGTTAAGAAAACATATGATTGGCAGTGTTAGGGTATTAAAAACAAAGCATACAAACAGAAGTATCTGACAGCAGACATCAGTAAAAGCAGATTTAATACTCTGGCAGGTGAATTTAGCAGCCACATGCTGCAGATGCAGGCTTGTGTCTTACTCAACACTGCCTGCCCCTGAGCATGGTTAAGACAGCTGCCAATACACTGCATTATTTTCAGTTATTTCCCAGAGTTTTCTGGAGGAGACTGTCATTTTGTCTATTGTCACAGTTCCTGGAATCACTGACACAGTGCTGAAAATGAGCCTTTAGTTACATGAATCTGTTCAAGAGGCAAAGAAACAGAAGGACCTGCTGTCATTTTCAAATCCAGCTGACAAAGATGAGCAGACTTTCCCATACAGCACCTCAGAAATTTCTGTTACAAGCAAATATCTTAAGTAGTTAGTCCACATGGCTGCCAGTTGGGCCCTCATAGCCAACCCTTGGGATAAGTTTCTGGTTAAGGTGATGCCTTAGGTTTTAACTTTTATACTTTTCAAATCCTGTACTGCCTAGTGTGTAACTCTGAAGTTTCTTGTGGCCTGTTAGCTGCTGTTCTCTCACGCTGGTTAGACATAACAAACCTCACTAGGTTTCCACTTCAAGGACACCAGGACCAAAATGTGTAAACTAAAAGCCTCTAAATGGGGGCAAACTTGGGGTAATTACATTGTGAACTGAGGTTATAATTGGAACATTAACCCTGATATGCAAATGAACCAAACTTCTACAAGTGTGAAGAACCCGTGACCCAGGGTCCCTCTGTGGTGTAGCCTTTTGACTGCCCAGGGTGTACCTTTGAAGGCCCTTCAAATAAACACTTACCTTTATTCTCTTATTCTTGTCTAGTCTGTGATTTAGGTGGCCATCTCAAGGCATCAAAGGGCTGCTGGGAGATACCTTGTGCAGAGGCTAAGGGTGGGTTCTTGGCCTGGGTATTTACTTCTGACTGCACTTTGTATTTGCTTCTTAGGGAAGGCCATGAGGAGTTTGACCTGAAGGACCACCACACCTCCCGCTATCATCTTCCTTGCAGACAGAAGTGATCACACTCTTCATGGGCAGAAAAGGAGGTGGAGAATGGGAAAAAAGAGGAGCCGGCCAGATGGGAAGGATCCAAGTGGATTTGCAGCCAAAACGGGTGATGTTTTGGACAGTTAAAGGATGTGCTGTAATCTGAGAGAGGCTTGGAGGGCGTGTGACTTTGTCTTCACGAGTACACCTGAGAAGAGCAGGGTTTGCCTGGGGATAAATGAGGACTTGATATGAGGAGGTGGATACAAGTCCGTAAATACAGATGGTAAAGCAATGTGGGTAGCAGTAAAGATGTGTGTTTAAGGCAGTACTGACTGGCTGATCAATAACTTCCTGCTTTTACTAACAGCTTATACACTGGTTCAACAGGCAGCAAAGCACTTTGCACTGAGAAAAATGTCTGCATTGTGATCACGTGTGTGATGAGAACTTTCAAAGCATAATAAAAATTATTTACAGAGGCCTGTGGCTAAAGTCTCTCCTGAAAACGCCTGATAGCCCTTTACAAAGTGTTGCTTTCTTATACTGGTATGTTAGTCCTAGTGTCAAGTGGCTTAGGGAAAGAAATGAAGAGTAGTGAAGTCATCAGAAGTGTTTCTGTGGCGTGTCTGGAAAACATGCAGGGCAGTGTTGCTCACTGACTTGAAAGGAAGGATCCTTTGAAAACATAATCTGCCACTGATACAGTGTTGTGGCCTGCAGTGGCTGTGCCAAGGTCATGTGGTCTGTAAGAGCAACATGTCAGGCTGAAAGAGTTGTGTATTAGTCTGAAAGCAGGACTTGACTTTGTTTTTTATTTGGTCCCCTGGTAGTATAAAGATGTTACCTGTGTGATGCTCATTCTCTGGTTATGAGAGAAGCTCAGTTGCATACATCTGTATCCCTCCTGGGAGACAATCCAGATGCAAGTGGCACTTGCCAGTGCCCAGAACACGCAGAATTGCTTCAAATACCCAACTAAACTTGCTGTAAACAGGCTCTATTATTCCACCAGGATGAGCTCTTTCCAAATAATATGGCTTCTGAAAGAACTCTCTAAGGCTGACGAATTCCAATGGCAACAAAATAAAGGATTTGCCCTTGACAGGGAATTTCCAATGAATCTTGCCTGTCTGGTTTGACACTGCCACTCCCACTTGTCTGCCTTGCCCCCGTGCTTAAGGTCACTGCCTCTGAGGTGAAGTGATGAAACGGTGTTTGCCTGCACCTCTGTCACCTCTGGTCAGAGGACAGCAAATTAATTAAACCACTGTTGAAGGTGGGTTTCAGCTAATGTGCTCCTCTGGATCAGGCTCTTCAACAGAAACCTGATTCAAACCATGTAGAATAGTAATACTTTAGGTAAACACACTAAAAATGGCAAGTGTATCCAGCAGTGCCAGCAAAACCTTTTCCTAGGAAGAGGTGGCAAAACCTGACTTCTGTGGAGAATCTTCTTTCTCCTGGCAGTCCTTGTTTCACCAGTGCATCTCTCCTTGAGACAGGTAGATGGGAAAACTACTTGAGTTGCTCTGATGCAAGAGCTCATAATTAACTCTGTGTTACACAAAATTTAAGTAAGTTACAGCCCTGAGGAGCTTGCAGTCTTAAAAATGAAAACAAAATGCTGTTCTTTCTTTATGTTATCATAGGACTGACACTTTTTCATTGCTATTTGATATGGGTGATTAGTCTGATAGTAAGACAGCCCAGTTCTGTCTGAGATTAAATCCTTCATGTTTTGCATATACAGGGGAAGGTGCAACTATCTATTCTTATTTCTTTCCTAAGATTGATCCACTGCTTTGGGCTTCAGCCTGTGTCTTCTCCAAGCAGTCAGTAGTAATTTTATTTCTTGATTTACAGCTGCTGTGTTTTTTAACATCTTAGTATGAGCTGGTGTGATACTTACAACGTTTTGAATGTTTCATCAGCCACAACCAAACTTTGAGCTCCCTTGCAGTCAGGCAGCCTCTGTCGTGTAAGCCCTGCCCTGTTCACATCAGTAGTACTGGAGCAGGTTGCAGCCAGCAGCAGATTATTTAGATTCCCAGTTTGGTTTCTGTGGGGCCATCCCAAGGAATCCAGAAATGCACCCAGCCCATTACCTGAAATAGAACTTAGTCATACATGGAAGAGTCTCTTCAGTTATACAGACACATGCTGCTGCTTTCCCTGCACCACTAATGGACATTTTTGTGGCTGCTGCACTTTCTGCATGTAATGGGCCATTTTCGTAGCAGCCCAATCACTTTCCCCTGAAAAGCCATTCCTGCTGTAGCTGTTGTCTCAGTGAGCTCCATGTAGGAGTGGCAGAGGGGTATCCAGATGGGCTGTCTGCAGGAAGCACACCTAGCTGAATCTGTGTTGTGAAAGAGGAATGCTGCATGACCTTTAAGTGGGCAGTGCACTGTTAGCTATGTTGCTTACCCCCTATCCTTGTCTTTGAAAAGGTGCTGGTAAACAATCAATTCCTGACAGACCAGATCAACTTCAGTCATTGCTGTTCAAGGACAGAAGACAGCTTGGCATCTTCCAGAAAGAGATTCAGTTTGTTTGCTCTTGTGTTTGTAGCAAGTCACAAGGGACAATGAGATTTTGTTCCCTCTCAAAATGTTTTGTATGTGAATTATCAAATGTAGGCTCCACTCCAACAAGAATTCAAATTAGAAAAGCTCATGAACTTTTATATATTGAGTTATCTTGATATAACCAAGAGGGCACAGTTCCTTTAAAGCAACATTCTTAGATACTATCTACATACTTATGCTAGTGGTGGTGCTGAGAAACAGCAATGTTAATTGGAAGATGTTTGTGAAAAAAATTTTCAAGCATTGATTTTAATCTATCCTTGTGGTCTAGGGCAAGAACACCCAAAATGTAAATAAAACCAAGTATGATTTACTACCATTCTAGAACTAAACAAAAAAGAAGTTGCTCTGATTGCCTTATGTTGCTTTTTCTTTTGCACCAGTGAGCTGAGAAATTATCTACCACTGGCCACATGTTGCCTTGCTCCCCCGATCTCACTGTGCTCAGTTGAAGTGCTCTCACCTATCATTGTGTATCAGAATTCCTTATGCATCAGAAGCAACTGCACATGATAGGATCTGCAGCTTACTCCTTTCCTGCTACTTGCAGAGTAAGCATAAAGACAACTTCTGTCAAGCAGAGTTTACAGAACCTGATTTTTCTTTGGTTCTAACAATGTCTATCTTAAAGCATAGGCAAAAATTCTCTTTGCATCACTCCATATTGAAGAAATACAGAAGAATGCTCTGGGGCGGGGGAAGTATTTCTCTTGGGCCAGAGGAGAGGCATGTCATGTCTTTGTGCTGTTGCAGCTCAGCAGAATAAAACAAAACCTGTTGGTAGGATATGTAAGTAATATGGACTCCTATACTACTGAGCTGTAGCCAATTACATCTCTAGTTTAGGACACTCTGCTCATGGCCTGTCCACCTAGATCTTCCACCTGAACTTCTGTTTGATGCTAGTCTGTTTTTAACAGTGCTCAGAGCTTTTTGTCAATATGCTGCTCTCCTTTCTCAAGGCGTGCAACACATGAGTCTTAGCAGGTATCATTCATAAGCAATGCCAGATGTGCAACCACTGCAGCTCTGGATTAAATTTTTTTTGTTGTTATTTTACTTGTAAAGTTGAGATTACAAGAAGGTAGGCATGTCCCACTAGCCCCTTTTTAAGCCAAAAATCATGTTCCCAGAACCACCATAGATATATATTGGACCTGATAAAGAAAGACCATTTCTCCAGCCTAGTGGGTGAGGCTTAGGACATCTTGGAGCAGCTTTAGAACAAGACATGGGCTCTGTGGCTTGCCAACTTCCAGTCAGATACAAGAAGAAAGCAGGCCCTTACATCAGTTGTTACTGCAGTTTGGATTTTGTCCTCTCAGAGGACACAACCCACAGTTTGTTCATTGACATCTGGAAAATAGGAGGGAAGAACAATGTAATAGTCATCACTCTGCTACTGATAAAGATGGAAAGACTAAGACACTACTGGCCCAGCCCAAAAATCCTTGTTTGTCTTTGTTAGCTAACCTGCACGTCCCTCTGGTTCCATAGTTGGTCCCTTCTGCCCCTGGTTTACCAAACAAACAAAAGATGTACTCAAAAGCTGGCCTTGAATGTACTGCTCCATAGGAGACCCTGTGGATGTGACTCAGACTCCTCTCTTGTGTTTGTGGCAGGCATCAGCATAGGGACAGGGCATAATGTGAGAGAGCTCTGCCTAAGCAATCGGCCTCCCTTTGCTGTCTTATTTCCTAGTCACATGTGTCAGGTTACTGACTTGCTGAGAGGCTGGATGTAGTTTCCTCTGTATTTTTCCAGGCAAACATTAGTTGTAGCCAGCAGAATTTGTGCAGCGAGATATTGTGTCCTGCTTCTCTGCTCATTTGTGAGACCTACCTGTCTGCAAAAGACTCGCTTCGAGATGCTCCCTGAAGGGAAGTTGGGAGCAGGTATTTTTTTGCTTCAGTTTTTCTTTAGTATCTAAAGAGAGAGCAGAAGCAGGCAGTGCATGGCTGGTTTTTTCTGTTTTAATATAAAATAAGTATTTTTTCAACATCTTTTTAAACTAGGAGAAAAATCATTCCCAGACCCTGTTCCTTTAGAAAAGGCTTCTAAATCTTAAGTCTTAAATTCCACAAAAAGGAAAAAAAATTAGCCATTAGCCTTAGCAGCTGTTTCACAAATTTCCCCTTAAGTAGACCAGGTGCACTCAAAAATTCTCCTTCCATCCTATTGTATATTTTCTGTCCAACCTTCATAAATAACAGAGGCTTAGAAAGACTTAGAAAGTATGTGCAATGCTGTAGAGTCAGGTACAGCAGTAACAGGCAGGAGATCACAGTTGGGTCCCAGCCAGACTGAAATGAGGTGCATCTTAACAGTGGCTGATTTTCCATGTTGATGAATGAGTGATAACCAACGCCTTGTTTTCCTTGCAGTGGACGGAAAAAAAGAAGTCTTGATGAGCTCCTGAGAACTGTATTCAGTGCTCCTTGGCCAGCATGGAAATTCCTAGAAGAATTTAAAGGAGGGACATCTTGTCCTGTTCTTCAGGTTAACACACTCCTTAAGAATCAGGAAAATGTACAATCTAGCTCCCTGCTGTGTGTGTAGATCTGGAAGGAGTGGAGACTTCAAACCACTGGTACAAAGTTCACAAACTTGGTGATGTTTCTCAGTAAGTCCTAAACATATTCAGAAGTTCTGTTGCTGATCCTGGTTTTTGTGAGGAAGATACATGTTTCCTTGTAACCAAAGCTGGGTGTTCCGTGTGAGCAAGGTCATTTCTTCTGAGGATTGGTGACTCTCCGGAGACCTCTCAATCGACTAAGCAATTCCGTAATGAAGTCCTACAATAAGAATTGGTTGAAGAAGGATGTCATCTTGATGCCAGCACTCACCAGCCCAAAGAGTACTATGGTGTTTCCATCATTCCCACATTCACCCTCACGTTGAGCAGAAAACAGAATTTTGACATATATTGAGCAAATCTATCTTTTAGCTGAGGAAAGGAGACCTTGTGAGGGATGAGAAGAGTCTAACAGCTCCTCTACTTCCCTTCCTCTGTCTCCCCTTGTTTACTTTCTCCTCAGGAGCTAGCCTGCCCCTCTTTACCCCAGATACCTGCTTTTCCCACTGTGAGATGACCTCAGGATGCTGTTGTTCTCTTTTAGGTTCCCCTGCTTCCTGTTGCCACCATAACCTCCTGCCCACTTCTGCTGCCCTCCCAATCTAGGGCAAAGCAAGCTGTCCCTCTTGTTGAACCAGTAAAGCTCCATGTTGTGGATTGCAAACCACCCTGGAGCTGTGCCAGTTCTCCAAGGAAGTGGCTGGCAGAGAAGGGGTGGAGCAAAACATGTAGAACTAATGATAACGTTGAGCAGGGGTTGAGGACAGGCAGAGCAGATAGATGAGCAGTTAATGGAGATAAACCCTGAATACTTTGCTGACACAGCCAAGGACTATGAACTAAACTGGCCTATCTGGTTATTCCAAGCAGAAGGCAATGTGACTAGTGCAAACTTTACCCTCTGCATGGCAAGTAACATCACCATAAAGAAGTGTGCAGTCTTTCTTACCCAAAGACATAGCTACATGTTATTGTAATTAGTCAAGGTCACTGGAAGTATTGCACCATTGGTAACAATATTGGAAGTATTGTTACCATTTGTGTTGTGTGGAAGCCCAGCTTCCTCACTTGGGTGATCAGAGGTTGCCACAACATGCTCTGGAAGTAAATGCCTAGGATCATAAATTCCTTTTCAGTCAGTGCTTTCAGTTTCTTGTCTGCTTTCTGCATTTAGGTTGCTGTGATCTTTCAAGGAGACTGGATTCAAGATCCCCAGGGTGAAAGTAGGTGTTTTTGCCAATGGGGCAGCAGTATCTATATTCAGCAGGTACTATGCTGCCCACAAGACACTTTCAAGGCTTATGACTTTGCAGAGCAAACTCTCTTCAGTTATTGCTCTGGGAATGTGGGATTCTTGCCTGAGATCTGACATTCAGACACTCTGAAAACTATTTCTATATTCCCAGCTTTTTTGAAACCCCTGCTAGGAGAATATCTGTAATGGTTGCTACAGCCCAGTTTAATTTCAGTGATAGTCATGCATTCATCTCATTTTCTGCATTTCATCACTGCACAGCCACATTGGCTCAACAACACATGGAGTCTGATGGATGATGTGCAAGCAGAACGTTCACATGCAGTGCATGTGGCTGAAGCAGTGATAGGGACCCCATTTTGCACAGGTGCATGGTGCAGCAAAGGCAATCCCTGTGTGGTGCATGCACACAGTATTGCCTCCAATCCTCTGGACATTGTGGGATTTAACTGTTTAATTCAAAGTCAAAACTTGTATAGTTCACATGGGGGAAAAAAGCCATATGTAAAACTAACGTACATGGCCACTGCTCAGCAATTATCTGCCCAGTCCAACCTAAGGGCCATTCTACCTTCTTGTCACTCATAATCCTAGAGTGTTTTAAGCTAAGAATGCATTTAGTTAACAGTGTAAAAATGGTTATGTGAGCTATGTCACTGTCTATGGCTTTTTTACACTGAGGATCAAATAGCAACTGAGACTGATCAGCTTAGGATGTCCAAAACATGGAAAGAACTTCCTCTGATTGTAAAGCATAATTCCTTATTTGCTCCAGTGCTCTGCCTTCAGCTCATCCATGTGTATTTATATGTAATTTTACAATCACAGAATAAAGTGGCAAAGACCTCCCATTATGATGAAACAAATCTGCTGCACGGTAGTGTCTTGTCTACTCAGCCAAGCAGCAGCAAAGATGCTGTAACAGAATAGTATAACATGTATACATGTAAATATATATGGTGCTTAACTCACCTCTGTGGGGCTGGAGCATTCATGGAGGATTTCCTAAAAAAACAAGGAGTCGTCATTTTAGTATTTTATGAGTTGATCTAATTCTCCCCTGCCTACAAAAAGGAAGGCACAAGATAGCATCATGCAACACTGCAAACACCTGTTCTGTACTGCACACGCTACTAGTCTTTATGAAGAAAACTTCCCTAACTTAAAAGTCACCAAGTCCCTCTATCTGACCTGTAGTTTTAATTTCTGTTCTTCATTAGGGACCTCCAGGAGATCTTCAAGATCAATTTGTGGTTCAGGAGCTGCTGCCTCCGTTTCCTCCCTTAGCTAAAAAGGAAAAAAACCACCAGAGTTAATTAACCTTCAAACTTCTAAGAACTCTAGAGGCCATCTTTAAAGAACTAAGCAGCTGAGTTACAATAAAACTATGCTGCAATATTGAGGTCAAGATATAAAGAATCTCAAAAAAGGTAGGTTCTTATAATGAGGGCATGGATTCCAGCCCCTTTGTGGTGTCTGCTATGGCCACACATCCTGATGTACATATTCTTCATCTTTTCCAACCACTACACTGCTCAGTAATCATCACCCATCAGTGGAAGACCATTTCAAGGATATCAAACTGCAGTGCCATGTACACATGTACAGCCTGTGACACCCTTCCTCTATGAAGAGTTCACCAAACAGAAACCCAACGGGCTTAATCTGAGATTTAAATAACAGAAGGAGATTTTATGCTTTTATGCTAATTGCATTCACATACTTTGTATTTACACTAAGGCTTTTTGCAGTAATGGAGAGAAAAACAATTACACTGTTGAAAGACCTAACAAGATTTTGCTAGCTTTCTCTAACAAACATGAGAGGGATATAATAGTCTCCTTTAATGTAAGAGGGACCCCAAGTTTTGGTGACTTGAGTAATAATCTTGTGCTGCGTGGGGGTGTTAGTTGGAAACATTTTTAAACTTGATTACAGATACATTTTAGCTTCACAAATCTCTACAAGAAAAGCAGGCTGTGTTTTTCCAGTGTATTTGCAAAATGAATCTTTCACAACAGTAGTGATAATTTTGGCATAGTAATCAACAGAATAAGGATACTGGGTGAACAGCACAGTACCTGATTGCAGGTTGTGGCATTTATGGATGTGTATGTAAAACATTAAACAATAAAGGCAATACTTATAGGAACAAAAGAAACCTTTCCCAAGCAGTCACTGATACCATGCCAGAGAGGAAGTAGAATGCCTTTGTTTAGCTTTGATACACAGCTGACTTAACAATAAATAATAAACCAGAGTTAAATATATTGCACTGTGACCCACACAGTATTTCTTCTTAAAATTCATAGTTCTCATGTGACTTTTTAGAAAACAGGTGTTGATCCAGTCTGCCTTTGTCTCTGGTTGAGAAGCTATGTAGGCTGGGAGGGTGAGATATGGTAGGAAATCCCTGTGGCTTTCTAGTGTGGATACTGTTCTGTCTTCCATATGCAAGGAATCATCCTGAAAATCACAGAGTCTTAGTTTTGTTGCAAAAAAGCCTCATGACAGTAAACATCACGGCATCCCCTGTATCAGGAGGTGATGTTTGAACTAACCTTGCTGGCATTTGAATCTCTGGAAGACACCCAGGAATATTGCACTGCCAAGGGCAGCTGGAGCAAAGTAAGAGGTAACAAAGAGACAATGTGCTGGAAGTTGATGGATCCAAGGAAGCCCAAAGAAGCAGGGCAACTAAGTAGTCTTGTCACAATGCACAGAGGAGAGCAGGATGGCCTGCTGGACACCCGGGTGATTACAACTCATTTACTGTGGCACATGTATGTATTTGAAGAGGTCCTATTAACACTCTCTGACCTGGCACAGCATTATGATATGTAGTTCCTTGTAGCAAATCTCTTATGCTGGCCTGAATACATCAGGAAGCAGGGAAATCTGTTGTGCTGAAGAGATACTAGCAAGGGCAATCCACTGGCAATCTGTTCCTCTAAGGGCATGGCTGGGTTTCTCACTTGTGCCTGCTGGGATTTTGCAGAAGGGAAAAAAATATCCCCTTTGGGTAGCTACTCTGATGATAGTGAACAGCTCTTAATTCTCTGAAAAACAGAAGTGATAACTGTGATAAGTGATAAGTGATTGTTTTTCTGACACTACAAGTGTAAAGGTCTATCTCTGTAGACTTCAGCAAGGAAGAGTAGCACATGGGGAGCCCCATCTTGGGTCATGTTATTGGTCATACCAAGTGCTTCTTGTGTGTCTCAGAAAAAAAAGTGCCAAGAATTTAACTCTTTAAAACTGCAGTAATTCTCCAAAGGGCAAGATGTTCTGTTAATCAAAGCAGCAGCCATTCTCCCTGCTTATCTCTGGCAAACCTCAACAGCTAGGCAAAGAAGTCTCTGAACTGAGCTACCAACTCCAGGGACAGTCCCTGAAATGCCAGTGCAGGCATGGTTGGGAAGCAATATTGTCACTGCCACTCTTTTGAACAGCCTTCACTCAGCAGGACTACCACGCTAGCACTTTGCAGACACGCTGAATTTTGCCTGTGACTGGGTCTGCTGATAACTTCTGCTCCCATGTACACTGTATAATGTTTCATAATGCATTATCAAGAGGCCAAAGATACAACTGAGAATTTCTTACTATCATTTTATAAGCTATAGAAAACAACTGGAAATTCACAACTAACTTGAAGAGATTACTCATTTTTACTAAATAATCTATGTTTGGGAAATCTAAGGAAGTTAATTAATAGAACAGAAGTAGTAACATACTCATTTTCAGAGGAGCCATACATTTGCAGCAGAAGGAAGGACCTTTGTCTCCATATTTGTTTTCTGCCTGTTCTTTGCATAAGGCATAAATTGAAACAGCAATGAACTATTTTTATCTCCCAACATGGCATGAGAATGTGGTACATTTCCACAAATATCCAATAGGAAACAGTCACACAGAAAATGATTATAATAATAGTTATAATAATAAAAACCAATAGCAACAACAACAATGATGACAGGCTCAGAAGCAGTTCCTGAAGTCTGGGTCTTCAGCTGTGGAGGTGACATCATTCTATAGCTCTCAGGCCCAGAAGATCAGCCTGGGCAGGCAAAAATTTCTCTGTGCCATCATGGCATGTAGCACAAGACCCACCTTTCCTGGGCTGTTCTAACATGTCCACTTCCACTGTTGATTGCAATTTGAAACTGCTGATGCTCAGAGCGGAAGACTCTAAGCAATCATCAGCTCTTATTTCCTTGTGTCTCAAAAGTGTGCTTAACACTGTGCTGGGGTGCAAATACAGAAAACAGGACAGAGAGGGCTCAGCAGTTCATTTAGTCCATCCCCATAAATCCAGGACATAAATAAGCTGTTTTACACAATTTGTTAAACCCATCTGTGTCATCTGTTGAAGATGTACTGATGGACATTCTCTGTGAGTCAAGAAAGCTGTGTTCTCTTACTGTATCCACCACTGCACCAGAAAGAAAAGCAACACCCTTAGTCAAGCTATTTAAATGGGTTTAAGATCATGATGTCCAATGGCAGAAAGCCTTTCATCTTTTAGTGTACCACACTCCAAGGGATTGTCTCAAACACAGAAGAGCACTATTGCTTCTGAAACCATCCAGCATAACTGTCATGGATCTAAGGACAATATATGAGCAAAATCTGCAGTAGATGGTTAAAATTTCGGTATACCTGGGTGGTGCTGGAACTTGAATATCACTAACCCAGCAAAAAAATGCAACAGCTGAAGTAAAGATCTGTACCATTCAGGTGCTGGAGGTAGGCACCCCTGGATCTTTCCTACTGGGGCAGCTCTCAGGCAGGCAGGAAGAATTTGGGAGGGACCGTTCCTGGTGCAAAGGGAAGCTCAGCCAAGGGAGACAGCTCTGGGGATTGGTGAAGACGAAGGCATAAGATCTCCCCATTTCAGCAAAGAGTTTTTTCCCATTCTTCCCTCCTGCCAGCAATGAGTCCAGACACTGCAGTTACAGATACAGCACATTCTGAAATGTCTCATTCAAACATCAGGTAGAGCCTCACTGCTGCCTCAGAAAGGAACAGGGATACACTGATCACTCTAACCCAGCTAGCTTGGATACTGCTCGCCACAAAGCCACTCACCACACGGAGTTCAGCAACAAGAAGCATCCTGGCTTTATACATCTCTCTAGGTTGTGCTACTCATGCTGAGCAATAGCTACACCCCCTCAGTGGGTGCAACACCGGGCAGTTCAAAGCCAGTTGGATTGCATCAGTGCGAGCTTCCCTGCCTGCCAACACACCAGTCAGAGAGTGCTGCTGAGGGGGCACGGAGATACCTGCTGAAAGTTGACGATGAGGAACTATTTCCAGTGAGGCAGAGCAAGCAAACCTCTGTCCCAGCATACAGTGCCTCTAGACCCACTCACCTGACAAGCAAGTGGTTGGTTTGCCCCAGCTACTCACCCGGCACTGGTACAGCTCCTGCAGCTGGGCATTGATCCATTCCTCCAGGTCTAGCCAGCGCTGTAGGTCTTTGCGGTTGTACTTTATGGTCAACTTGCCCAGCTTCCTGTGTGATGATTCCTCCCCAGGTTTCTCTGGCGTCTGGAAAGTCACCCGGGGCAGTGCACTGGAGTTGCTGGCCATCCTCACCGCCTCCTCCTCTGACAGCAGGAACTTGCCCTCCTCTAGGCTCCCTCACACCTTTTCTCTGTCTCCTTTAACCAAAGCCTCTCTGCAGCCAGTGTCTCCCAGCACGAGCTAGTTACAGGCACCAAAGGTGGAAGGCATTGATGATCCCAGGGAGAGAGCTGGGGGCGGCCACAGGGTTGGGGCAGCAGTGAGGCTCTGCAGGCAGAGTTACAGCCGCAGATTCTTGGGTTTCACCATCAGATGTGCTGACAGGAGCAGGGAGGCAGGCAGACTTGTTGTAATAACATCTGTTGTTAAAAGAAGCCAAGTGAACCAGGGAATTGATGAACCATGTTTGTTAATATTTAACGTAAGTGAGCTCCAAGAGGTGGGGAAGAAGGAGGTTTTAAATTACTGTTTTCCTACAGGCATAACTTACATGCATGTGCAATTCCAGAGAGCTGATCCATACATAATGCATTGAATCCTGCTGCAGTTCATACTCAGTCGACTGCCTGCAGCTACAGGGTTTAGCTCCCATTGAGATGGTATATTTGGCATTTTCCAGCTAAAGCACTGGACATGGCACAGATAAGAAGTGGTGTGGAATCAGGCAGTTCATCCACTATTTTACAGCAGTAGGTCAGGAAATGACACTGCAACCCCAAGTTGGGCTCAGCAGTTCCATTCTTCATTGTACATTCTGTGGGTTTACTCCAGCTGTCTCAAAAATTTCTGTAGATATCCTAGTGACATTAATTTGAAATTACTTGAGCAAGGAACCTCTGGGATAAAAGAAAATATCTGTGCTCATATTAACTAAAAATTACAGTATTTGATGTGATGGCACTGCAAGGGAAGGCTTGACTAGGGATATAGCACCGTCTCTTTCCCACAGAAAAGTATTGATGGTAAGCAGGTTCACCTGCTGAGGCATCATAAACTGCTATCAGACTATATATTATCAATGCTTCATTTACAGTTCACTCCTAACTGGTTAAAGGTCTGCAGCTTTATTGCCCTGTACCATTTAGAAGGATATGTGTGAGCAGTGCAGTTCAGAGGAACAGAAATCAGGCTGGCTGTGTTTACAGGGTGCCAGGACACTGTCACACCTCTTTATTCAGCTGTTCCCAGAGCCCTCCAGCAACCTGCCCCTCCCGCTCCTGGGAGCTGCCCCACCACATGGACAAACATGCTGAGACCCTCCACCATGAAGCAGATCAAACACCCCCAGTCTCATGATTCATGTGGAAAAAGCAAGTAAGCCTCTGCTGCCGGGAGCCAAGGTATTTCTAGTTTGGAGGCCAAGAGCTAAAGCCAAAGGAAAAGCAACCGACCCTTCTCCCACTGCAAGGTGCTGCCAGGCAGCATGAGGCAGTCTGCAGAGGGGCTGGTCTCTGCAAAGCTTGCCCAGTCCCCCACCACAGTTCTGTTCCCAGAGGAATGGTGGTACAGGCAGCCAGCAACATCTTGTACACAGGGTGGTAGAAAAAAGAGCAGGGCCATTACAGCCCTTCTTTTCATTCTTTATGNTGGAAAAAAAAAAAAAAAAAAAAAAAAAAGAAATAATTTTCTAGTGGGAAATTCTGCAATTTGCTTTCACATATACAAAGAATAAAGTATTAAAGTATACCTGAAACTGATATTATCTCCTCTGTTTTTCTGACAGTCTAAAATTTCTGTTCAGAAGACAACTGTCAGCTATTTAATTTTAGCAGCTTTACCCATTTTTCCTCACTGCTTGGCTGTATCCTCCCTCTAATATCACTCCTAAAACTTCTTTATTTAGATCAGTTACATAGAAGAATCTGTGTTGAGAGGCTCGTAGCATCCTCAGTGAGTGCAGATTCTTCAGAAATTCTTAACTAATGGAAACCTGGCTAAACCCATTGAACTTCATATAATGCCTTTACAACTATTGACTTTTCAAAGGTTAATATGGCCTAAAATGGGCAGATATTCACAAGGTAAGTCCAGACCAAAGGACACACACTCAGGTGACAAGTTCCTGTCTCCAAATAGAAGTGCTCTATTTTCATATTCAAGGACTGACATATTTGAAAGGGGAAAACAGGGGGAAAACTGTACTTCTTTGGTCCCAAGAATCTCCAAAGAGCTGGCATTAAGACTAAAGAGGACCAGACTTAAAGGAGAAGTTATCTGTTATCACTGAGTCACTCCAAATACCTGCAGTGGCTGAAGGGCTGGCAGGGAAGCCCCTTTCTTCCATGCCCTGTGCTGACTCCGGTGCACTCTGTTCAGCAGTTTAGTTAAGCTCTATGTGAAAGATGGGCTTTGCCCTGTTAATATTCTGCCAGCACGGCTGAATTTATGAGGCAGAGGATCCAGAAGTCACAGGAGAGCTGTGAGAATGAGGGAAAAGGGAACACAACCTGCTCTAGTAGCTCTTCAAACAGCTTGAACCACAGTTGAGTTGTGACCTCACTTGAGCTGAGATGCCACATCTGAAAAGGTCCACAGGCCAGTACTCTGAGTGACAGACTCACCCTGTACTCTGTCAACAAAGTAACAAACAAGGGGCACAAGCCCCTTGTCCCCTTGTGCTGCTCAATCAGTGCCACCCTACAGCTGAACAAGACGTTCAGAGGATGATGTCAGAGGCCCTCTCAGGAAAGCTGTAAGCCAAAATGAGCCAGATTACAGGATGTTCATCATACTGCTTTGGCTTATATCAGCTTAGTCATGAATTCTCTGTAATAAGAAGGTGGCAATATAGAAACAAATGTTTATTGATGAAGTAGGCCTCCTCCAGTAATAAACTAATGTAATCTATGATTAAAGCAAGAGGACGAAGCAAAACCAGCGCAAGATCCATCCTTGAGGGTGTGGTAGAAGTTCCTGCAGGCACAGGACTGGGTGCCTCATTCAAGGTAAGGGATGTTGTCCCCTTGAGTGAGGCAGCATCTCCTACGGGTGCACCAGCCACCTGCCAGTGCTGGTAAATGCCAGCTGCCACCAAACAAGAAGCAGCTTCAAGACTTCCTTCACAGTGCCTCACCCAATCCTGTCCTCTGCTTGCATCACAGCAGATTCACGTGGCCAAAGGGACAGAAAGACATTCACCATTTTATTTGGACAGGATCTCAGAGATCTTAGGCATGGCTGGGAGATGGAATCTTATTTTCAACCTAGTTATCTCTCCCTATAGCCTCAAGCATATAACCTGGACCAAAATTTCTGGAGTGAACACACATACTCGGGCAATTAAGTCATCTAATCAGGCAACCTGTTTTTTCACAAGAGCTGTGCACACGTAAGCTCCAATGGACCTCCTGCTACAGCTGCTTGTGATCATGTCCTCTGCAAATCTACATATCATTTATGTTGGTGAAAAAAGGGGATTTAAACATGGCCAACACATTTGAATTGTTAGACTGAAAGAAACACTATGCCTAGGTTTCCATGTGTGTGACCTGGGGTTGCTGATCCTCCAGACCCACCCTAAAAGTGAGGTGCCTCTGAAAGGAGGGGAGGTTTCAGTACTGTGGAGCTGGACTTCTATGACTGTCTATGGTGCCAGAGAGGGCCACCAAACCAAGCTGAGCACAGGCATCATAGTGCCAAGCAGCTGTGACACTGATCCAGGCAGCAGAGCATCCAAGGGCATGAGTCAGATCCAGTTACACGCCTCTGTTCTTGAAGCTAGTAATCTCCATCCCACACCTGTGACCTAGGCTAGTGCTTCTCTTTCTTCCTGAGCTGATGACTGTGGTGTGGGCTTAATAATTCAGCAGGGCCCCAGCTCATCTTTCCACAGAACCAGGTTGGCCCCTTTCCTTCGAGTCCAAGCCTAGAGAGGAACATTTCCCTTCAAGACAGCAGAAGCCACTCTCTGCCTACTTTAGAAAATAATCACTTTCCCTGTGGTTGCAAACCTGATAGTTAACACAAATTAAACCAGAGAAGCCAGCAGAGGTGACTGTATCAATACTACAGTGACACCACAAGGTAAAGAGGTTCTGTACCTTCCTGGGAACAGGAATAGGCACAGCAAAAATGTTGTGCAATAAGATAATGTAGCCAGGACCAGTGATTTAAAAAATCCAGAGCCCTAAGTGAGCAACCCAGCATCTTATTGTCCATCATCCACTTTCCTTATTTTTTAGTGTCTCCATGGGAGGATGGAAACCAAAAAGGCTGCACCATTGCCCCAGAGTTCTAGTGAGAAGAGGGAGAATACATCTCCTCTCACCCTCAGCTCCTGGAGACTTAGGGAAGCAGACTGGGATTTCCAGTTCATATGGTTCCCAGCTTCACCTGAGAAGTACTACCACCTGCCCACCAACCCAGGCTGAGGAGCCTCTACGTTCTTCAGCCAGGTGTCAGTGATCAGTCTTACTCCTTTCTCCTGACAGGCTCACCATTCATGAGGCACTGAAAGGGCACTGAGAGGGAATAATGGCAAGTGCCAGAGGAAAACATTTCCCAAATTGACTGATCGACCCAAAATTGCACTATTTGGCACTGTCTCAGAGAATAGAGAGGTCTCATTAATAAAGAGGTCAGGCGAGCTGGCCTGCCCACCTGCCCTCCCTCTGGCCTCTGTTACTGGCAGTCAAGTGAAGCATAAAGGCTAATGTCTCATCAGCAGCTGAGAAGGGTAAATGAGAAATAGTTGTACCTCCTCCTTTGGCATACCAGTTTTCCATGTCTGTGTCCATCCACAGACATCCTGGAGGTAGCAGGAAGAGTAAGCTCTCCACTGAGGAAGAAGACCCCCTTCCCCTTGAATACTTAGGTCAAGCTGATAACATGAATTAGATGCCAAAATAATTATTTGGGGATCTTTGAAAACCTGCCCATGTTGTTTGTTGTTCTCCCTCATTAACTCTGCTCTTTTCCTACAGGAAGAGGCCTGAGGCACTGATGGCATGATCAATGTTTTCATGTAGCACAGAAGTTTCAGTTTTGGATGGTAGAGTTGGAGACAAGAAAAGTACTGGCTGAGTGGTTGAAGGGGATCTTCCTTATTTTCCAGCCTGCTTTCAACATTTTAGGCTTGCAGAGGCTGTACAGCTCTTGCACCAAGAAGTTTAGTATGACCCAGTCCCCTTGAAAGGGTACAGTTATATTTGCAGGGATTGTACTGCTCACACCTGCAGGGAAATTGCCATCTACAAGCAGAGGGGAGAGCAGACTTTCCCAGGAGGCACTGGCAGCTGGCCTGAAGGTGTTGAAAGAAGATTTCTGGGGATGCGGTTGCCGCAGGAAGTAATGGAGAAGGAGAATCTATAGGGAACCCTATGGCAAATCCTATTCCACTCACACGTGCTATGAAGAACAGATCAAGTTGTCTGTGGGAACTTCTGTGGGTATTGTAAGTTTATTCTAGTTCCTGCAAACTGAAGGTTCTTTTCTTCGCATTTCCATACCTATCTCCCTGTAAAAGCCGAGCATAGACAGGACAAAAATGCAGATACTTTCTTGGTGTAACCAGTCTAGACACTGTTTCCCCTCTTTCTTTTCCCAGTGCTGCTGGCCTTAAGGGTTTACCTTGACCAGCAACATTAAACTAAAAACCAGTGCCATGAAACTGTAGACAAGAACATCCACAAAGAAACAACATACCCTCGTTGTAACTCCCTTCCCCAAAACTACTCGATGCAATGGAAATGGGTCTCAGGAGGACTCAGCAGCCTGTCATCCTTTCTCCTGCTTTGCTCCGCAGGACCACTGGTTAGTCATAGCCTGATGAGATCCCTTCCTGTCTCCTTCCTTTGCCACATCTTTGTGCCGTCACTTGCATCCGGGTCTCACCCCTAAACCACACCAGGAGGTTTAACCTGAGGCAAATACAACAAAACAAGCGAGCAAACCTGTCTCCCAAGCGTTAATTACACATGGAGCGGTTCCCAGGTAAAACCCAGCAGAATGGATTCGTCTGCAGCAGCCGGCAGGACCAGCGGCTGTGAGGAACTCATTGCAGATGGTGATACCATGGAGCTGGGCTGCACAGCAGGGCAAAGGGGAACCTGAATCGAGCCTTCCTGATTTTTCTGCCTGTTGGAGTCACTTCCTCCTGGAAGGTGGGCATCCGGCTGCCAACAGGTGCTGCGGTTTCACGAGCGATCACACAGAAAGAAGGCAGCTGATGGAGGCTCCTGCATTGCATTTGTTACAAGGCATGTGTGTCTGAGACCTCTTTTAATCTTAGTCAAATATTAAACTATGGTGTGGTTTATCCCCCTGAGTCATCCTCTGAATAGTTATTTCTAGACTGAGACAAGACACTTCAAAGACAGACAAAAGTTAACAATGACTCACTAACTCAGGACCCCTTAAAAACACTCCCAGGTTATAAAACCACACACCCTACTTTCCCTTCGCACTAACATGAATAATACATCTCAGCTGAAGCCGTGGGAATTTATTTATTTTGTAGAAGATGAGGGCTGCAATGGGATTTCAAGGTTACAAGAGCAAAAATTGAGTTACCAAGTTGGAAGAAGAGCTGCTACCACATACAGAGGTTCCTAGTAGAATTCCTTGATCTTGGGCCCAATCTCAATTAAAATTTTAATTACTTAATCCCTCCAGAATAAACTGGGCATATTTAGAAACTGTGCTACTGGTACTGAATATATTGAATAAAACTAAATATAAAGTGACTATAAAGACAGGGTGAACAGCAGAAAACCTTGCAGCAGAATTTAGCACAGCCTTCTGCTGTGAGTAAAAGCCATTAAAAACTCCTATTCTAAAGGCTCTTTTCTCTGCAGACATGCATGTTTCCTCCTATCCATTTTCAAGGGGTTTTTTATACCTTACCACTGCCAGATCAAAGCAAATCCCTTTTCCTAACAGATGTCAATACTATACAAATGTCAACATCAGGCCATAGAAAGTCATGAGAGATATGGAAAAATAATATTCCCACAATCTTATCTTCCCATGGTGCCTGTGACAGCCAGGAGGCAGGAAACATGTCTCTAACGACTCTCAAGAAATCCTGTGAGGATACACAAGGCTGGATCAATGGTACAGAAAGAAACAGCAAGAATTGAAATGCTGGACACCAGAATGGTCCCCCAAACTACAAAGCCAATTGCTGTTTGATACATAGCTGCTGCTCACCACCTCTTTCCAAAGACATACCATGAAATGCCATCTCAGATTTGCTGTTGTTATTTTAAGTGATGAAATATTTCATTATAAATAATGTCCAAGCAAATTACCAACACTCCCAGCTTTCCTAGGGACAATGACAGAGGGGTAAGAGCAGTTTGCCGTGGGGTATTAGGACTGTTTACAGACAGAGGGGGTGGATGACACAGATGTGTTCAACAGAGGAATTTGATCCTGGATCTGCAAGTAGAAGCACAAAGGGGGAAAATACATCGACAGACAGCTTTTGTATTTCCATGACCCCAAAGAGCACCGTCCTGCAAGGCAAGGGCACGATAAATGGACCGTAGCTAACCTATAGGAGATTGAGAACAGTGAACTGCTGCTCCTCAGTGGGAGGAGCTGCTGTGGTAGCAGGGGTCCTGCCACTCAGGCAGCCTCCAAGTATGATCCCAACTGCTTTCACTGAAAAAAAATATTGTGTCCCAAGATCAGGGAATTAATTGTTTTGGGATGCCCGCACTGAGCACAAAACCTCTCGCAGCAGCACCGGCGGTGGGCACTGCAGATGGGGCTGCAAGGCTGGCTCACTTGGGTTGGCGAGACACGGACTAGTGGCGCTCCGTGCCAGTGACCACACCGGAGCTCAGGGCAGCTGCCACAGGACACAGATCGCCTGCTTCCCGGCTTTCAGTCCCTTTGAAGCATCCTCAGCAAGGGGGTGCAGCTAGCACCCAGCAGGTGGGATGCTCGCATGGAGTGCCCGCCCTCGCACCTCCGGGAGCGAGAGAATCCCTCTGGGCTCCGCTCCAAAGGGAGTACAAGATCGTATCAGCTTGTCTCTCCTCCCCTTCCTCTTACGCAATTCAGCATGCAAGGGAGTGACTAGATTTTTTTTCCCCCCCTCTCTCAGGGAGTTGGTTTTCACTTCCTGCGCTCGCCGTGCCTTTGTCTCCGCTGGACGCGGCTGAAGGCGCACCTGGGGGGTGCCGGCACAACGGGGCGGCGGGGACACCCCGCTCCCAGCAGCGGCTTCAGCGGGGAGCGCCCAGGTGGGGGCTGAGAGCACACGCCTGGGGATGGGGTGCAGGGTCAGGGGACACACCGGCTACCTCGGGGCGAGCCGGAATCCAGGGCGCAGCCTCGGCCGTGCTCCGGCTCCCTCTCGCCCCGGGTTGGCATGCACTTGAACACCGTCCCTCTCAGCTTCATCTGTCTTCTCCCTTCCTTTAGGAAAGGATTGAAGTCTCAAGACAGTGAGAATCGGGGCGCCAAGATGGCCAGAAGGAGTCCGGGTGCATGGTTTGTGCCCTGGGTCTGCGTGGTGCTGGTGCTGGATATGGGCGAAGGGCAGAAGGAAAAACCCTTCGGTGAAATGTGCCTGGAGGAGTTTACGGCAGGGCTGCCGGACTGGGTGCTGGATACAGACGCCTCCGTCCAGAATGGAGCCACCTTCTTGTCGTCCCCCATGGTACACCGGAGCAGGGACTGCATGAGAGCCTGCTGTAAGGACCCCGCTTGTAACCTGGCTCTCGTGGAGCAGGGCCCGGGCTCGGAGGAAGACCACATCCAGGGCTGCTTTCTCCTCAATTGCCTCTATGAGAAGACTTTCGTCTGCAGGTTTGCCAGGAAGATCGGCTTTCTTAACTTCTTGAAGAAGGACGTGTACGATTCCTACCTGGCAATGCAGAATCACAGACCTAGTGGTAAGGTGCCCCAATGGATCCCTGCAAATGGTTACTGGTGCCAGCTCCTCCGGCCATCATATGAGCAGCAGTGCTGCCAAACAGTCCTGGTAGAGTGATGCTGAGGATGGTGTTTCTGTATTTTCCTCTGCCACAAAGGTTTTCCCAAACCCTGATACTCACTTAAGATCTGTGCCTCAGTTTGCCTATTAGTAAATGAATAGGAAATTGCTCTTTAACCTGTTTGAAGCAGGTGGAGTGTGTGATTATCAAAGTCTGAGGTTTTGCTACTTGACAGTTTAGAGAAAAAGGTATTGTTTTTCTTCTCCCTTTCCCCGGGCCTCTGAGGTTGGAAAGTGAAATCCCCTAAAAATCTACTCATCACCAGGTTTTAAAGGGCTGCATTAATCTCTTGATTGCTTAGGGGCTGGAGGCAGGGTGCAATCCACTTACCTTTATTTAACAGCAGCCTGGACGGTGAGGTGTCTCAGTATTGCTCTGCTTGTTGGGGCTGGTCTCTGCTGCTGGAAGAGGAGCAGCTGGGGGAGGCTAGTTATAAAATTTCCCCTTTGGAGGTGGGTTTCTCTTCCCCAGTCCCTGTTTCCCTGCTCTAAAAGATTGCACCTGGACACAGAGAGCCAGGTGGAAAATGAACTAATCTGAAGCTGGTCACCTGCCACACATTCAGTTGTCTCCAAAGAATTGCAGTGTGTTTAGAAACACTAAAAACAGAGCAGTTCCTCCTTTGCCCCCTCCTTCTGTGTTTTGGCTGAAGCCTATCAAGGCTGGCATGTTTCTAGCCTGGGTGGGACTTTGGCAACCGTAACCAGTTTATTACTTGTTAATCCCTGGGCAGGGCTATTAGGGGATGTCTCTATGGATAATCCTCCTCACACCCCCTCCCAGCCCACCTGTGGGAAGGAAAGGATCTGTGATGAAGGGGAGCATCCAGATGGGTGCAAGGGCTTGGGCTCAATGATGTGAGCTGAATAGGTCTTTGGTTTTCTGCTGAGATGTGCCAGCCTGAGGCCTTGTGGCTGCTGGAGGTGGGAAATGGCACCAAACCCCACACTGACCACTTCTCCATCCTGGGTAGCAGTGGTGGAGGTGGGGGGTTTTGCAGCAGGGCACGTCTTCTCTGAAGCAGCCCTGGGGTGTTGCTGGTTTGAACAGCAGTGTGGCAGAAGCGGTCCTCCTGGTCCTCTGTCCCTACTTGTGGCTTCCTACTGGATTTTAGGGCCTTTTGGTAAATGTATCTCGCTGTTTCAGTAGTTCTCCCGCATTTCCGTTCCAAGCTCAAGATCCTTTTCACAGTAGCTGCAGTTAGGGAGGAACTGAAGGCCACATCACCAGGACTGGAGGTGGCATGCTGGCAGATGTCTAAACTCCTGTATGCTTTGTTGTAGGAGGAAAACGGAATGCATCATCTCCAGTACATCCTGATTTCACAAGATTAGATTAAAATACAATGTGCTGTTGAGTAATTCAGTCTCTTTACCTCTGTGGACCAGTGCCTCATACAAGAAGACTACAAGCCCCTCCTCCCTTGGCTTGTCCCAGGGTCTGGCATTCCATGTGTGCAGATCTTTAGAAAGTGTCCCAGGGTCACCGACCTCTCTGTGTGACCAGCAGTGACATGTTTGCTAGAATATGGCGCTGAGCTGCAGCACCCCACCCACCAATACGCAGTTTCTATCTTGCAACCCATCCCTAGAGCTCCTTTCACAGGTCCTGGGATGGCTATGGTGGAACAGGAAGACCCAGGAGGGCTTATCAGTGAGAAGTGAAAAGCACTCCAGAAATGCAGTTGGGGTTGCTCTGCCCGGAGGCGGCCGTGCCCCTCCTCACTCACGTGGGGCTTGCTCCTCGGGCTGCTGTGAGCGCAGGAAGGGCTCGGTCCCTGCTACAGCCGTGTGTGACCCTCGGAGGGTGCTGGTGCCAGGCAGGTCTCCGGCTGTAGTGACAGACTCTGGGCAGCTCACTGCTGTCTACTTGGATCAGGCCGCGATGTTCGTGCTGTGCTTTGATGGGAAATGCGTTTCCCTCCTCTCTGAAATTTTTAGGCATTGTCTTTGATACCAAAAGCTATTTGAATCGCCTTGAATGACACTGGAGGGCTAGGAGGGGAAAGAGACGAAGGGAGTTACCTTACTGGAGAAATAGCTGGGTCCTCCTCCCCACAGCAGTTGATGAGACACTTAAGAATGCAGATCTCCATTTTGATTCAGATACAAACCAAAAAAAAATCGAAACCAAAACCCCAAGCCCCTCCAGCCATGATGCTGGAATTTGGTCCATACAGGACCTGTCTGGGCAGGAAGGTGGATGCCTGGCTGTCACTGAGGGGGAAAAGGGGAAGGTCACAATGGGGCAGGTGCAGGAAGCCAGAGGAAAGAGCCTCTGGGCACTGAGCGTGTCCACCTGGCAGCATAAGGAAACTGTACAGCAGTTTTGCTTCCGGACCTTTTGGGGATGCCTGAAGAGGCCAGGTGAAACAAGTGTTCAAGGAAGTTGTTTTCAGCATGTCAGGTCTTCCTCCCAAATGTTTATAGGTAAAAAATCTTGGCCCCGGTTTTGGACTGGAGACAAAACTGTAGTTTTCCTGCTGTTGTGCTGTATCACTGTTAAAATGTGACATTTTGTGACTGCTCAGGAGCCCAGGTTATTGTCAGCCCCCTGATTCTGGCTCTAAGGGTCTGCAGGAAGCTGATCTGCTGCTTTATCATGCATTCCCTTCCTCTATGAGCTGCTGTCAGGTATCCTAGGAGCCTTTACCTGTGTCACTCTTCAGACACCCTCTGCGATGATAAGAATTAAATGCATGTTTTCTCTAGTGAATAATGAAATACCCAGTTAGTGATCCCCGTGGGTGACATTAAACAAAAGAGTCACGTATTATAAGACCCACAGTACTACTACAGGGAGCAGACCTGTTGAATTGAGAGGTTTATATATGTTTAGGAGGAGACTAGATAACACTTGAAAGAGCACACAGCTGGGGGGAACTGAATATGCAAATTTAATCTTGGAGTGTTTCTGGAGCCTGATGGAAGTAGCTGAAAGCTGGGAGAGTGTTACAGGGAAAGCACTGTGTATTCTTGTAGTGCTCTTGCTCCTGCTTAAGCATCCACGCCGAGACTGCTGGCAATTGAACACAGGGACAGGAGTTCCTGCTCGAACCCACTGTGGCCACTCTTACAGTGTTATGACTTCAGAAAATCCTGTGGGTACAGGCAACAATGAATTCAGCTGAAATCTGGGTTCTGCACATCTTCTGGAGTGTGACCTTTTTATTTTGGAGAACAAGAGCTTCTGAATTCTTTGTAAGCTGGTGACGACAGCTTGGCACTATCTCTTGCCTGTTCTAGCTAATATACAGCCTGAAGTCTCTGATGTTACTGTTAAAAGGCACAATCTTCTTACATGATTCCTCAGCCTGAACTTTGGTGCGAGTTTTCTGCGTGGCTCATCTGGGAGGGGCAGGCTCACCGTGCACTTTATTGGTAATAATGGAGCCCAGTGTTTAAGTAACTAGCCCAGCTTATTCTGGTCTAGGCAAACCAGTTTTGGGTGTGAAACTGGAAAATAACTTCGCTGAACCTTTGTCCATTTCTTGAACAGAACCTTTTGTTGTTGTTGTGAAATGCTCAGTGACACTCTCCTCCTCCTGTTGAATCCAGGGCTTGTGAGTGGGAGATGGGAAGTCCTTGGGAACAACAGGGTTCTGTTTAGGTATGTCTGCTCCTGCCTCACCGTGGTGGGAGATTTGCAGGCTAACACTTCAGTAATGCATTCCAAATGGAGAGCTTCTCAAGAGGGAAGCTCATCCCTCCTTAAATGTTTGGTACTGCGCTGGTTTCCATTCTGTGGGCACACTGCTACTAAAATGAGCAGCACTGGTATCACAGCTGGGGCTGAAACAGGTTCCCCCTTGGCTGATGCTGTTCAGCCCTGAGCCAGCTGCTCATCCTTGAGCTCAGCCAGGAGAGGGGAAATTGCACATTCAGTACCCACACCACAGAGTCAGAGGCTAATATGTACTGGAAGGGTCCTGGGAGACCAGCTGGTCTCAGGAGAGACCAACTCCTGCTCAGAGTAGGTGATAAGCAGCTTCCATTCCATTTGCTGTGAGATTAGTGTTTGTCATGCAGCGTTTACTGAAGCAGCTACATCGTGTCTTGTCTCTTGAGCTCCAGTCTCCTTAAAGAAACTGGAGGTACAAACCAATCTTTACCAGGATAGCACAAATAGTTGTGAGAGTCTTTCCCTCTGCCTGCTAAAGCAAATAGGACTGGTTTCCCACACTCTGTGGAAAGATGGAGGGAACCTCGTGGCAGCAGAACCTTATGTTATTCTGGAAATAAAATCCATTCAGTCATACTGTATTGTTTTAGAGAGGTTAAGTTGACCTGCTGTGTGCAGCACTTACAAACCACTACAAAAGCCTCTAGAAACTAATGCTGAGAGTGTCTTGGCTGTGTATGAGTTGTTAGAAAACTGTATGGCTTTATCATGACTATATTTTCTGCCCAGCCAGTATGAAGCCCTGAAGAAAGAGCCTGTATTTCTCTTTCTCCAGGCAGTGCATTGCATTGCCTTGTTCCCTTCTCTCTCTTTCCACCTCAGGCAAATTATACTGTGGCAGCAGTCATCCTTCATTACCTCTGCCTGTGGAAATGGAGAGTTTTCTAGTGTGGATGGGTGAGAAAGCTGTTCACTTCTGACTGACTTTCCTGGAAGCAATGCAAGGGCAGAGCTTTAGCACTTATGGGAAGAGCCACATTGCTGCCCACCTGCTTTCGCAGCAGACAGGTTCTGCTGGCTTCTGACACTTGAAGTCTCCAGGGTCCTGTGTCTCATGGATGCTGGAATTTGGGTGGCCTAATTTTTGCTCCTGTCTCTATTCCTGCCCTGGTGAGTGGCTTTGAGCCATGGCTTTTGTCCCCAGTGAGGTCTTTCCCTTTGTGGTGCCTCAGGGTCCCCAGTGCAAGCCACACTTCTCTCGTTTGCAAGCTGCTCCTGCAAAGGAACTCAGCAGTGGGCTGTAAGAGCCCCTCAGTCACAACGAGACAGCTCTCCAGCTCATTCTAGTGACAACCTCAAATCTTTCTGAGGTATTTTTAAGCACTGCTTTGTAGTCTCAGCTACTCAGGGTTTATCTGCATGAGCTCTGGAATGGAGGAAATCTGGTATTTTATAGGTCTCAAGGGCAAAAGCTAATATCTGAGTTCCAAAAGAGAAAAACCTCCAAACTCTCAGCTTTGCAAGTACATTCTGCCATGGGGTTTCACTGGTGCCTTCAGGTTTGCATAGTGAGGTCCCTAGCAGGGTCTCTCCCCCCACTTAGATGCTTACTTTTGAAGCCTTTGTAGAAATTTATTATCTTTTAATTTTTGGTTCAAGTTCACTCATTAGAGGTGAAGCCAGACAAGCCACTGACTACACGAGCTTTTAAACTGAATAAAAAATTTTAAAAAAGCAAAAATCAGGGTCTCAGGCATGAATACAGTGTGAGTAATAAAACTTTTTAAAGCAATTTGGATTTCCTCCATCAAGCTTTCCTCTGGAATCATAAAGAAAAAATACTTCCCTTACTCATGTGTTATATAAATGGAAGTGGAAATTGTTGCTTATGATGTGACTCCAGGAGCATGTTTCACAGTAAAGAGCATGCCACAGACAGCATCATAAAGCTTTAACCTCCCGGTTAATTACAGAGTTTTACAGCAGAAACTTTCCATAGTCTAAAGAGCATTATAGCAAAGGTAACTTTCATTTTTCCTACGGACTTTCAGAACAAAACAGAGTATAGAGTCTCCCTTGTATGAGCAGTTTGCTGATACTCACTCTGGCTCAGCCAGCACTTGGTTCTGAAGCTCAGGTGGAAAACAGCCAGGTGTCCAGGGAAGGCTTCATGCAGTCAGTGTGGCAGAAGTACTGTGAACTCACTGAACTTTCAGGCATCCTAAAGAGAAAAGGGATAGACTTGGAAAATAAGTCCTTCATTTCTAGTAAGCATTACTCCTTGGCAGTCATCACAGATAAAGAAATACTCTTGACTCTTCTTCTGGATGTGAGGAGAGTCGGTAAATTTGGCTGATCAGAGATGGGAACTGGAGAAGTTGCTGACCCATTGAACAGAACTGAGCTTTAACTTAATTACGCAACCCACAACCCAAAGTTACTAGATGTTTGGTCTGCAATTTTTTGTTTTAATTGTACATGCTTAAAAATGTTAAGGAAAAACATGATTTGGAGTAATGAGTTAGGGATCAGCCTCTGTGTTGTTGAAAAACTGGTCTTTTCCTTGTGCAATTGCACCCACCTACTGGGCTTACCCTGGCAGGACAGTGGCAGGGAGTAGGCTGCCTTTCTCCCTGGCAGGCTCGTGACGTTTGCCTAGCAGGAATGACAGGAACGTGTCCCCTTTCCAGAGCTTGCAGTGGTGTGTACAAGGTGACAAAAGAATTAAGTGGCCTGCTTTAATGTCAGGTTTGTTTGTACGTATGCCTTATATTAAATGTCCCTTTGGTAGACTGCAGCAGGAGTCAGCAGCTGGGATCTGAATCCAGATACACTCAAACAGGAAATTAGGAGCAAGTCTGCAACAGTGAAAATAATCAGCTAATGGGGTAATTTTCTAAGAGGTTTGGACACTAATCCTCTCCTTCAGTCACAGTTGATATAACAGTGTAATGGCAGAGTGATTTCTATCTAGCTTATAAATGATGGTTGGTGCCTTTACAAAAGACTCAGGTTGAACTGGAACACTGAGTCTTGGACTTGGTACAGGTGCTACCAGGTGGAGTTTTATGGGCTGAGCCATGCACAAAACCTGCAACCAGAGACGTTCAGGCCAAAAGGAGTTATGAGTCAGGCTCAATGGTGTCATTGTATAGGCTATTCTTGCTGGCATGGGCAGGGATCAGTTTTCATCTCTTGTACTTACAGTCTGGAAAAGCATTTAATAGATGGTGGAAGTTGCTGGTAAGCTATTCCATGGAATGATACAAAAATAACAATCTCATGAATGGTGTTTTTGTGCTGTTTTAAAGGCATGTATGTCAGAGAGTGGGGTGGAAGATGAGCTGGAAGAGAAATATTTCCCATCCAAGTCCCACAGTGTGTAGCTCTGGCTAAATACACTAACACGGTGCTTAGAGGTAGTGGTAGGAATGATGAGAGTCAGTTCCACATTCTTCAACACGCAGATCAGGCCAGCTCCCTGAGCGAAGGGCGGAGATTTCTCTGTGCTGTTCTGCGAGGATGTGGTCCCACACTCAGGAGCACAATGGCTGTAGCCACAGGGCCACCTTCTTGTGGTGGTTCCTGTGGACAGAAGTGCCCAGGGAGCCAACTGGCTCACAGACACTGCCATAGTGGGTTGTGGACTTACTGTATCAGTAAAGGCAGTAATAACGGTGCTGATTGCCTGTTGCTTGCTCAGGCTGCAAGGAGCACAGCTGTTTAAAAGTGTTTTCCTTTCAGCAGTTAAGTCTGAGGGATTGATTTAACCTGGAAGAATCCCCCTCTCCTGTTTTCCTGTAGTGGAGAGAAGAACTGGGACCCTTCAGCCTCTTACCCAAGCCTTGTTCTACATTTCTTCTGCAGATGACCATCCTCCAATAGCCCGTGCTGTCAAGGACATGAGGGTGCAGCCGGGGGAGCCAGTGATGCTGAGAGGCACAGAGAGCACGGATGACCACGGGATAGTCAGCTATGAATGGAAACAGATCCTTGGCGACCCCTCTGCGGAGATGAAGGTAGGGAGCTGCAGGAAATGAGCAGCTTGCTCAGTATCACCTGTGGCCTGCACTAGGTTGGTCAGTCAGAGCCCTGACATAAAGGTCACCTTGTCCTTCCCTCTTCAAGCCAGTCCACCCAGGAGCCTGTTCCCAAAAACTATGGAGCAGTCTTTGTGGTTGTCCTCCACCTCTCACACACTACTTGGAAGTGGCATTTTTGGCCTTATCAGGTCTCAGGCTCCCTGCATCAAGCGTTCCTGAGCAACACCTGACCTGCCTGGGTGGGAGCAGCTGAGAGGGCAGAGCTTCCATGCAAGAGCTGCCTCTGGTCTCGAGTTCCTATAGTTCAGTGAAGGGCCTTCTCTTAGTTCTACTCTGTCCACTTCAGTGCATTTCCTCTTCTGTCTCTGAACAATCCACTCTCAGGCTCTGCTTCTGTTCTCCCGGGGCTTTTCCAGGACTTTGCCTCTCTTTAAAGCATAAGTTCTTCCTCCTATTTTATCTGAGCTGGAGCAGAACTCATGTCTCCTGTCTGGATCCAAGATGTCTGGGGTGTGAACACTGCCTATTTGATAGAGGTTAAAAGTGAATTGTGACTTTAGAAGAGCAAATTATTTCTTTTAAACTTCTGCAAAATGCTTTGGAAAGCCATGGAGCTCATACGGAGTTCTTGCAGCACCTTTTGGAAGAATTAACAAATGAGTACATCAGGCCCACAACTGATTTTGAACCTCAGCAGTGATGAAATCTAGAGTGCCAAGGGGTCTGTGTAATTCAGCAAGTGCTCCTTTCCTTGTCCCTTTGCCCTGGCCCAACCAAAGCAACTTTTGTGGAGGGGGGGAGGTCCCCTAATATTATGCTGTATTAACTACATTAAAATTATATATAGCAAGGCTGTGTTCTTTTGAAACTTAACCAAAACCAGAGATAGCATGGAAATGAAGGTCCAGTTCTGTTGTAAATATAGAGGAAAAGTTTGTGTCAATAATATTGTAGCTTTCACTTCTGACAAAACAATTAAATACACCTACCTTATTCCCTATGTACTAAATAAATGATTCATAATAGGTTTTAAGTTTTAAAAAGTAAAATAAAAACTACAGGTATTTCTGTCCTCTCCAAAGAGTTTATTTTCCCTTGTGCTTTCACGATGCCCCAAAACATGAACTATCTAATTATGCTTGTGGTACTTGTTCTCTCTGCTATTCCAGCTGGGTACCAGTCCATGGGTTTGGGGGGATTGTCTAGCACTGAGACATTTTCCATGCCAGACATCTTCTTGAACATTTCCATCCAAGCTCCTTTCTCCCTAATGCAGGAACATGGACCTTGCATAGCTTCAGTCATTCCTTCCTTAGAAGTACTCTTCTTCATAAGCCTTTCTTTTACATTCTCAGAAGCACGAAGAAGATCAGGTAGAAATCTCCAACCTCCAGGTGGGGACTTACGTCTTCCAGCTTACTGTCACGGACACTGCACAACAGCAAGACTTCACCAACATCACCATCATGGTGTTGAGCTCTGAGCAGACAGAAGGTGAGCCTGAGCCCACACATATCTACACATATCTACACATATCTGGAGTCCTCGAGCCTGCTCTGGCATTACTGGTTCTCTTCTCAGAGGGGTAGATGGGAGAAGAGCACAACCAAGAGACTGCACTTGCATGTCAGCTTTTCCCAGTAAGAGCCTGCACTACTGCCTTCCACCAGTAGTGGAAGGTCACTGTATTCATAGTGATCTGTTTTGGGGTTTTTGCATACTCTTGCTTGGAGATGGGGCCTGCAATAAGCCCATCTGCTCTCCCTGTCATTGCTCTCTACTGACTGACACCAGAGTGGATGAAGCTTGGATTGCAACTGAGGTTGCAAAACAGGAGAAGGTGAAAGGTCTTGTTGTCTCTGTGGTTTTGCTGTGAAGGCCCTTAGGTTGCAGGGTAGGTGGAGTTGTCTGCAAGACATTCAATGTATCCCTGGATTTATTTATATTTTTTTTCTTTAATGGCTTTGTTTAATCATGAAAATGTTCAGCATGACAAGCATATTAGGATTAAGGAGTTTCTTGGACAAATGGTTGACTAGTAGCTAAGCAGGGCATGTCTTCTCCTACCTCAGATACCATGAAAATATAAGAGCAGCCATGTCAAGTGATGCTAATGGTCTGACCAAACTCCAATACACTGTATTCAACAATGTGCAGAGGTTGGTACTTTGAAAAGAGTGCAAGAACATGACATGCTGTCAGTAAATCTCTACTATGCTTGACTAATCCCCAAGGATTCTGCAGCTGGGAGATTTTTTTAAGCAGAAGATGGTGTCTTCATGTTTAATAACCATGTATGAATCCCTTTTTGACCTCATATAATCTTTGAAAAGCAGCAGCCTCCTGAAGTAAGGAGTTTCACAGCTTAACTATGTGCTGTGTGGAGATGCAGCTCCTTTTGTTTTATGGATACAGCACCTTCTAATTTGGTTTTGTGACCCTCCCTTTCATATAAAAAAATTCAATCCATGATTCCCTACTCTCCTTCTCCGTGTTGGTAAAGATTTTATAAACCTTTCAGACATGTCCTTTGGAAGATTTTGTTTGCCCTCAGATATACAAAACAGAAAGTCTTCCAAAGGACTTGCCTAACCCCAGACCCTTTTCTGTTAACTTTCTTGACAGAGCATTGTTTGACTCCGAAGAAGGTGGGTTGGTGTCGGGGATCTTTTCCACGCTGGTTTTACAACCCAAGCCTTCAGCAGTGTGAGGAGTTCATTTTTGGTGGCTGCAAGCCCAACAAGAATAACTACTTACGGGAAGAGGAGTGTGAACTTGCCTGCAAGAATGTCAGAGGTGAGTCCTTCAAAAATCCAGCCCCTCTTTCTCATAGGATTGGGATGACCCTGTGGAGGAGTACTGCAGCCTCTTGGCTGACAGCTGGTTACAGCCCAGTAAGCTGAGGAGACTGGGCCAATTATGGATGGGCAGTCATTGTCTTAAGCTGCCAACGTATCTGACCCAGCTCCTGAAGCACTGGACAGTGTCCCTGGTATTCATTCCTCTGGCTGCAGAAGCCCTCACCAGATCTTTGTGTCACATCTGAGACCTAAATTCAGAGAGCAGCATTGTGCAGTTGGGGGCCAGAAGTACTTTACTCCCAAAATGAAATTAGTCTCCCTCCTTGGCACCCTCAAGCCACTGAGAACAATTTAGTGCTGTTCAGATAAATGGGCTGAGCCACTGCCAGGCCCATTGCAGTGCACTGCTTAAAAAGGGATGGTAAAGCCTTGGAAAAGAAAGACAACTTGGAAATGGTCTAGCTCGTGGTGGGAAGTTCCCCTGTGCTCCTCCAGGCCTGCCTCATGTGGGTACAACTCACCTAGGTCTCTGAGTGGTGGGCATCCATATTTCACCTCCCTAATCAGGGCTTCCTTCCAGAAAATATGCTCTTCTCATGTGATACATGAAGGCAATATAAAGGTGATCTTAGGCTGACAAAATGATGTGGTGGTAAATTTATTTTGTTTTATTTTTCCCCTTGTCTCTTCAGGTTCTGTTGGAGGGCGACAACAGCCAGGTGAGTCTCCCACGTGACAGTGTAATCCTATGCAAGCTTGGGCTGAGTGTCTCATGTCCATTCCTGTGGCTTTTGATTAGGACTCAGTGTGGAAAGCGAGGCTCTGGAGACTAATTTCTTTAATAAGCCTTTCACTTTCGTGTCATAGGATAATTTAGGTTGGGGATTACCTCTAGAGGTCATCTGATCCAACCCACTACTCAAAGCAGGTCCAGCTTTGAGTCACATTCGGCTGCTCAGCACTGTATCCAGTCCAGTTTTGGGTATCTTTGAAAAAGGAGACTTTACACTTTGTCTGGTCAAACTGTACCAACATTTGATGACCCTCATTATAGTTTTTTCCCCTTATACTGAATTGCCTTCCCTTGTTGCAACTCCTGTCTGTTGCTGCTCATCCTATTACTGTGCTCCAAAATGAGTCTGTCTTCTCTGTAATCTCTGTCTTCTCCATAACCTCATTCTAGGTCTTGTGCTCCAGGCTCTTGCTGAGATTTACTCTAGTATGCCAGTGTCTTTTTTCACTGGGGAGCTCAGAACTGGGCACAGTACTCGGCACTTGGGACCACCTCTAGAGCAGAGAGGTTTGAAGCTCTTGCAGCCCAGTGTGCAGGTTTCAGTTTGGCTTTCCTAATTTAATCCCCCATGCTTGGGCAATGTGTCCATATTCTTCCTGAGCAGCTCATTCTTGCTTCCACCAGCTATGTACTTCTTTCTGAGAGAAAACATGACTGTTTCCAGAGCAATGTGTCATTTATAAACAGGACTTTTTTTTTTTTTTTTTTTGAGTCTAGGGTGGCACTGAGGAGAGACCTTTACCAATCTGCCTTGTTTCTTGTTTGCCAGCCCTATCAGCAGCTTTTAAGTCCTTCGTAAAGCATCTGGCAGGGAGAAACAATGAATTTTAATGAGCTATCTGAACTGTTTCTGATGCAGTATGCAATGGGAACTGTCAGGCCCCCTTCTTCAGATGCAAGGATGGTTGCTGCATTGATGCCTACCTGGAGTGTGATGAAACTCCCGACTGTGCTGATGAATCGGATGAGATGTACTGTGAACAATGTAAGTACTTTAAATTCTGGCTTAAACAATTTGCTGTCTGCCCAGGAATGGGTCCAATGTAAGTTACAGGTGCTGAGTTAATACTTTTTGGTGTCTTCTGTTCTTATCTCCTAACCCTGCATTATCTCTTTCCACAGTATCACATTTGCAGATTCTGCCATTTCCTGTATCTCTGCTGACTGCAACAGATGACCTTCCTTCTGTGATGTTTCCTGCCTCTTAAATATGCTTTGACTCTCTTCTCTGCACCTTTCTGTAAGATGTCAGGCCTGTCTTTCTGTCCCCTTTCAATATTTTTCTCACTGAATGACCTTACCTATTCTCTTAGAGTTGGGAAATGGGAAAGGAAACCATGATTTCTCCAAGTCTGTCCAGTGCACAGTGTCCTTAACATCCTGTTATGCTAATGTAAATGCACAGTGGTGAGATGCCCAAATCCACACTGTCTCCTCCCATCTTCCATCCCTCCTCACCTCTTCTGAATTCCCATAATCTCTTTCCTCTGTGTGGGTGTTTGTTGCCTTTTTAGATTTGCAAGCCTATGATTCATCTCTCTTGCCCTCTCTTATATTCTGCACTAGTGCTCTTTTCTATTCCTTAAAACCTGGAGTGACTTTTCCCATACTTCTTGACGGAAAACAAAAATAAGAAAGCAGTCTTTGTTTTCCTTGGTTTTGTCTCTGTGTCCGTGGATTGGAAATTGGGGAGAGTTTCTTGTTACTACATTTTATTTTTCCCATGTTCCTCTCATAGCTTTGAGATACTTAAGAACATCAAATGATATCTCCCTTTCTCTGGCTTGTGATAGCAAAGGAATGTGCAGGAAAGCCCTGTCTGCCCATGTCTGCATGGACAGAGGCATTTCTCTTCATCTGGTGAGAGAATTTTTAACATGAAATGTTTCCCTTGCAGATGCTCGTGAGTTCAATAGACTGCAGAAAATTAATGTCACACATAAGCAAGGTATGTACCATGCAGAGCTCCTAGGCTGACCTCTTCCAGCTTTTGGTTTTTTCTTCAGCCTGTTGTTCCATGATAAAACTGCTTCCCTCTATAAATCCAAAACCAGGTGTAGCATCTGGGTACTTCCTGTACTACAAAGGAGGAAGGGCCTGTTCTCTGACCTC
Source organism: Daphoenositta chrysoptera (assembly GCA_013397915.1). Lineage (NCBI taxonomy): Eukaryota > Metazoa > Chordata > Aves > Passeriformes > Daphoenositta > Daphoenositta chrysoptera. The sequence goes on along the minus strand of VZRO01007291.1, from coordinate 2,133,755 downwards.
GAGGACTGCTGTTGATAGCAGGCTTTAACTCTCCTGCCTAAACCTTTTCCATCCAAGTAGGTCTCATGCATGTTGCTTGCTGGGCACAGTACCTGCCCTGTACAAAACCCTGCAGCATGGTTTTTTTTTGAAATAGTGCAAACCAAAGCAGTGTGGGGGACACAGCAATATCTCTGCTTGATCCCATATCTTTTCCTTGTTTTTTGAAGTGTAGACAGTGGACCTATCACTCGACTAAAAGAGTGTATTCCAAGTCACTTAAATGCAGCTTGGTTGTAGAGGAGACCTGAGCCAATCTGTGGTTTCTGTGTGTCCAGGCTCTTCATGTTCCCCTCTGCCTCCCAGGGAGGACAGGTCATTTCCACAGGGGAGTGAATCCAGGGTTTACCCTGACTGCAGGGTCTGATGTTCATTTTTCTGCTTGCTAGTTGGATTTATGGCAGGTGGCAGCTCACCTTGGCATTGCCAATTTGACCAGCTGGCAACTGAGCAGTGGGGACCTGAGAGCCACTGTTCTGGCTATGGATCTCCTCTGCTATGGTGCTTGTGCTCTTTTGTTGTAAGTAGTAAATTTTGCTGCTCTGGGAAGACACTTTTGGACTAAAGCACCTCTGCCTTGCTTTGCCAGGCCACTGTGTGGACTTGCCTGATACTGGACAGTGCACCGAGAGCATCTCCCGCTGGTACTATAACCCTTTCTTGGAGAAATGTGACCCCTTCACCTATGGGGGCTGTGGTGGCAACAGCAACAACTTTGAACAAGAGGAAGAGTGCATGAAATCATGTTCAGGCATCACAAGTAAGCATACATAATGAGAGCTGGAGTTTTAATGATCAAACTGGGAAAATCACTTCAGATTAAGTTCTGTGGTCCCAAAGAGGCAGTGCCTTGGGAGCTTTCAGTCAAAGCTGCTCTGCTCTCAAACCCTGGCCATGACCCACAGTGTCCTTCAACATGACCAATGGCTTAGGGGAATGGTGGATCTACAGCATCTTTGTGTAATGCAGCCTGTCATTTCAGAGCTGGAAAGCATTTTGGGTGCTGATGCTGAGAAAGGGACAAAGGAGGATGACAAAAGTAACCAGAGATATGATATATCTGCTCTGAAGAGAATCTAACCTCCTAGCCTGGCTCCAGGTCTCCCCAAGTGAGTGGGGAGAAATTAAGAAAATCCTCCATGACACATACTAACCTGAAGTTTTAAACAAACAAGAGAGAGGGTTACACTTGGTACATATTGCTTTGGAGGCCAATGGGAAGAATTCTGCCAAACTGTATCTGTTAAGAGGCAAACTACCTCCCTCAGCTGCACTGTGCCTCACAGCCTGCCCTGAGAGCTCAGTACCATGGCTGTCGAGAAGGGATGCTGTGTGTGTTCAGTCACTTCAGAGCACTGGAAATATGCTCCTCAGAAACCTGTCTTATCCCTTGTTCCCAACCTTCTTTGTAAAACTTCTTTTCCCCGCTCTGTGTTCCCAATTCAGAAGCAGATGTCATTGGCCGAAGATGGGAATCATTTGAGTCCCAAACTGCTATCTTAAGTGAGTAATGATTTTCCCTACAGATCTTTCTTGTCGATTTTCCTTGTCCTGAAAAATACTCTGTCTTTCCTTGCAAATAGCAGCCTTCTCTCCCACACCCCTTCTGAAGCTGGGGGAGCAGTGTGGGATTTGTGCTGGCAGTGGCAAGACATGCTTCTGTGCCCTGTGCAACTGTGGTCCATTTTTTCCTGTGTCTGTTACTCAGTAGCTCATGCAGAGACTCCTGTTTTTCTTTCTATCAACTTGCATGTATGTTCAACATCAAAAAATGGGAAGTAAAACTCTTCCTAAGGGCCAATTTCACATAAGGACTTCTAACTTCTACAAGAAAGAAGAAAACAGATGTGTGAATAATGTCAGGTGCTAGACTGTGGAGAAATGTGATGACCATTTACAGCCTCTTTACAACACTAAAAAAGCCCAACGCTATTTAAATACAAGTTCTTTAAAAGAATGTCAAGTGAAGGTTACTGTTTTTAAATCCTAGAAATTGATTTAATCTTTAAATTCACACCATCTCGCAAATGTGTCGTGCTTGATTGTCTCCAGTGATGATGCAGTGGTTTGGCTGGCTGAAGAACAAGTGATCACACCACTGCTAAGAGCAGTCTCCCACAAATTCAGCCTGTCCTCCATAGCTCACTCCCTCAGTGTTGTCCCAGCCAGGAGGTGCCTTCTGTGACCACCCCTTGGTGGCCTTCCTGTTGAGGTATGACACAAGGCTGCCGTTGCAGAAGGATTTGATATTGCTAGGGTTGTCAAATGGCCAAGCCTGCCAAAGTCACAGAACAGCCTTTAGAGGGCGTGGTGTATCTGGGAAATGATGGGAAATGTCATTTGGGAGAGACAGGCAGGCTGTGCCTTGGCCATACCCTTATGCCATGCAGTCACCATCTTTCTTCTTTGCCGGTTGTGCAGTGACCACCCTGTTGTCATGCCAGCTGTTGCTTCTTCCTGGCACTCCTGCTGCTTTGTCCTGGCCACTCCTGCTGCATCAGAGTTTGTGTAGCATCCTTTCCAACATGTTCATGTATCCCTGCAGGTGCCTTTGAGGTAGTGATTGCTGTGCTCCTCGGGATCTGCATCATGGTGGTCCTGGTGTTCATTGGCTACTTCTTCTTGAAGAACAGGAAGAAGAGCAGCCGCCGCCGTCAGCCGACCACTGCTACCAACTCAACCCTCTCCACCACAGAGGACACTGAGCATCTGTTCTACAGCAGTGCCACCAAACCAGTCTGACCTACAGCCTCTCTCTCCAGTTCAGCACTGGGGCACTCCCCAAAAGTTCTGGAGTTCTGTTTTTAGACACGGGTCTGTGCCTGAAGGACTCATTCACTGTGAAGACATTTGGAGCATCAGGCCAAGATCTAGCTGTGATTTGGCAGTACTAGTATTTGTGATTGTCTAGGCTAAATGGCTGCTCTAGAAAGTGAGGAATGGGGAGCATTCTGTTGCTCTCTGACATCCATCCCTTCCTAACCTCAAACAGTCCAGTGAAACTCTGAATTGCACCTTTCTTCCTGCTCAAACCCAGAGCACAACTTTGCTCGACTTCCTGAAGGAGCCTGGAATGGGATCTGTGTAGCATTCATGTTGGTGAATGGTGCAAGCTCACCAGAGCCAGCAGTTTGTTTTCAGTGTCACTTTCTTCCATTCAACCTTGTATTTTCCTCCCCTTCTCCCAGTCCTCTGCAAGGTGCCGTGTCTTGCAGCAGTTTACCTGGTCATGGTGCATCTCTTGAGGTCTGTGGGTTTGACATAATCATCCAGACCTGATCCAAGGGCTCTGTGACGCTCTCTGGCAGTTCCTGTTTTCAAGGTGGACAGAAACAGAAATATCTGTTTAAGTCACTAGGCTTCGTTTTTTAACAGAAAAGCACGCCTTGACTTTTTTCTGCCTGGCTGCTGTGTTTCAGTCTCCTGTGTACAGTACGTGTTCACCATTTTTCTCTCTGTGAGTTGCCCTGGTTGCTTTTCCAGTGTTCAGTCTGAACCCAAACACATTGAGAAAATATCTATTTATTCTCACACGAAGTAAACGTCCACACTTTTCCTGCTGATTGTGCAGGAAAGCTGCAGCTTTGATTTTACTGCATGTTCCTCTGAGCACACAGCCTGACCTGAGTCCCTGGCATCTCCCAGAGCACAGGACTAGGCTGGATATCACCAGCAAATGTGTGCAGGCTTCCTTGCTCCTGCTGGCTCGTCCCTCTAGATACAAGATGAGCCCAGCCCAGCCCTGGGAGGTCCGAAGCTCATCTCTGGCCCCAGGGCATCATGTGAAATTGCCACTTTGGCAATGTCCTGGTCCCAGTCCTGGTCCAGTGTGTTCCTCTGTAGTCCGTTTGCAATGATACTTCCAAGGTCTGTCCTGCAGCATCTGCTGCTCCAGGCTTGTTACCTCAGTGAACTGAGGACTTCTGTTGGGGAAGAAGCAGCTGTTTGTGAAGTGCCTGATGTACTGCTGGCTGTGGGGCTGGCACCAATCACTAAACTTCCAGTGCCTGCTGCTCTTGGAAAACTGCTGTGAAGAGAGAGGAAACCGGGATTGTGTGTGTTTGTGTATGTTTAAGAAGCATAAATCTATGTACAGACTTCAGTTTAAATGCTTGGACTCTTTCAGGGCCAAGGGCAGAGTGGTTCTGGAATACTCTGGTAAAGCCATTCCCAGCTCAGGACATGGCTCAGGTCCTCTCAATTGCAGTGGCAGGAGAGCTGCCTCCCTGGGCTGATGCCTGGGCAGAAAGGAAAGAAATTGCTGCCCAGAGCCTGTTGGCAATGTGACTGCATGCCTCTCCCCATCACAGGCATCTGCCTCAGCATTCCTGGGGCTGGTCAGATTCCTCGTTTTCATGATCTGTCTCATATCATTTCTTCCATCTCTTAGTTTTTCCCACAGCCCATCATGGCCTATGCAATAAAACTAATGTCTTGATTTATTTTTTTGTGTGCTCACTCTGATAATAAAGAGGAATCGTTTGTCTTATCTGGCTTGGGAGTGGTGTCTGAGGAGCAATGACCCGCAGAGGGGGCAGGTACCATTCCCTGCTATCTCACACGCTTTCATCTGCCCCGACTGTGGTATCTCAGGGGAGAGCTGCTGCAGCGGCGGTCCCATAGCGTGGGGAGGGCTGGAAGCGGGGGATGCAACATATGTGGATACCTGAAGAGGAAACTACTGCATGATGTGTTCTGGGAGCAAGATAATTACCCACTAAGTCACCCAGAGAGCAAGGCAAGGGTGTAACCTGAAACTGGGTTCCAGCTGGTCAGACTGGTTTGGGCTTTGGGTCTGAAACCAAAAGCAGACACTATTCTTCAAACAGGAGTTGCTCTAACTGTGTCTTCAGGCTGGCGATCGCTCGAGAACTGCGATGTGAAGTCAGCTTAACGTAACTGGCTAATCGGCAGTGGGTTTGTAGGGGAACCAGGCGGGCCTGCCCTGCACCGCTGACCCGGCCATCGCGGCCGGGCCTCCGAGCGCTGCTCGCAGCAGGAACGCTTTCTGCCCGCGCTCTGCTCGGGGCTGTGGGCTGTGCTCCGTCATGAGCTCACACTGCACCAGCTCTCCCATCCTGCCGTCTCCAGCCACTTACAGGCATAAGTGCAGACATTGTCCCTCCTGTCCCCTGAAGCGCTGCCCCCGGGGCAGCTCTGCTGAGCCCAGCCCAGCTCGGCCGGTGGGGTCACCGCTCCCCTCCCGGCACTAACCCCTGGCTGGGAGCGCCACCTGAAACCACGGCTGCTTCTCTTGACGGTCTCCGGAGAGAGGCGGGTACGTGCTTTGCAGTCTCCCTCGCTCACACCACACCTTTGTGCCCCTGGTGTTGGACACAGCCCTGCTGGAGGCTGCAGGTCCGGCCTGAGCCGCCCCCTGCATGGCTTCTGGGCCCGCACCCCCCGAGTCCCACCTGCCTTCAGCCCCTGCTCCCCCACCTGACACAAGGGCTCCTGCTTCCCGGGAAATCTCAGCTCTTGGAAATTTTCAGATGGGAACAGAAGCCCAGGGTTTGAAACTTTGCAAAATGAGAATCCCACTGCTCAGGCGGCAGCAGTCAGGGGAGGCTGCCTCACTGCCTTACTGCCCAAGCAAGAACAGTGTTCGGTGACAGCGGAGCTGCCCCGTTGCGCTGGCTGTGCCGGACAGGGAGCACATCCTCCCTGTCTCCCAGCTCCCAGGAACACGCAGCTGTGGGAAGCTGCTGGCTGGTTCAGGGCAGAGCTGCTCCTCCTGGCGAGGAGCTCCTGGCACTCTCCTGACAGGTGCTCTGCGGTGCAGGAGTCTCCGCGGTCTGGACCTGCCCCTTGTCCTTGCAGTGTATGCAGACAATGCCTTCCCCACCGAGGTCAGTGTTTTCCAGAGCGTTGTTTGCATGCCTTGAGGAGCCAGGCTCCTGCCAGGCCCCAGGAGCTGCTGCCCACCGTGCTGGAGAGAGAAACTACTGCCCCTTCACATTGTCCAGTCTGCCTGTAGGTGGCTTCCACCTCTGCAGAAGGATGACCATGGAGCCTCTCTGCCCTTCCTGACCAGCAAAGCTGTTTAGTCACCTTGCTCCGACTGTCAGGAAGGAGGATTTGCCTGAGGTTTGGCTGAGATTATCCCAGCAGGCTGGAGAGGACCTCACAGGGATTGTGTGGCTACTGGCCTGGATGCAGGAAGCATTAGCTCACAGCGAAATACCGTGTGTCTCTGGCTTCCCTGGGGCACAGTGGCTCTGCAAACAAACGCAGCAGCTGCCCTGATATGACAAGGGATGGCTCCCCAGTGGCAGGCCAGAATACTGTTCCACACACAAAAGCCGCAGTGGGGTGAAACTTTCTGGTAAGTTACTTTAGCCCTCAGGCCTAATTTATTGCCTAAGGAAGAAATTATTTTGGTTTTGAGACCAAACTGTTCACTCTGGTTAAAAAGAAGAGCTCTAAATCTGGGGAAAGGAAGAGCACACAGTGTTGTGTGCAAGCTCTGCATAATGTAAAGACAGATCTTGAATTTTATTTGTCCCTGCCTTTCTTCAAGCATTAGGAATGACCAGACTTGCTCGTAAAATGGAACACATGCAGATTTGAAGTACCATGTCTAGTCCAGCATGTGGTAAGCAAACATTGCTCACTCAAAATAATGCCTGAATTTTTCATATATGTGAGAAATAGCCTGTGAAAACTTTCCAGACAGTCTTTTTTTTCTTTCTTTTTCTACTCAGAGAAACTGAGAGAGAAATTGGAAATACTCTCCCTTAGTTATCAAGCACAGAACTGCATGTTATTGTAATAGTTATAGTCACAGAGAAATACAGTCATTTCTACAAAGTCTAGCAGCTCTGATCTCTTCTGCAGCACCTAACAGGGCATGAAGGAACCTTTCTGCCAGGAAACCTGGCTGACCGGTAAGTGTTTCCTGGGCAAGGTGCCACCTGAGGCGTGACAGACTTTCTGTGGCCTTTATTCAATAGTTGCCTCTCCAAGATGTCCTCATCTCCATCTGTGTCAAGGGTTTTGAAACTAACCGTCAGTTCCTGTAACAGCTTTAGATTTTGCATAGGCCACCCAATGATTAATTACCATCTTCTCCAAGTTGCCCAGAGCCAGCCTACATGAGAGGATATACAAAATGACAGTGAGCAGCTAGCTGATGGGAGATGCAGAGGAGCAGGAGCCCTGCTGGAGCCAGCCAGGTGCTCCAGTCAGAAGGGAATTATTCCACCAGTCTCAGTGCATACAAAGAGCCTGTGTCTTTGTTCTCTGCCCTGACACACCTGACCCATATGACGGCGGCTTCAGGATTGTTAAAAAATATTTGTGAGCAGTTGAAGCAAAACACTGGTCCAGAAATTTGAGCTTCTGGGACTCCCCCAGCCAGAAACTCTTCTTTAAATGAAACGATAGTGTCCCTCTCATGTAGGTATTGTGGGAGCCCTTCCCTCCCTCAGGGAGGCTGCAGGGGCCCCAAGACTCCTGCCTCCAGCACGGGCTCCGGGCTGCACTGCTGCATTTTTTTTTTCCGTATGGGGTACTGTTCAGCCAGAGCAGCTGCCCAGGGTGGTTTGCCAGCTCCTTTTGAGACGTCCACAAGAGGGGGCAGCAATATCTTGATATCCCTCTTGGTGTTGCTTTGGACACTGTACTGTCAAAGCAGCAGGGACATTGTGCGCTGCTGGAGTTGGTGCTGAGGTGTGAGATGTGAGCCTCTATGAGCTCCATAATATGCGAGGTCCTGTTGCCTTCCTCCCCATCTATATTATGGTCTAATGTTATGGTCCATATTACCATACTCCTCCAGGTCTCAAAGCATCATATCCACCTGCAAGACAGGGGAGAGCTGGTACAACATTCAGAAGAACAGAGAATTGACTTAGGGTCTCCCAAGCCTCTTGTGGGTGCTCTGTGCCCTGGGTCTACTTCCCTTTGGTTGTGTATGGGTTACACACAGCTACGCCCAGCTACTGAGGTCACCAGTCCAGCCCCAAAAACTTGCAGTGAGACTTTACAAAAAAAACCCAAACACTTGGGTGCTTCTCTCTCTTCATCTATTTGGATCAGTTTCCCAGGTTGTTGTTTTTTTTTTTTTTTGCTGATTTCTAGTGCTCTCCCCAACATACACACTACATTTTGAAAGAAATAAGAGATTTTATTTTCCAGTAATCAGAGGACTTCAGGCAGTAGAACCTTCATTAAGACCAAAGCAAGCCAAAACAGTTCTTTAATAGACTGTCATCAAATTTGGAAGCTGGTAGCTTTGTCTTCCAGGCTTTGCCATATAACCCTTCCCTGAAAATCTATATTAGAGGATGAAGGGGCATTTGTCACACAGTTGAGGAGGTTCAACAGCTCTGGGGTGCTGTGGGGTCACTGCACAGACCATGCATCTCTGCAGGACAGCAGAGAGGAGCTGCCAGCAAGGATGCAATGCTCTTATTCTAATGTCCTTGCTAGAGGTTTTTGGTGCATGGAGTTTCTGTTAAACCAGTTTGAACTCGTTCTCTCTCATATTTAGAAACTATCCCTACTTATGCTGTAGAATTACACCCTGTCAACAAATTTTCCTTTCCCTCTCCTCTTAGTATTTTGGGACGAAGTAGCTCTTCTTCCCTTTACCCCAAAAGCTGGGCTACTCTGTCTTAAATGCAAAACAGATTTCCTCAGGAATCGCCTCTTGCTTGCCATGTCTTCTGCTAGCTGATCCATCCACCACTCCTCTGCTGCTCAACCATGCAATTTCCATCCTACTTCCATTTATTTCTCCATTCAGCAACTAAGGGACTGAGCAGAGACAGAATCGATGCAGAGCGCAACCCCTTAGGTAAAGGGAAGAGCTGGCACAGTGTGTGTGCCCAACACCATTCCTCCCATCACCTTGTATATGCACATTCTCAGCCAGGGAGCCTTTATCTTCTCTCTTTTCTCTTGCATTCCCATCACATTACCGTTTTAAATATGCAAGGCTGTACAACCCATGCAAATACCTGGCCATCACGAAAATGAGTAAGCATCTGGAGGGCTCTGCTTGGAAATAGTCAAAGTACCAGACACTGCCATTTGAATACTAAAGCATGTACTGGGGGAACTTCCACTGTTGGCAAACCCTGGGGCAAGTGGGTGAGGTCCAGAGGAACTCCAAGTACCAAGAAAATAGCTATTTGTTTTCATCAGTATTTTTTCTCCGCTAGGCTCCTCTTTCTCCACAACACCCTGGATTCAAAGAACTGATCTAAGATCTCACATGCTGTACCTCACAGCTGATGTTTCACAATCCACTGCAGCTTCTTCTAGAACATGTTTGTCTCTGTGCACTGGAGGTGAGCTGTGCTCCATCAGGTGGGCAATGGTCTTCATATCGCCAAGTGCCAGGCAGGTCCATTTGGTGGCACAGGCTTAAAGGGACATTCTGTTTCTCTGCTAGGTGAGCTTTCTGCTGGGCTGTCCTGGCCCTCTGTGTGATGGGAGCCTCCAGCCAAGGGTGCAAGGCAGGGTAGGACCCCTGGGTGAGCAGCAGCCTGCAGAGTGGATGGTGAAAATTAAGCCCAAAGGAGCAGCTCAGCATTACAACTCAGTCTGTCCTACAGCTAGCTCCTGCTGAAGGAGTAGTTCTTCATCTAGCTTTCCTCACATTAGTTCTGCTCCCCCTGGAACATCCTGGAGAGAAGCAATTCACTTTTCAGGGATCTGTTTTCTGCTAGTATGGCTCCTTGAGCCAACCCCCCAGGGCACCAGCTGAGCACCAGCACTGGCAGAAGAGCACCTACGGGAGCATGGCTCGGAGAGCATCTCTGAGGGAAGCTACCCAGAAACATCAAACCAATGTCAGTCCTGACATCTCCCCTAGCCCCATATGCTCTGGCTCTGCAGTGCTGGACTGAGGCTCTAGGAAACTGCATCCAGGTTCTGTCTGTTGTCCTGCAAGTCATGTTGCTCTCGACCCTCTCCATGGTTCAGAGAGCTTTCCCCTTGCACTGTTTGCAGCAAGACTGCTGTTTGGGCAGGCAGTTTCCCTGCTGTCCTGCTTTGGCCCGCAGTGCTGAAGCTGAGGGAGCCCAAGTGCTGCCCTAAACTGCCCTCATCTGCCCTTTCATATGGACCCACAACCTCATGAAAGGCTCCTGCTTCCCCCACACCCCCAGGCTTTCTGCAAACTGCCTCATCCAGCTGCTGAGAAAAGGGGGCTTTCCCAGCTTTCTTTTCTTCCCCACTATATTCAGGTTTATGTTAATTGTGCGTGATTAGCCAGCTGTGGGCTGGAAACTCTTCTGACAGTCTGTTCCAAGGAAGCTGTGAGGAAAGAGCCAGGAAACAGTGGTGGTGAAGCCCACATATAAAACTGCAAAAGCTTCTCCCTTGAGCCTGGATTTCTGCAGCAGGAGGAGCAGGCTACAAATGCCCAGGAGTGCAGTATCAAGTAGAACTTGTCTTTGGGGGAAAAGTGACCACTTATTTTGCATAAGTCACCTGAGACAGCAGGCCAAATACTTCCTGGCAGGGTTGTGTGTGTGGCCATCAGTAGGTCAGGAGTAAAGCCTTTTTTTTTCCTTCAGTAGCTCTGAAGAGCTCGGCAGGTTTCTAGGCTGGAGGGAACCAAGCCCTCTGTCCCTGCTCCACTTCCTGCACTCAGGAAAGTTCCTCCAGAAATTTTTTGTGGCTGAGGTGCTCTCAAGTGGCAGAAAACCTGCAGACTGGGTACTTGAGCCTCCCCCTACTTTCTGTCTTTAGCAGGAGCAAAGCAGAAATGCACAGTGGTTGTCTCCAAACATTGAGAAGAAACTGAGGAAATGAGGATGGCAGGGAGCACAGGATGCTTGTCCTTCCCTGGGAGATAACTGTCTTTCCTGACTGTGTCAACCTAATACCCTTTCTACTTCATAGCTCCTAATGAGTTTTCCTTCTGAGGTGGCCTAATTGATATGTAATTAATGAAATCCAGAACAGTTAATCTCAGTTTGTAATTGGCTTTGGACTATGCTGTTTCTGTTTCAAAATGGAGAAAGGCTTGTGTGCCCCTCTGTTTGCTGTTTTATTTGAGTGCTGCCTCTTCTTACTAAGCTGAGAGCTTGGTCAGATCGTACAAAGATCCTACTTTGTAGGGTAGGAGAAAGGCAAATATTCTGATTAGGGAGGGTCATTTCTCTTCTGTAAAGAGGGGATCACATCAAACTGCAATGACTTGTGGATATACCCGGTCCTGTAGCCAGGGCCTCCTCTGCCACCCCTTTCAGCACGCAGATGCACCTTGAGGTGTGCTGCAGAGAGCACTGGATTCTCCTCTGTCACTATACACTTGCTTCCCAAGTCCTGCAATGGAGATGTCACACGTGGATCAGCGTTTCCTCTCCAGAGCCACTTCTGGTTCCTGCACGTGAACGTGTGGCAAGGGTGGCCAGCTGACTGGCACACTCATTGCAACGTGTCTCGGCCACCTCTCCTCCACAGGAACACGACCAGCAAACAAACCCCATGCTCAGTGCTGCTCAGCACCCCAGTTCCCACTGCAGTCACTGGGCAGACTGGGCTGTGGTCAGGCAGCAGACAGGTAGAACCAGTACCTGACGCATGACTGGGCTTGTTCAAAGTCTTAACTTCCTATTGCTCCTTTGCCCCTCTCCCGTTCACTTTCCCATAAACTCTACCTTTGTTTGACTCTCAGCACACCCTCCTTTCCTGTCTTTTTGTTTTTATTCCCAGAGACTTCTGATATGCATTGCAAGATGTCTGGAACTGCCAGACCGTGTGGCACAACCCAAATATCACAGCATCAGGAAGGAGATAGCATCTTTCTCCAGTTGCAGAAGCACCATGTCTCTCTGTATGTTCCTGGACACTGTAAACTTTCTGCACCCGATGTAAGGGTGTCAGGAAAGGAAGTGGTAATAATTTTTCCCAGTTTGAACCACTAAGGAGATTTTTGGCACTGTGCAAAACACTCCAGTAGCAGTCTGGGTGGGACACTTGCAAACTTTGCAGAAAGCTCCATGGGAACCCTAATGATTGAAAATATACCTGTCTGTTGAAAAAAGAGTGCCTCTGATTCCAGGAAAGCCAGCTTCAGTTGAGTAAACAGTGAAATTCAAGATAAGGAAATGTTCACCCCAGTATATCCACATTGGGCCCACACTCCAGCTCCTATCTGTGGGTGGTGTCCAGCAATTGTGTGAAGGCAAAAACGACCTGGCTGTTTTCTCACCCAGCTTAATGGTGCTTTTTAGCAAATATGAACCAAACTCTCCTCTCCAGAGTACCTTTCATCTTCTTAGAGCAGGGGACAAAACAACTCCTTGAAATATTCAGAGCTTGACTAGCCACCTCCTTGTGACCAGACTGCTGCTTATGTGACATGGGTTTGGGGCTGTCTGCTGAGATGTTGTGCTCCTGGTGCCTTGGGTAGATTTTTGTGAGTCCAAACCTGTGGGGAGCAGAGTCCTTGTCCCAGCTGAAGCAGTAAGGAAATCAGCTCTCTGACCAGTTTTCCCTGGAAAAAAGTGATGATCAAGAGCCCAGGCTTCCTACTAAGGACACTGTTACAATTGAAAAGATGATGCATGGTGCATCTTAAAAGTGGCCACTGAAAGCAATGAGACAAACCATGCTTGGTTCCGTACCAAGTCTATGCTTGTTTGTGCTGCAATTAGAGTGGAGTAATACATGTTGCACATAGTACAGTCCAAATTTCTCATAGAGATGAGTGTTGTGGAGCTGGGCAAAGCTCAGAAGCCATCCCCAGTGTGATTGTAATTGTGAGGCATGGCAGTCCTTTGAAACTGCTTTTGAATGCAGGGCTGGAAGGGGCCTCCTGACTCATGTCCACTTACCTTCTATTTTAGACAACTTTGTCATCTAGAAGTTTTCACAAACAAGACATGCTCAGTCTCCAAGGGAAGGGGTTGTCCTTACAGTGTTCCATCTGAAAACCTCTCCAAAACCTCCAGGTTCTGTGACAAAAAAAAATCTGCTTTCTAACCTGTCTTGAATTTTGTCCAGCTCACACCCACCTAATTTGTGTCCAAAATTGTTCTTTTGTTTAAAAAACTTTTTTCTACCCCTAGCATAAGCAAGCTGAGAATCTCATGAAGAGGCTAGCCAGTGTCTATGTCTCAACTTCTCCTTGCACTTTGTCCTGAACTGCAATATGTGATGGTTAGAGCATTGATTCTCCTAGCTCCATTGGATTAGCAGTGAATCTCACAAAATAAGAGAGATTTCAGAAATCCTTGGGGTGTATAAAGAACCTAAGAATGCTGATTCACCCTAGGACAAATTAGAGGGACTACCCTGCTCTCCAAGCATCCCTGTTCCTCCCGGGCAAGGGTAAATATCAAAGAGGATTCTGCCATGGCCAGTGACTCTTAATAAGTCACTTGTTTGCCAGCCATACTCAGCCAAAGTTTAGACAGGGTGAGAGGAAAGCAAACCACTGTGTTTTCGTGACAAAATGTATTTTAACATAGCAAGATCTGTTTGCCCATTTAGTTCAAAAGTCTGTCTGTTTTCAACCTCCCAAAACTTTCAGGAAGCACTCCTGCCCCTTTGCAATGTCTCTCCAGTCCCCAAGCCTGAAAGCCTTGCAGGTTGTCACTGCTGAATTAAGGTAGCTATTTAAATCAGGGATGGGGACCCCACTGATCCTGTCTGCTTCACAGATACAAAAGAAAGAGATCAACCCAGCTCTGAGGAGTTTATTAGCTGATGCAAGCATGACCCCATGCCATCTAAATCTCCTGGAAGCAAGTCTGATTGATGCTGCACTGATAAACACATCAGCAGCTGAGGAGCTGTGCACAGTGCGGCTCCCATAATTACTGACTCTGGTTCAAAGGCTTTTATGCAAAGGAACAATGGGCACCAAAACAGTTTTGTAGCCTGTTATGCACCGCAGTGTTTTGCTGTGATGCAAAGGCTTGCCCTGTCAGAGAAGCCTGCTTTTCATGTCCCCTTCACAGCACAGAGGTAGTTCCTACTGGTAAGGAGGCTATTGTCCACCTTTTAAGAACAGAAGCCAGGGATGTACATGCTGGCTAAGAAGATGAAAAAAAGGTTTTAGTAAAAAGGGAAGTGCCAATCAAAAAAATGTTCTTCTCATTGCGAATCTGTCCCTATTATCAAAGGATTTCCCTGTCACCAGCAATGCCTGAGATGGAAGCGACAGCTCATTTGTTTTGCCTACACTGCCAGCAGTGAAGTACATCTGTGCATGTCATTAACTAGCATGCAGAAGACATTTACATTTTTTCCTCATGTCCATTTTTCCTTTGTTCACTGAGCTGAGGTTCTGCCTTTGAAAATAATTCTGTGTTCAGCATCATCTGGAAAACTGTGGGATGTGAACTGCTGCCCAGCCAGACCCTGCCATCTCAGGGTGCTCACAGAGCCACTCTCACCTACGTCAGAACCAGCTTTTTCTTGTGCAACTCTGCAATCAGCCATGCATATTATGACTGGGCAGCTTCTTTACACCCAGAGCAGTATTTACTTTGTAGGGGAATGCTTTGTGTAAAGCATTCATATCCTGCTCACTCAGCAGTGCTGAGGCAGGACTCTCTGGGCAGCACCCCTCATATGGAGTGAGTCCCTCCAAGGTGCTTTCCAGCCTTTGTGAAAGGCAGGCCTTTTTCCAGTTCCTTGGGTTTCTTAGAACTCTGACCCGTCTACACTAAACTAGATTATCCCTTAAAGTCTTTCATCTCTTTACTGGGATGTGGTTTATTTTCAGCCAGTTGCTTTCCTTCCTGCTCATTTTTCCTTCTTGACCCCAGAATAGCAAAGCAGTTGCACAGCAGCCAGAGCTACAGACAGTGCATTCATGTTACTGCAGAAGAGCAGAATTCTGTCCTAGGTGATGGACTGCTTGGAGGGCAAGGGAAGAAATAAAAGGGCAGTGATCCTCACAGACTTATCCCAGTAGACCCCTAACACTTGAACTTTTCCAATCTCATTTCATAGCATGGCAGGTGTGATGTGAAATGCTCTGCTTCCTGACCAGCCAGAGAGATTGTGCTGGAAGTTGTGATGGAAGTGCCATTTTAAACCACCAGACTTCTTTTGCTCTCCTGCAAATGTTTGCTTGGAGCTCTGGAGGTACAGGCAGGCTGGTGGGCCAGGGCCACCTGAGTGTTTATTCTGAGTCAGGATGTCTGCGAGGTTGACACGGACTTCAGTGGTAAGGATGCCTACAGCCAACATTCAAGAGTGTGTGTTGGCAGGCTGAGCTGAATAACAAACACATGGATTAGTCAGTAATAGCAACATAGTATCTACTTCATATTGTGCATAATACTAATTTTCACTTTTCTTCCAAGTGCTGCAGCTTGCTGGAACTCCATTTCTTGTCTGGGGCATATATTTTTACTGCTTTGCAATATTTCTGGCAAATATTCCATTGCAGATTTCTGTTATGACCTACACTGAACCCCATGATTTCTGTAGGACAGAAAACTTCCCCTCTAGGAAACCCTTCATTCTTTCTCTCATAAATGAAAGAAGCAGCATGGTGTGTTCACCTCTGAGAGATCTTTTTTCCCACAGATACAAGGGATCTTGAAAGGGATATCCTTCCAGCCAGGGCTGTTATGGTATCAGAGCTGCAAAGGATGAAGGTGCAACTTGTTTCTTCTCAGCAGGAAGGCAAGAATCCTGGAGATGACCGAATCAGGAATGGTCAATGTAGCTGGGTTTCCCCAGGGTTCATAAAGACTCACTGCTGAAAACAGGCCTGTGGTCCAGCAGCCCTGGTTGCATTGCAGTGGTTATCACCAAAATGGGACTGTTCCTCACAACAATTTATTGAAAAAAAGATAATCTATCAAAATGTGAAAATGTTGGTTAGATAATTCCTGGCCAGCACCAGCCTGTAACCCTTTTATCAGTTACACCGAGTGAGATGAAAAGACAGGCATGCAGAGTACATGAGGCTGCACAGTAGTTGGGGCTTGCTCCCTGCCAGGAGAGTTTCCCAGGAGGAGAATGACCAAAGGCAACAGCTGAGGTCTCCAGTCAAAGGAGATGTCTGGAAGAACCTTGCAGGGGGAAGCGATCTTGCAATGAGTCACCCTAGGCTCAGGTCTGATATCCCTGCCTAAAGAGGCAAAGGTAATTGCCTCTGATTAATGCTGGCAAACTTCTGTGAACTCCAGTGAGGATATGAAAGGACTGACATGCCTCTTTGAGATGGGGGTAAGATAGAGTACAGCCAAGTGTGGGAAGAAAATTAAGCTGAGATGTAGTTTTTAATTACCAATAAAGCCATGCTCTAGAATAGAGGGCTGAGAGCAGGACTCAGTCTTTTCCTACTCTTTTATGATACTTAATGTATAGAAAGGAGTTTAGGGAAGAGCAACCCGCGATTGCTGTAGAGTCCCATTTGTAACATTTAAATGCTTGTGCTGGCCCCTCACCCCTTCTTGCTCAGAGGCTGTAATTATTTGGACCACAGATGTAGCCAGAGATTTCCAGTGGATGCCAATAAAACATGGAAGGGCAGCATCAGTGAAGTCAGCACTGATACTTAGCAGAAGAAAAACTACATCTTTCCTGGCTATTTATGTGGATGAGGCAGGAAGAAGGCTGTACCCCAGAGTGTGCTGTTTCCTCTTGATGAACATCCCAGGTACTCAGCAACCCCGCTCTGGTCTCACCTCTGGAAAAGAGAGAGGGGAATGGTCCAAGTCATACCTGACAGCAAGTGGCAACGGGAGGTTTTTGTGCCCCTTGGGTGTGTCTTTTTGCACCTCTTTACTGGTTGGGAGGCATGGTGAGAGCTCGGTGGTGGTGAGCTCCCTTCCTCCAGCCATGTCAAGTATTGTGACAGCAGCACAGACTTCAGCGTGGGTTCAGACAGGACTGCCCGGGCCATCAGCTGCTCGCCCAGAGACCTTGGCCTTCTTGGAAGCCTGTGTTGCTCATCAACTGCTCTTGTCTACTGAAGTCTGCAGAGGTGTTTCAATAGACAGAATTCTGCCCATCCTAAAAATGATAGACTCAGAGTGGGATGCTGTTTCTCCACCCATAATTAAAGCTAGTTCAGAGTCTTGTTCGGGAAGAGTTCCTGCTGCTGCTGGGCTCCCAGACTTCCTGTGTGGTGTCCTCTCATCCACATGGGCTGTGGCTATGCTCAGATAGTTCTGCCTGTGCTACAGGCATCACGTGGAAGCAGCAGAATAGACACGAATGTCCCACATTCTGCTTTTGGGTCCATATCTTTATTTTATCTGGGGACTTGATAGCTATGTGAAGACACCACGTTTCAGTCATCCTCCTTTCCCACCACATCACCAAGGTGGCATATGCACTATTTAAGTAGCAATAGGCATAGAGTTTCTTTTAATCATCTCCTCACTTTGCAGACCACAGGATTAATGTTTCCTTCAACAGCACTAAAGTTTGGAGACATTTGCTCTCAATGAATACTGAGTTTCTCCCTTAATTATCTGAACCCCAGAGCTGTAGGTATAACCAAGAGAGTTTGACTTTCCAGTTCTCTCTGGAAACTCACAGAAAACAATAATGGAGACTGGTGTCTGGACACATTTCAGGAATTCTATCCCATTCTGAGGACCATGAGAAGAAGCATTGTGATGTTCCTGGTGATAATCCTTCCTCTGCTATGGCACCCCGTGAGTACCAGTTAATAAATATTTATCATGCCCCATGGAGGGGAAGGAACTCCATATTGCTAATGGAAAAGGGAAGTCATTCACCCAGAACCACACAGGGAAATTATGCTAAACTCTGGGATAGCATTTCCAGGTTTCTGATTACCTATATTATATTTAAGACTTACCTTCTCTCTCAACACCTCATGCAGTGTCTTTATGATCTGAAAAGAGATGTTTGGAGATAGTGAATAAGTGCACCGCATGTAAAGCTAGGATATTGCTGTTACAGGTACTCACAAGGCAGGCAGGCAGGCACTGCAGGAAGTCCTCTTCCTCCCAAGGTATGGTTGTATTTTATTTATTAGCTCAGAGTCCCTGTATTTCAGGTTTAGCATCCTTTGACAGGAGTTTTGTACATGTAAGACTTTACTGTTAGATGCTAATAACTTATTATTCTACAAATCTATCTGGCTTACAAGAAAGAAACCAAATCATCCTTCAGAAGATATTATAACTATATATATCTATAACATTAGATATCCTCTCCTACCCTCCCTTCAAATCATACACTGCTGCCCAGATAATATTTCTCAGTGGCTGACATCTTTCATCTGGTCTATGTTATTAAAACCCCTTAGCAAGTGGAATGAAAATGCCTCTGTGCTATATATAGCACCATGTGTACAACTATCCACGGCTGGGAGTACAGCCTGGGTACCCACAGTTGGATCTTTATGGTTTGGCTTTTGCAAACCATTTTTTCCCCGCGCCCGCCAAGCCTCTGGCTGGCTGGTGGTGTTGGCACTCCGCGAGAAGCCTGCTACTCTCCTTTCCTGGCAGAGGTTTCACGGGGTTTCAGAGTCTCCCTCCAGTGCGGTTATTAAAGGCTTTTGTTTATCTTGTGAAATCTGCCCCGTGAATGCTGACACTGACTGAAGTGCTGGGAGAGTTTCCCTGACTCTTCCTCTCGCTGTCTCTCACGGGTCTATTCCCATGAAAATGATCTCAGGTGTGCTGTGCGTCATCAGTCTGCCCCGGGCGCTCCCTGGCTTACTGGCAGGGAAGATGAATGCGCTGTTTCTGCAGCTCTGCCCGTGGCTGGGTGCTCCTCCTGCCCCAGCGCAGTGGAGAGCCATCCATCCCAGCGGCTCCGGCCACGGCGGGCACCAGCTGTCCCCAGGCACACGCCGCTCCCCGGCAAAGGGCTCCCTGCAGGAGAGCAGCTAGGGCTCTCCTGCCATCAGAAACCCATGTGCACTGCTTGGGCAGCATTTTCCCAGCCTCTCTCCCATCCAGCCCTGCAGGGATGCAGCCTCTGACGGGAAAACCGAATCCTCCCACGATGAGTTCTCCTTCAGCACGTGATGCTGACTTTCCCTTTTGGATGAGAAAGAATCTCAAGTCTGTAGGGCTGAGGTGTTGACACTCATTCCAGGTGAGATCCCAGCTAGACCCCTGTGTCCCTGCTGCCACCGAGCTTTGTAGCCAGGTGTTTACCTGGAGAAGCAGAGGGTTAAGGTCGGTGGCAGGGTGAGATGCTTATGAGGATGGTGGGGGAAGGGACAAGCCCACGGCTTGAGTGCCCTGACCTCCCTGCAAAGTTTAACATTTGTGATGGCACCACCAGCACGAGCGTTCACATGTAGGTGACTGCCTGGGAATCACCAGTGCTGTCCCCACCAGCAAATTCCACCATGCCAGCAGCACAATGATGGCAGCACAGCCATGGGAAGGGGGCTTTGCTGTCTGTGATTGACTCGCTAAACTGTGCTCTCTTCCGCGGGAGGTCGAGCTCTTCCACCCTCACCAGCAGCAGAGCCAGGTCCCATGGGTGGGCTCCTGTTGCCAGCTGGGGGAGCGGCAGGCACCAGGCCTGGCTCTGAGGCTGCCGCTGCAGTGCTTCCTTCTGTGCCGAAAGCCTGGGGAAGGTTTCAGCAGTGCCTGGCTCACTTTCTGAGAAAACAAGGAAAGAGAGCTTTACCCTAGACCCTGGGAAGCCCGTGTATTTTCATTGTATTTTAATTTTAAGAGATTGTCTGCCCCGCCCAAGATTATCTCATGGGAAAGAAAAGCCTGGCTCAGTGACTCGTGGTGAAACTTGTCCCCGAGCCAAATTTCTTTGCACCTGATGTTCCTCCATAGCAGCAGAAACCAGAGTATTTCAGTTCACAACACTGCCCTAGGGGTAGTGCTGGGGATAAGGGGTTGGAGGGGGAGGATGGGACCCACATCTCCCCCTGCTCCTCCAGAACAAGTCCTGCAAGTTTGGAAGCCGAGCAGCTCAGTCTGGGAGCTGGAAAGGCCACGGTGTCACCCTGGGAACGAGGATCACGTGGGGCTGCAGCACAGGGAACCTGTCTCAGGGATACGTTGAGACATACCCTGCTCTCTTGTGCAATAGGTCTTTGCAAGTACAATGCTGTATTTATACGGTGGGAACGGAGTGCCCAGGGCTGGACTCTGCAGAGGCATGAGTAAGCAGCTTCCAGGAGGCCCAGGTGCCAGCTGGGCCAGCTCTTTGATTCCTTTTCTGGGAGCAGATGCAGACTAAGTGCTGGGTCTCTACCAGCGTTCTCCAGTACAGGAAGGACAGCCTTAGAGCCATATTGTAAAGTTCAAGTGGTTTCTGTGTATAAATGCTTTATCTCCCAGGCTCACTACAGAGTGATTTAGCATGGCTCAAAGAGAGGCAATGATGTAAAGCAGACCCAAGAGGTACAAGCAGACCACGCGGCCAAGGACAGCATCCTGGGCAAAAAGGACTCTCAGCAGGATGGAAGAGCAGCAGTTCAATTAACACACAGGCTGTGAGAGGACAAGCATTCCTTGTGGTGACAGCATCTGTTTGAGTAGTGCCTCTGCTCTCTTCTGCTCCTCTGGTGTTCCCATGCTGCTCTTTGAGAGACTGCAGAAAGGACCATGGGAAGAGACCAATCTAGCCCAAATTAGGGGCAGGAAGGCATTAAGAGCAAAGTTGAAGCAGATTACTTAGCTGCCACTATAGCTGAGAAAAGTCATGCCAGACCCTGCTTCCAAGCTGGGCCTAATTGATAAATAGCGTTAAACTTGGAGCAATGTGAAGAAAAAAGCCAGTTAACACCTGAGGATTAAACTGGGGAGTGTTAAGAAAGTGATAAGGTTGTTAATGCAATCACTCCCCTCTCAGGAAATGGGGGGAGGATGCTATTCTGAGGTAATTGCATTTCAGCAGGGTTCCTCCTGCTGGACTTCTCTCAGGTCCTGACCTGGTAATAGTTCAGCCTGTCCCTTCAAAGTAAATAGGATGTAACCTACAGGGCATAAAGATCCCCAGAAGGACTTTCAGACTTGCCCTTCTGGTGCTGGAAGGAGGATGTGCTGAGTCAGATGAAACTTGGTATTATTTTGGGGATTAATTCCCAGTCAGGATTCAGTGGAAGCTGAAGAAAGCATTGTTAGCTGGCAACCTTCTTGGCACAGTTAAGCCCATTTAGGGTGCAGTACCTACAGAAAAAGGGAACTAAAGGGTTCTCTCCATACTGTGTCCCTACTGTTGCTGACATCCAAGCTCAGGTCCTTTGGAGATGGCAGCTAAAAGTAGCAGCAAGCACATTGACTTCATGTGGATTTACACAACACGGTGTGTACCTGAAGTACTTGTACTGTTACCTATGCTGGGTCTCAACCAGCATTCTCCAATACAGGAAGGACAATCTTCCTTATCAATTACTCTGCTGGATGCAAGGATATGCAGGAGTCTTCTATCCAGGATCCAAGTCAGAGCCCTGAGCAAGAAAGAAGGTACTAGAGAGTTTCTACCCTGTAGGAATGTTGATGCTTTTAGCATTTGATGCTGAGGTTTGTCCTATGGAGCAAGTCAGATCAACTAATCATAAGGATCCTTTTTGGCAGGAAAGTAAGCAGCACTTGTGAGGAATTGTGCTGGCCGAGCAATGGACTGGGCTAGCTTCACCCAGCCTGGTGGGGTGGTTTGTGTTAGCAACAGTCTCCCAGGAACTCCTCTGTGCTCTCAGCATCTGAAAATACAGGTTGGTCAAGCAGCACTGCAAGGCAGAAACAAGCCCAGACTCTACCAAAGCCAGGTAGTAGCACAGATCCAGTACTGCACCATAAGAGGATGAGAGCAAAGCTTTAAAGACACCTCAAGTGGCTTTGGTAGGAAACTCCATTTAATGAGATAGATTCACCCCCACACCCAGGAGTTCAGCTTTGTTCACGGATTTCAGGGAGTTTTAGAGTGCTTATTGTGCATATGACAGGATATGGCTCAGTGGAATGACTCACTCCCTGTAAAGTTAATTCACACTTTGCTGCTATTTCCATTCACAGGTGCTTCTGTAAGATTTAGTGCCAGGAAGCTACAAAGCTGGGAGCCAGCTCCAAATATTCCCACAGGTTAATTTACATCTAGTAAACAGCAGTCTATAGAAGGATGGTGTGATTGTGGACTTGGTAAACAACCATGCCCCCTCCCCCAATAAACCCCAAACAAATCCTAAAAACCCCAACAACCTCCTCACCCAAAACACAAGTTCCCAAATCATGCTTTATCAGCAGTAATTTCCTATTCCCTTCTTAATTTCTGAATTTGCTCATTACCTCAGCTACATTGGTTTTTGTCCATTCTCTTTCCTAGCTCTCTGTTGAACCACTACACTCATCCCACAGCACTCTCACTTTCCAGCCCTCTGACTCTGGAGCAGCTCTGGGGCCCCAGGTCTGGACAGGCAGGAGCCCTGACCTATCTGTAATACTGAAGATAGGGCTAAACGGGTGAGTCCTGTGAGCTGCCTTGCATAGAGCCTTTGCATCCTGTGTGGCACAGGCAAAACATTTTAGCACTTGAGCAGTATTTAATTACCAAGGTAAGTTAAGTAAAGCTGGTCACTAAATTGCCCATCAGCCTAATGACAGAGCAGCATGATGTTATTAAGGCTCCAAATGCAAGTCCTACATGGGCTTGGGTCAGTGAGTGCTGGGAGGGCCTCCTGACTGGTCCCTGGATGGTGTCTTCTGGGAAGAGGCATTGAAAGCCTTGGATGTTTGCTACTCCATCCTCCTCGGCAGCCTCCATGCTGAGTGGCTGCTGAGGTGGAAAAGGTTAACTGGGGCAACAGAGGGAACTTGTAAAATTTCAGCTGTGAGGGGATTTTTACCATTGTGGGGGTTTAACCAGTGGGGGTTAGAACACGGAGTGAGAAGTGGGGCTATCTCCCTCTTACGCTTATTGTCAGTAAAATGGAGTAACTTCTTCTCCATGTTAAAGCCCAACCTAATTTGCACTGACAAAATTACAAACACAAATTGTAGACATTAAAAAAATTTATTTGACCAAATTTTAGACACAATCACATAGGAAGAAAGTAGCTCTCAGTACAGTTTCTTTTCCAGAATGAAATAATCCCTGTTTCACACCAAGCTACTGCAGGACATCCCTTGCTGTCCTCAGCAGGAAGGAGGCTGGTGTTCTTTCCACCTGTGGATCTGCTCCATAGGGATATGGCATGCTTTCTGGCAGGTCACACCACAGCCCTTGGTCTCACAGGCTAAAGAAATGTGTAAAGACCCAACAGACAAACTGAACTAGTGATACAGCAAAGGTGCCTGTACAGGTAGGATATACACACAGGGATGCATTGCTGAGTGAGAGCTTTGTTCAGGAGGTGGTGTCCTACCTAGACCCATGTCAGACATGTCACTTCTAGCTACTGCCTCTGTGCTCACCATCTCTTAGGATTCCTCACAGGACACAAATGGCATTTCAGTTGGAGGAGTCCTTTCAACATTCAGTTCATTTTGCTACACCACCCTTTTCAGGTCTCTGAGCCTTACCCCAGAAGCAGCTCCAAGGCTTTGGGCCACTTCCCTTCACAGGAAGACTTCTCCACCTCTTTCATCTTGCAATACTGCCCAGGGAGACAGCAGTCTTGTCTCACATCCTGGGGACTACATGAGCTGCACTACAAAACCAGGCAGCTGTGAGAGATGTTCCCAGGCACTTGTTTGGAGCCAGACTGCATTACTCACATTTGCCTCACTACAGGCTCACTAGCTCGCCTGTGCTTGCTTTTGGTCTAGGGCAAACCATCCACAGCTATCTCTCTTTCTATCACATTGCTCCAGAGCGTCCCCAAAGTGATGGGCTGTGGCCAGATGCAGAGAACCCCCTGAGTATTGAAAGCACTGCTTGACAGACCCATCACGCTCTCTGCTACATAAACCAAAATGAAATGTCTCTGCAAAAGAAGATTTAGAAATTGATGCAAGTTCTGTAATAAAATATAATAAAATGTGAATAGACTCTCCTGTATATTAATCCCCTGAGAAACAGGTGAGAGGGGAAGGGAGTGAAACATAAGGAATTTCTCCGGCACAAACTTCATGGATTTCATTTGCTTTTGATTTCAGCAGATCAAGCAGTGACTTTTAAAAGAGGGAAGCATAACAGAAAGAAGCCCTGAGTCCTCCATTCCTGTTCTGCAGCCTCAGGAAGAACAGTACAAGGTAAATTCCATTCTTCTGTGCAGATCTGAAATGGAGGGTTTTACTAATGAAGAGGAACTCTCTCTCACTAGAAGCTCCTCCTTTTGATTCAGAACTGAATGTATGGAATGTACTTTGAAATTCATATCACTAGCAAAATTTTCAGGTCCCTAGAAGTTTCCCTGCATATTAGCATCTCCACTAAATAGAATCACAGCTTTCATTTAACAACATTCATTCTTCTTTCCATCTACCTTTCTTCATTCCATCTTTTTCCTTTCTGTTTTCTTCCTTTTCTTATTTCTCTCTCCATCTACATTTGACCCCCCGGTAGTGTTATAAACTCTTTGCTGACACCAGTTTTGTCTCTGCTAGACAGAGCCACTCACCACTGTCCCCCACCTCTTCTTTCTTTCAAAACACCACACACACAAAAGGCCTTTCAAAGTTGGTCCCCAAGTCCACAACTACCTCTTAGGATAGGACTATAACACTGGCACCCAGTGGACTAGAGAGTCCTGCCAGAGAAGATTTGCTCAAAGTACTACTGTAGCTCCCAGTGCATTTTCTCTTCAGCCTGTTAATGGCCTTTATTTAGGAAATAACTTCTCAAGAGTACTCCCAGTACCGGGCCTTTAAGAAAGAGTGCTGCTTTTTCACAGCCAAGTGAATTCTACCTATTTTGGCAAATGGAATCAGAGGGGGACCCCAAGTCTTATGTTACAAACTCTGCACCCCATGCCTGACCACATTGCAATTGCCTGTAACTGCCCCTGCCCTACTCTCTGCCATGCCTGTAAATCAGCCAAAACACAGGCTGATTTCAAAAGTCCCTCACATACATTATGCTGCATAAGAACTCTGAAAGAGTGTGAGTTTCAACCAGAAAACTGGTCATTTTGAACAATGTAAGGAACCTGCCTGTTCTGGGGTACTGAGTCTTGCTGTATTGAAGGCTCCCATTAGTCTGGGACACTACAGACATGTCCAGCAGGTATTATAGCTGCCTGAACCATTCCACATCTCAGCACAATGGAAATCTAGTTCATGTCTCCTAGGCATCTGATACCATACCCAGCAAGAGACAGGTTTCCAAGCCCAGCAGCTTATCATACCCTCCTTGCTGGGACCATAGGAGCAGTCACTCCAAGAAGGTGCAGAGCCAATACTGGCATTGGGTGTTTCTTTTCCCCTCCCTCAAAGCAGCTTCAGACAAAGCAAAAGAATTTCTTCCAGCGGCACTTAGAGAGAGTCTTGATGCCTTTGGCGGTCATCTTCTTTTCCTGACGTGCCTTGTGCTCAACACCGCTGACAATAGCCATGTCAAAAACTTCTTTAAGGTTCTTCTGGGTCAGTGCTGAGCATTCCAGGTAGGCTTCAGCCCGGATTTTGTCAGCTAGACCTTCTGCCTGAGGCCGAGGCACAGGCTTCACGTGGTAGCGATCCAGGCTGATGAGGACATTGACATCGTCCCGCAAGTCTGCCTGTGTCCCCACCAGCAGCACTGGTGCCCGGGGGTTGTGAGTTCGTATCTCAGGGATCCATTTCTCTGTAATGTTTTGGAAGGAGCTTGGGTTTACCACACTGAAGCAGACAAGGAAGACATCGGTGTCAGGGTAACAAAGAGAGCGTAAACAGTCAAAGTCCTCCTGTAGAAAAGGGAGGGGAAAAAAAAAAATCTTCACTGGACTGCTCTTCTAACAGCATGATGCTGCAGTAGCTTTTCTACCAGTTAACTAGGATAGCAACAGCGGGAGGCCATTGTGCTGACTTTGTGGCCATGCCACGTTTCAGACACAAGTTTCAGAGTTAAGGGCATCTGTCACTCACTTGTCTGTGACTGCCATACCAGCAAATGGCTGGTGCTGAACTAGTGCATTTCCTTACTTCCCCATTAAACACTGCCTTCCTCAAAGCCTGAAAACAATCCCTGTCCCACAGGACCAGAGCTGACAGCTGCTTTGATAGAGCTTACCTGTCCAGCAGTGTCCCACAGCTGAATCCGGACTGGGGCTCCATCCACGAGGACCTGCACTGTAGCAGAAGGAGAACAGGGATGAGTCTAAGGCAGCTGGCCAGCACACACATGTACACTCATTCAGGCTTTTCCTGAGCACTCTGGTTCATACCCTGCTGAACAGACTCACTGAAGTTGCTCAAGTCTCGTCCTAGCTGAGCATCCTCCCAAACCTCACGAAGATTGCTGAAGCTTGCACTGGAAACATTAAGAGAACTGCAGTAGACCTAATTTTGTTAACTCTTAGGTGTTTTGTGTTCTTCTCCAGAATTTTGAAAGAACAGTTCCACATTACTGGACAACTGCTCCTCTAGACAAGAAAAGCCCTTAGCCAAACAGTTCCCTGAGAACCACTTGTTCTTCCACAATCCAAGAAAAAAGATAAGGATAAAGACAGAGAATTTCAGCAACTTGCTCCTAGCTTCTTGGCCAAGCAAATTCCAATCAGTTTTCATCAAGCAAGCTATTGGAAATTGTTCCCATCCAGACCAAAATAGGGCCTTAAAAAAATGTTATGTGAGTATCCTAGCTAAGGAAAAACCCATTTTTGTAATGAAGAAGCTGTTAAGGAAACAGTGATGAGTGAAATCCCTTTCAGAGACTATCCACACTCTGAAAAACTGCTGAGTTACACATGTAAGGTTTGCTCCCATTTCACTCCCTAATCACAGTAAGCCTTCATGTGGTATCAGCTGACTCAGACTGAGGGCTGGCAGGACCTCTGATGGAAATCGGGAATGAAACTGTTAGATGTTTAAGTGCATAGACACCACAGAGATTGGCTAGGAACTGAGGAGAGGGAGAAAGGGGTTGTGGAGCTGGAAATCACTTGAAAGTCCTGACTAAGTGGATGGGGCTGTGCTTGGATCAATAAAGGCAGACATCATGGCTACAGTGACAATGGCTGGCACTTGACATGAACTATCAAAACTCCACCCCTGTGTGCAAGGAGGAGGTTTACTGTCCTTTTCATTAAGAAAAAAAAAAATCAAACAAAAAAGCCTCCCAAAACTCACAAACAAAAAATTTCCCAACCAGAAGCGGGATCAACCTTTTGTGATTCTTGAAGTAATTAATCAGGTGAGAAGTGACAGAAACAAGAGAGTTTAACACAAGCTTTTGAAAAAGTGCACTCCTCCCTGAAAGCAGTCTGGAGAAAAAAGAGGGACACATAGATAAAAAGATGAACTGAAGTTTGGTGGGAGACTGAGATTGGAAGAAAAAATTAAGGGGTGGGTGCGTCCACCACAGTGCCACTCCTCGCGGCGTAGCTGAAAGTCATTGCTTCCTTGTGACTGGGAACAGTTGGGTTGTTACCATATCTTTGCCCCAGAGGAGGAAGAGAAACCTGTTCCTCATCAAAGAACCTGCTAGATCCTGACTTGATCTTCAAGGCAGCAGGCATTTGCCTTTCTAGTATCTGGTTTTCTCTGTCTCACAAGCACACTGAGAGAAGGAATTAGCATCTCTGAAATGTTTTGCCATCTTCAGAAGAAAGTCACCACATATATTACCTGCTGCTCTAGCGTTTGCACAGAGTTTCATCCCATCTGCTGCTAGCCTGAGCTACGCTAGCAACTCTGCAACAGCCCTCCAAATACCGCCCTCACAAGGTCCACACCCTCAGGATGAGGATGGATCATGGTACAATAGCGAAGGGGCTGGCAGAACAGGATGGCCTGGTGGAGAAAGGTCACTGGGTACACATTTCACTCAAGGCTGCTCTACCTGGCAGCGACACCCAGCAGGAGGTAGCAGCCAGACAGCTGCATGTGGCTGGGTCACCGTCCCAGAGACGTTCCCCTGATAATGCAACACCTTCTCCTATCTTGTTATTGGCATCACAGTCCTGTGACCAGGATTAAGGTTAGAATGCAAACTGCTCAGTTCTCCTGGCCTTGCAATGGCAGGTGTTCCCCAAGAGTGGAAGCAATCGGGTTGAAATTTCTGAAGTAGACCCTGAACCATAATATGTGACTCCAGGAAGGGATTTTCTTCAGGCTTCTCCTGGCTAAGAGAAGGGGTGGGAAGGGAAACTTGTCTGATTTTCCATTTCCTCCCAAAAAGCCGAAAGTGACCTTCACAAGACACATATTTAATGCTTTTGATTTCTGTCAGTCACAAATCCTATGAACCTCTGAAGTCAGAATTAGTACTTGGACATCCAGACTGGGACTCAACCCATGTGCAGCTATCTTCCAATTACCTGCTGTTAATCAGGGATCTCTACACTCATCCTGCTTTCACCTGTCGGGACCATTTTGTTAGGGATTTGCCCTTCCAAAAATGTGCAGTCTAATAACTACACTAATTTTAAGCCTCTCTTAGTCTAATCCATGCTTATCAATGTAAAGAGAGCAGTAACCTTTCCCTTGGAGGACTCATGATTCCTTACATCTGTACCCAAAGGGCTTCTGGACCCTGAACAGCAGTATGTTCTCAGTTCAGTTCCTTCAAGTGACAGTGGACTAGCTTGGAGAGGGTCAAGGTAAATCAACAGCTCTCAGAGTGAGCAACTGGGGGGGATATTCAGACAAACAAAATCGTCCCTCTAAGCACCACTAAGACTATGACACATTAGATGTCTCATTCCTGGTCTGACTTGAGCACATCTCTAATCTACCAATCTACATTGTCAAGTAGAGCTGTGTTTCTTCATATCAAATGAAGATAAGAAATTTTTCAAAGGCCTTTTTATTCTCCTGGGGTTTATATTAGAAATTGGAGCCCAAAGGAAGGGGAGTGTAGAACAAGAACAAAGATCACATTTACAAAAGTAGAAACTAATGAGAGCTCATCAGCTTGCAATTCTAGCCAGACTTATAAAGCTCTTCAACTTTTTGACAACCTCTGTTCAATGCTAACTTCATCAGACATGTGGGGACAAAGATGGTTTTCCTGGGTATCAGCTGAAGCTAAAATCACAGCGTTACACTGTAGACTATATCTGAAGCTAAAATGACCACAAACAATAAGAACAACCAAGCTCCCTTCTATTTAGTCATAACAACACCACAAAATCAGGAAGGTGCCCAAGTTCATAGAACTTGAAAACCAACTCGACACATACTGGGTTGACACACCTGCGGAACGGAGGACCTCCACCTGCTAAACCTCGCAAAACGTCGGGGGGACTCGGTCCGAGTCCCAGAAATCCCTCGGGCTGTGTGCCCGCAGGCTCCGCTGCCCGCAAAGCCCCCGGGAGCGCTCGCCTCCATCCACCCCGCTCCTCCTGCCGCGCATCCCGAGGTTTCGCTGCGCCAGACTGGATCCCCCCGGCCGCCCCACGCCCCGCGCAGCCCGGGCAGGCACCTACCGGAGAAGGTGTCGAGGGCGGTGGGCTGGTACTCGTCGGGGTACCCGTTGGTGGTGTAGCTGACCACCAGGCTGGTCTTGCCCACGGCGCCATCGCCCACCAGCACGCACTTGATTCCCAGCTCCGGGCCGCTGCCCCGGGGCGGGCTGTGTCTCCGTAGGGCGGGCGCGTAATCCAGGAGCTCCTGGGGAGGCATGGCAGTGGCACGGACAGTGGCACCGCGGGCTCGACAGGGCTCAGCGTGGGGAGCGGCGCGGCGACACCGCTGCCATGCTCCTGAGAGCGGGCTGCTGCCGGGGCTGCCGTACGGGGCCACCCTCTTCAGCCCGCCGAGCTTCGCTCCTCATCACTACACCTGCCACCACCCCGCGCACAAAACCAGCCCCTNGCCCGGCCCGGCCCGGCCGCCTCCTCCCATCGCCGTCCCGCGGGCGAGGGCCCCGCTGCTGCACCCCCATCCCCCGCGATGCCCCCCGACCAGCGCCTGCCTCGGAATTTCGGCAGGTGCCACGCCGTGCTCTGAGTCGTGCACACACGGGAAAGCCACGCTCCGTCCACGTTGCCCCCCTGCTTCTTTTTCAGAAGCAGTTCCACTGTCCCATTTGGGGCATCTGTGATTTCTGCCATGAAATCAGGACAGAAATAAAACAAACACTGCTGGTCAATGTTGTGAAGGACAATAGAAAACAAATGGCCAAAAGCCCTCACATCTGTTAACTATGTGATTGCCATTACTGGGTTCCTGGGGCCCAGCCAAGCTGTTGCTACCCTCTGGCAAAAGCCACAAAGTGTATTTTCCCAGCTGCATGGACAAGTGCAGGAGTTCCCAGTCTGCTGCCTGTTTTTCATATTCACCTCTGGTAGCTCACACACCACACTGTGCCCTTGGCAGCTAAGAAGACGGCTCCATCCCTGCCCTGAGGAGCTCACTGTCTAAAGAAGTATGACTAAACAAACAGAGGAGTGGGAACACACCACTTAAAAGGACAGATATGGCCACACTATCTCAGCCATCATTGCACGCCAGTGTAGCACCTCCAAGTGATTGGAAACACTGGAGGGAAAGTATTAATTCCTGCAATACCCAATATTGCAACATCGGCTTTGAACGTGGAGCTGCTTCCTAATGGAGGAGCTAAACTCAGGCTGTCAATGAACACCACTCATTTAGTTACCATGATGTCCTTCATGGTCTTCTCAGCAAGGCAGTCGTGTCTGCATCAGGCAAGTTTGTGCTGCAAGCAGCTGCTGATTAGCAGTTCATGAGCTTGTCTTGCTTAAGTTTGCATCCATGCTGAGAAGATACACAGGTGTTTCACCTACACTAACGTTGAACTGGAGAAGAAATCTTTAATTCAGGCACAGTCTAGAGTGCTTTTCCCTGTGATTGACAGAAAGTCATAAGTGCTGCAACCCTCTAGGCTCAGTGGACAAAGCATGTTCACTCTTTAGAGACAGCCAAAAAGCTCCCTGGGAACAGCAAGAAGGCTTTTCCTCTGCAGTCTTCTCTAGCAGTTTGCTTTAATCAACCCCTTAATGTGTTTTTACTAGCACAGCCTTCAATTTCTACAGCTACAATAAATGGGGCTGGTATTAGAAACTAGGCTGCTGCTAAAATATGTGCCAGATAGTCTTGCTACAGCAAGTGGCTGCTGTCTCAAGGGACTGGCTTGCATTAGACTGGCTTTTTCCAGTGCCATGCTCTTCAGTGCTAGTTCAGAGGCAGGGGACAGCTGAACTGCTCCAGAAAAGGCAGAATGCGCTGGGACAGGCGATGCTCCGCAGTGTGTGAGGTGTGGCTGTGCCTCCAATGGGACCGGCAAGGACACGCTACACTGCAGCTGGGACAGGCAGCACAGCCAGCAAGGCTCTTGCAAAGCTTTTCCAGTGCGTTTCAGACACTGGGTGACATTCTGTGAACTATGACATTTCCATTTAATCAGAAGAAATGAATGTAAATGAGGGATTATTCACCAAATTGTTCAGTGTTAGCAGGGGCATGAGATGAAGAGAAGTTGATAGGTTGATAGTTCATGTTTCCTATTTGCTGTTCACTTAGGAATGGATCTCCCTTAAGAAGATACACTGCTGCCCCACTCCAAGCATCCAGCCCTTTTTCACTTATTCCTTTCCTAAAATCCCTTCCTTCTGTGACTATGCTCTTTTTTCCTTGCAGTTTCTGACAACCGTTGGTTGACACACACTTAACTTGTCAATGAGCTTAAGTGATTTTTAATCTATATTTAAACTAAGTGATTAAGCAAACAAACAGGGCAGCTCCCACGGATTCGTTTCTCAGGTCTTGCCTTGGTCCTGACAGCTAACAGAGGATGCAGGTTTAGTTTCACAATGCAGCGAGCAGTCAGATATTTTGGGTTTGCTAGATTTTTTTGTACAGTTTTGGCTTTTTTTGCGGTGAAAGTCTGTCCTATTCCTTGAGCTGCTGAACCGACAGCCCTGGGGACTGGCTGTGCCTCTGTAGGTAGCAGGTACATTAGGAGAGCCCCATTGCGTGCTGCTTGCCTGACGTGCTCCTCTGCCAAAATCAGCTGTGCCTGAGTGGGAAATACACAGTCTGCAAAGTTGTATTTGGCCGCACTCCCAGGAATTATAATTAGTACAAATTATGATGGTATTTCTCATGATGTGAATTCCCATCCATCAGGAATTAAGTGCAAAAGATCAAACTCTTTCCAGGCAGATCAAATACAGATTTCAGGTACTTTTAGTGTCTAGCTGTTACTCAGCTGGCCTGCACTATCTGAGCTACACAGAAAAGCTGCTCCGTTAAAGTGATTTACAGTGGAAACAGATCTCTGTATTTAGGCAGTGTGTGATTGCCACCACCAAACAAACTTTATACATCTGTACAAAGTCCTGTTATTAAAAAAATACAGTTATTTAGAGGAAGACAATTCCTTTTCTGCCCATTTCTATTAATTATAATAATTTTTCTCACTGCTGCTGTGGCAGGAGAAGTCCATGTATGGACCAAATCAAGAACAGTACATAAGCCAATCTGGATGAGGAGGAAACATGGACTTGTCCCTTGTGAGGATGAAACTGCAATCAGCTCGAACTATTCCATATAATTCCTTCTGAAACCTTCTGAAGTGCAGTGTTACCATATTGGGAAATTTTGACACTGGGCTTTTTTGCAGATAGTGGTCCTGACTTTCAGTGACTCCTGAGCAATACTTGACCTCCAACAACCTTGCATTCTGCTCCCCTGACAACACTGTAGTCTGCGTCCCTGGCTGATATTCTGCTCCCCAGTCTTGTCACAGAAAGTCACAGGTGGAAGCCACTATCATTTTTGCAAAGCCTAGCAAATTACTCATGTTGCCTCAAAAAAAGCATTACATGTTACAGGAGGTGGCAATTTTAAAAATAGCATGGCTCCCTTCTCACCAAAGGAAAGGAAAAAATTATCAGCCCCTCCTAACACGGTAGTGAGCAAACCCAGCCTCTAGCATTACTTGCATTTGTACAAGTGGGCTGTGTATGTCAATATGGTTCCTTTGCAAATGGTGCCCTGGGATCACATTTCTGAGTCCTTTCACAGTGCTGCACAAGAGAAACCCTAAACAACGAGAAATGGGGGCACAACGAGAACAGATGGCAATGCCATCACACACAGGGCAGGTGGGTGGGGATCTCGATTGAGAGGGAGCTAAACTGGAGTGCAGGTGCCAGAGCAAACCGGATCCCGTGATGTCAAGAGACACTCCGAAGAGATCGAGGTACAGCCGCTGCCCAGCTGGTCGAATTCGTAATTGCAAGCAATGACACAACCAGTTCTGAGTCACCCGGTGTTTGTCATGCACCTGAGTGTGCATCCTCCCTGGGAAAAATCGAGCTTAACTATAATTACCACTTAAAAGGAGTGACAGACAAAAGGGTGAAGACAAGAGCCCGAGTCTGGTTTTCCCTTGTGGTGTGCCTTGTCTAGTCACTGCAACCTGCAGGAAGTGATGTCAAACGCTTCTTTGTATCATTTTCTATCAACTTCGCAGAGGCAGAAACAGACACAACACAAAGTCAGTGAAACATCACGCTATGCCCATTCACGGAAAAATTATGACAGGAGAAATCCAAGGAAGATAGAGTCTAGTATTTGCTTTCCTATATAGAGATTTTGATTGGTAGGAATTCCATAGTTTCTGAGTCTACAGCAATAAAAATGCTTCACAATTCTATAGCAGCTAATGGATACTTTTGGTGTGAACTGGAGATGTGTGGTTTTGAAATGCCTTTGGGGAAAAAAAAGGCGAGAGAAACAATGTTAGAATAGAGCTCCCACTATCCTGGCTTCTGAACTACTTCATTGCTCTTTGGAAATAAAAGCAATGCCATGGGAGATGCACAGAGATGTTCTGGTTCATCTGTTCACTGCCACTCTTGTTAAATGTGGAGGCAAAGAGCCTCAACAACAACATTAGACTACATTTTCAGATTAGAGATTAATAGGTTTAAATGAAATCACAGTGCCACCAGCACAAAAAATGTTTTCTTAAACGTATCTGACTTGCTTAGGAACTAGTCCTACCTCTCATTCTATGAATAATTTAGAAGTGTGTTGCCATCTGCTGGAGAAAGTACATATTTTAATACCTCAACTGATAAATGTGAAAGAACAGGCAAAGTTTAAGGCACTCAGAGACTTTCTTTAAATCTGAAAGAGAAACAGCAAATTTCAGACTAAAGACAGGTTGGAAGACAATGGTCAAAGCTTAATTTAATTATGTCACTCAATGAGACACTTCACACAAAAAAGAGGCGTTAACGTTTAACAGGAATGGGTGAGGGAATTAGCAAGAGAAAGGTGATAAAGTTCATATCCCCCCTGTGAAACAAGGAAAGGCAGGCTGTTAACACCAAGCCGTGAAGGGCTGGGTTGAAGAAGGATCGGAAAACCATAAAATGTAGATCACTGTAAGATCACTGTCTCTGCCAAGTTATCAGTTTCAGTTCTCAAGCTTATCATTTATGGATCTTCCTTGAGGATCAAAACTGAGGGATTAGCCACAGGGTGCTGGTGATGGGAAGAAGGTTTTCTCACTGTAAAAGTATGTTCCTGTCCTATGGTGCTTTTTGCGCATTCTGGGACAGATGGGTTACGCCTGTAGGGTTTCCACGGGGACACTCGGTGGGTTTACAAAGGGCAGCCTGCTCTGGAATGCACATGTAGCATCAACAGACATTGGTAGTTCACTTGTGGGAAAACTTCTCCAAGTGTCAGGGGAACCGTGGTCTGCAGGTCTGCAATTGCTGCTCGAGCACAATACAGTTCCACCCAGTGTTTACCGGTCTGCAGGAAGTCTGCTTCTGACAATGGGTTTGAAGAGCTTGAGAGGTTGGTTAATGGTTGGGAGGCGGGCTCTGGCAAGATTTTGAGCTTTGATCTCTTCCAGGGTAAATTATAATTGTTGTATGGCTCCCCGTGTAGGTTCCAGTTCAGGTTCTCATGAGTAACTGTGATACCCAGGATACACAGGCACTGTAGTTTTTTAATGCATTACATTTGTACATAGCATGCAAGACGTCACTCAGAAACTCCGTCCCTTCTCTTGGGAGAAGGTCTCTTGATTGGGTGGGTGACACAGGTATCCGCAGCACTCTCCTCAAAGCAGGTACAGGGGTGCTTCATAGCCTGGAAGTATATTACACCTTTGTGGGTATCTTATGGAGGCTGTTCCATTTAGGGAGTTACACCTATTTGCCTGTGGCTTTTAAGAATACAGGGTATTTTTTATGCTGATCACTGTGAAAGAATATTCTATATACAGTGAGGTGGAGTGATGATCAGTATCGTCTGTAGTGGAAATCTGTAAGGAAGTCCAGGGTTTAATTCAAATTTTTACTGTGTCACTAGGTTCTGCCCTTACTTCTTTCTACATCCACATCTTCCTGCCCTCTCCTCTGCACCAGCATTCCTGTTTAGATCATGGATCACAGTCATTTGCTGCAGGGCAATGAACTGTCTCACTCTGCAATCATCTACACACTGCTGTGCACCAAGTGGGGGCTGGACAGGGCAGCCAGGAATGACACAGACAGTGCTGAGGAAGCCCAGATTTAGACAGGGTTAATCTGCTGGGAGTCTGGACCTTGAACACATTATATGTTTGTCAATGTCATTATCTAGAATTACCTGTTCCTCTAGGCATCTGAAGAAAATAACATGCCATGCAACACCTAGATATTGATAGCTGTGTCCACAGCTTGGAGAAAATGTTAGCTGTTTAAGTCAAAATTACTGCAAATTGCTGCAACTGTGACCACAGTCACACCAAAGCAAGACAAGGATTTAGGTTTCCAATCCAAACATGTCACCAAAATCTCCTAAATTCTCTTGCACAAGTCCCTCTTATAGACTTACACCACTGCTACACACTAAACGTAGTCATCTGATTCTCCACACATTCCTGGTGAATCAAAGAGCTGATAAATCTTTCTTCTGCAACCCTCATTCTTCCCTTCTTTTCAGAATACCAAATCAGTGAATGTAGCACTGGGATATAATTACTGCACATGTTTGTAAATTAAATAATCACAGCAGATGATACTGCAGATGGATGGAGCAGGCTTGTGGGCTTGGGTTAGCTTTCGGCTGATGTTTTATTTCCAAATAAGGTGAAAATCTGGCTTCCAATTTAACCACATTAAAACTAGACACAGGTTTCTCATGAGGTATCAGCCCTAACAGGCAATAGTATCTGCCAGAAGGAGAACAGAAATCTCTTCCATTTCTAGACCTGACCAAGAAAAAAACAACTTACAAGACATGGCCTGATCTAGGCTTTGAGTGGAAACAGCCCACAGAGCTGGATGCCGAGAAATTTGTGCACAAATGTCAATTTAGCCTAATATCCAGATATATTTCAAGATGGTTTATTTCCCCCTTACCAAATAACCCTTCCGTTTTTTACTGCTAAAAATATGACTAAAAAGAGAAAAAGTAGATGCATCATTGTTGAAGACAGGGGGAGACAACAGGGGGAGACCTCATCTGAAATGAGGGGCCAAACTATGCCCACCCCTCTGATATAAACATGAGCTGAAGCTGCAACCAACGTAGAGAATTGTAGGATGCTTCAAGGAACTAATTATCTCCTCTTTTAAAGAGAAGTCAAGAACTTCTTGATTTGATAAATCCTGGATTTGGTACATCTGAATGAAGGCTATGATTGGTGATTATTTTTGCAGAGGAAATGAAAGCTCTAAAATGTCCTGTACACTTAAGGACAGTGTTTGAACAAGAACAAAGGGATTCAGACTAGCCACAGCTTATGTTAGACTGGAAATCAGAGCTTGAAATCATGAGAGTGTTTGGAACAGGTATGAGCCAGGGCAGTCAGGGGAAAAAATACCCACACTATCAGACAGAGCTTGACAGGAATAGAGAAAGGACTATATGATGTGGTATCTACAAGAGTGGGAGAATGGATCTGATAGTCCAAGAAGTCCCTTCCTACCTCATTACCATAAACCTAAGGTAATTTGTTTGTACCTTTTGAGATGCTGAAAGAGAACAGTTGCTGCGTATGAAGATCAGGATGATTAGACAGCAAAAGAATGTGGTTTTGTTATTTTGGCTCAGAGCTGCCACATAAAGACGGTAAACGGCAGAGGCTGGGACTAGTGCTTGCAGGCAGGCTAAGTCAGCAAAAGCCATGTTCTGTTTTTAGCAAAGCAGGCAGAGGTGACCCTGTGGAGGCGTGCCATGGGAGCCTCCAGGAGCCCAGCTAGCGTGGGACCTGCCTGTCTGGCTCAGCACTGGGGAGAAGGCCTGAGGCTGAGTGATGCAGACCACAGCCCTGGTTTATGAGGGTGTGGTGTCCAGTAAAAGAGCAGAGAAAAAGGAGGTGTAACTTTGTGAGAAGCCAGCCACATGCTACGGCTGCGGGTGATGCCTAACTGCCACCTGGTGTGCAAACTCAGTTTGGGAAGACCTCTTGTGTCTTGTAATGGATCTCTCTGTGTTGCAGGCTGTCCTGTACCCTGTGAGACATTTCTCCATTGCTTCCAGAAAGTGAAGATTATGTTTAATATGCCGTACATAGTATACTCACAGTATAGTATATAGCATGCATACAGTATACACATATACATATCTATTAATTTTACATAGGATGAAAACCAAAGGGTTGTGTAAGAGACTAGTCTTTTTGTTAATGCCGTTGTTATAAATTCTACTAGTTTAAGCTAGAGGATAAAATTGTAAATAACAATTGTTGCCACACTAGAACAAAAGAAAACTCCAGGTTATAAATACTATTTAGTGATACAGAAGCTGAATCCATCACAGAAATCTGAGGTAAACTTGCAGAGCAACTCTAGTATAGTTCAAGGGCAGCCTTATGCCGGATCCCCTTATGCTGTGTGTCAATGATCATTCTAGCAATAAAGCCAAGATTTTGTCACCCAATGCCAAAAGAGCCACAACACAGGAGTTTTTACAGAGTGTTTCAAACCAGACAATTTCTAATTACAGTCAGTAGAATTGCTGTGGCCATTGGCACTGATTCTAGTAGGGCACACTGCTGCGTTAATGAGGCGATTTTTCGCACTTGTAGCTGCACGCAACAGGACGGTGTTACTGAAAACTGGGAAAGAAAACCTTCAAACTGGAGTTACAGTTTAGAAAGCCGACTCTACTTTGTTACAGTGCCAGCTAGATGGGGGGTGGGGGTGTCTCCCTGCCTATCATGCACACCAAGATTCACACTTCTGTTACTTATATAAAATTTATTATATGTATGTACATTCCAAGAAGTTTACACCTATTTCCAAGAAGCCTTCTATATATGCTAATTAATTGTGTAGGTCTTATTACGCATGGTCATGTATTAGGGAAGAGGTCTCTAGTGGTCATTTCAGGGGTTCTAATGGTCATGTGGGATGGCACCCTACCTCTTTTTAGCCTTCTTTGGTGGCAAATACAAGTTTTGGTGTTTGGCATGGCTCTATCTTGTTATATTCAGCAACAAAACCAGAGCGTACAACCCACCTAGAGGAACTTCTGGTTATTATTGGCATACAAAAATGCAGACTCCGTTTATTCGAGTGGGCCATTTCTTATTTCAACACAAGCCTTTCGGTATCCGCGGCAGTGAGCAGAAGCCGCGGGCGCTGGCAGCAGGGGCCCACAGCGATGTGCCGTGTCCGGGGAACACGAGGGACAGGAGCACGGCTGACGGCCCCGGGCGGGCCCCGCGCCATTGCCGTTGTGAGGGGAGCGGCCCCGCCCGCCGGCCGCGCCCCGCCCGCGCATGCGCGCGCGCACGTGAGGCGGGTCAGCTGAGCGCCGCGCTGGGGCCGCGCCGGCCATGGCCTCCATCCTGGACGAGTACGAGGACTCCCTGCACCGCTCCGCGTCCGTGCAGCAGAGCCGCGCCAGCGTCGGCATCCCGCACTCCGGTACGTGGGGCCGGCGCCGCCCGCGAGCGGCGCTGGCGCGGAGAGGGGGAGGCGAGGCGGCAGCTCCCGGTGGGGAGCAGGGCATGCCAGGCTGTGCTGCCTGGAAGAGGCGTGTCACTGTGCGCGTGTGGCAAAGCATTCGGCTGCGGCTTGATTTTTCCACGGCTTGCTGTGGGAAGTGTTTAGAGACGGGGAGCGCCTGATTCCTGGCGAAGCAGTGCGGTGCCGCTCAGCCCAGCGACACCGCGGTGCTGCCGGTGTGTGGGAGGCGCTGGCCCGGGGCTGAGCCGGAGCCAGCGCGGGTGCGTGAAGCCGCCTGTGCCCGAGCGGTCCCAGGTTATAACCAGGCACACCTCAGCCCTGTGCAGCGCCGAGCTGCGGTGCCGGGCTGAGAACAGCTCGTCACTGTGCTTCCTTTTTCTGCTCCTCTCTGGGGAGGCCGTGCTGTACGGTGTTATGGATGTGTGCACAGCTGTTACTGCACGGAGTTAGTTTCCTAACCCAGGCGCAGTTTACCAAAGACTTCGTTTCTCTAGCGTGGTTCCCTTAGGCTGATCACAAGGTGACCAACAAAGCAGTCTGTATCACTGCTACGCTTTTCTGTCAAGGCATGTGAAGCTTCGGTGTACTGTGCTGCTCAGGGAGGTGTCCCATCAGTGTAAAGTAATGGTGTGGTGACCGGTCTGTTTTTTCTTTCATGTCAGAGAAATTTATTCCATTATTATTCCATGATAAATTCAAGCTTTATTAGGTTCAATAACCATTTCCTGCTAGATGCCACCTCTCAATATTTTATTGAGTGCGGCAGGGAAATGTAGGCTATGAGAGAATTCTGTTCTACCTGGTATTGTCATGGTAGTAGCAGCTGCTACGCAGAGCTGGCGTTTTTCAGTTACAAGTTTGGAAATACATGGACACATTCTTTCAAGTTTTTTCCTTGTATAGTGTTGTCCACTGGTAACCTTTGAGGAAGCCAGGTTGCGGGGTTCATGTATGTGGTAAGAATTGATAAATTGTGTCATGCTATGCATATTATGGAGTATAAACACACTGACAGAATTACTCTGAGTCTAGGTACTGAAGTATGTATGTTTCTCTTGTTTGTTTTGACATGCGTGGTTACTTCATTGTGTAATGTTAGATAAAGAATAAGTGGCCTGAATAGGTGTTTTGCACAACAGTGCTGGGACAAGTCATGTCACTGAAAATAAATTTTCAAGGACTCAGCTTTTCTTCTTGACTGCTGCAACACTGTCTCCAGTCATGGCTGTCTTAGAGTTGAAAAATCTGCTTGTTTGCTGACAGTTGATCAAGAAGTTTGGGAAACTGCTTAATTGCAAAGGCACGGCCTAATCAGGATTTCAGTTATTCTTAAATCAGACCACACTGGCAATTTTTAATAAAACTTGGGTTGGTAAAAGTTGTGGGCAGTCTGAAGTTTAAGTAAATTTATTTTGTAAAAAGATACAAGAGTTAACTTCCTGAAGGTAGTCCTTAAGGTTAGGTTTGAAATTTTGGAAGATGTGGAAACTTATTTCTCAGTTTCAGTGAGTTGTTCCCTGTGCTTGTTAAACTGCAGGTACTGTTTCTCAAAGTTGTACATAAACAAGCAGTGACTCCGTATCCAACCTAAAGTCCTGCTGCATTGTGAACTTCAAGTACTGTAGCTCCAGCTTTGAAAAGCCTGCTTTAACCCACTAGACTTGACCATACTGGTGATCTTAGATCTTTGGAGAGATTAAAAGGTCTGAGGAAATATGCAGGTTTGCCCAGAAATCAGGTGGGAAATGCTGCAGCAGAATCTTGCGTGAATAGAAGAGGGACACTGGGGACAGGATGAGGGAGGAGACTGACTGAAAGGAATGAATGTTATAAAATAGATATCTTCTTTGTACAGAGAACTGTATATTAAGGAAGATCATCCTCCTATTAGGGACAATAGTTAAAACCCTCATGTTAGTGGTGATGATCCTATGGGTGTTATAAATGTAATGGATACAGGCCTAAAGAGTCCAGAATGCTGAAATCCAATAGTTTGGCTCGAACTGTGACTGAATTAAACCACAAACAGCTTCTCCTTAACTCTAAACCCCTACCTCTGTGTAGGTGCTATTTGTTCCCTTTCCTTCCTGCGTTGAGATTTCCTTGCTGAGTCAGCCTTGCTTTGCCAGGTGACAATCTGAAAAAAATTCAAGATTACCTGGATGAATGTGACTTGATAATCTGATAATACATGGGTTTTTCAGAGTAATCTGAAATAATAAAATAATAATTTTTATGTTATAATTTTACTTATTTATTTTAATAATAAAATTATATATATATATATATACGTATTTATTGGGTAGCTGTGATATCGTGTATCTGCACCTTGGGAGCTTTGTGTACATGTTCTGAACTGCAGTTCATACCAGCAAATTGAAACTGGCATTGCAGCTCCCTAGTCTGAAAAGAAGAGCATCAGTTCTGCTTAACTGGAAATAAAGGAATGCACACTTGCATAAATTGGTAGTGTTTAGGTGTGGATCAATGTGTAAGAAAAAAACACATGCTGAGCAAAAGGCTGTCTACTCAGGTTTTGGTTGCTTTGTAATTTCTTGCATGTGCATCTTTCTTCTGGAAAAAGTGTAATTTAAGGATCCTGCAGCTGGTCTAGAGGTGAGGCAAGGAGAAAGCATTGGTGGAATAGAAAATTAAAGGATTTGTCTACTAGTAGCAGGCTACTTTCCATTACTACACTGTCATTTTCAACACCAGTAAGGCTGAATTTAGAGTTTTTGAGGACAAGCTGGAAAATATTATAGGTATTGAGTGTGTTTCAAAGGGGTGCTGTTAGTCCCAGTCTAGAGAGTGTCAGGCCTATGCTCATTAGCAGGGAAGTAGTGTTCCCTCTGAGATACAGTTCTGTGTTTCATTCTTCTCGAAGTTTACACTTCCTAGTTAGCTGCTTTGGCCACAGATGGCCTAAACGTGCTATAGCTCTTTTTGGTTTAAATCTTTCTGCCCAGGGTGACTGCTGCATAGATCTGCTTGCTTTAGAGATCCTTCACTTGCCCGTGGAGCAAAGCAGATGGGTTAACCTAACAGTGTATGGCTCTGTCTTGCTTTTGAGCTTGAGGTATTTTGGCCAGACTGAGATCCTCTGCAGTTTTCTGTGGCAGAGCTTTATGTAAGACTTTGTGCATATGGGAAATTCAGTCACTGGGAAAACTTGTCTCTTGGGACAGATATGGATGACAGTTTGTGATAAGGTCTGTTGGTGGATGCACATGTGTTCCAGGATTTGGTAATGAGTAACATCACTCGGGCTTGGTTTTATATGAATATCTTCTTACTTTTCAGTTCACTGGCTTATCTGAGCTCTTTTGTGGTTTTTTGCTTCTTCATAAGAAGACCATAAAGACTGCCCTCCTTATTTAGGAATACAATGGCATGGTCTCTTCAAGTCCCATGTTTGCTTGTGCAGAGGTCCACCCATCTGCAATGAAAACTAAATCTGTTGTGCTGCTTCTCTGTGCTGCCACGTGTGTTACAGATTCACATTCAATTATTTGTTGACCTCTTGCCTTTGGCTGGGCTTTTTGCCTTTCTCATAGTCAAAGTAATGAGTTAGAACTGCATCTTATGCTTTGTCTAGCTACTCTGAAGATCATAAGAGGTTTATAAAGCATTACATTTTAAAGTTTTTATTTATTTATTTACTTACACTCTTCTCCAGAAGTATGTCCCTACCCTTAAATAAGACTTTCTTTATTCTCTGCCTTTCCCACCTAGATCTCCTTCATGAGTAATCCCTCAACATGCCTTGCTGTGTGTGCCACATTTCCCAAGCTGGTTGAGGTGAAACAGACTAACTGAATACTTAATTAGTCACATTAACTTACTTCCTCTGGTTGTATACATGGCCATTTTCAGTTCTTTGATTTGTCAGGTTTGCTTGCTTGGGCTTAAAATGCAGCATGGGTTCTGTAAGGTGTCTTTGTCTTGTCAAACTTTTTAACTCTAGCCTTAACTTTATTGGGCATTTCTTAGAATTCAGGCATAGTTTTTGAAAAGATCAGAGGATTAGGTTAGTCTAGCTCCATCTTGGGATTTGCCATTAAATGATAAACCAGTCTGAATGGGTTTTGGCTGAGGAAGCAATTCATGCCAAGATTGGAGCATTGATTCAGCAATCACCATATCTTAGTTACTGCTTTGGCTCTAATAAGTAGTTTGCATGCCTCCCAACAACAACTGAAAAGTTGCAATTAGGGTAGTGTTATGATTGGTGAAACGGGGTTGTGGTGAAAGCGTCACTGTGACCTCCAGCTGTGTCCTCTGCAGCAAATCATCCATCAGACTTCCCTCTATGATGAAGTCTGCTATGTGGATACAGAAAAAACCAACATGGCTTTAAAAAATAGCTGTAGCTAATGTGTGTTGGATGTAAAGGGTGATAGCTTACTCAATTCCATCGTGGAACAAGAGAGAAATATATTTCAATTAACACTGCAGTGGTCTCTTGGGTAGCTTGCATGGTGGTGTCCAGCCAGAGCCCTCTTTGTGTCTTGGGTAATATCAGCCATTCTTTCTTGTCTTGAACAAATAAACTGTCAACCAAGGAAAACAAATTACTTTGTGATTCTACTCGCATTTTCAGCTTTTTATGCAGTTTATGTGACAGTTTTGTGGCATTCCCTGCAATTCTATGTGTTTTCA
The DNA here is from genome assembly GCA_013397915.1 of Daphoenositta chrysoptera. Taxonomy (NCBI): domain Eukaryota; kingdom Metazoa; phylum Chordata; class Aves; order Passeriformes; genus Daphoenositta; species Daphoenositta chrysoptera. Next base: position 2,090,200 of record VZRO01007291.1, on the reverse strand, counting down.
AATTAATACTTATGACAAGTTTGCAGTTTTGTGACAAGACGGTCATATTAATGTAATTAATATTAGAAGTATATTAATACTTTTCTTCCTTGTTACACATATCTATGTGAGTGCTGCTCTCTGTGTTCGTGCTTCATGGGGCACTCTTCCTTTTCAGTAAAACTTGGAGCAGATGATCCTTTTAGTCTTCTATGCTGGATTTTGATGTAGTGTAGGGTTGTTGTTGTGGGGTTTTGTCTTGTTTAGTTTCTAAGTGTTCACATTCTTTCTCCAGGATATGTCAGTGCACGACTGGAGAAGGAAACACCAATATTTAACAAGCAGAGGATTGATTTTGCTCCTCCAGAGAAAATTAACAGCTTAGTGGTCTCCTCTAACCAGCTGTGTATGAGCCTTGGAAAGGACACCCTTCTCAGGTAATGCTGCCAGAATCCTGAACTTAGTGCTTGTTTTTTCTTTGCCTTCTTTTTTTCCCTTAAGTGGTTAGAGAACTTACATTTGCAAACTGGATAAAAAGCCACGAGCCCAGTGTGGAAAACAGGTGAGGAATTACACGTATGTGAACTTTTGTTGGCAGCATGATTTCATGGTTTCTCTTTGCAGGATTGACCTTGGGAAGCCAGATGAACCTAATCAGGTAGAGCTGGGACGCAAAGATGAAGCCAAAGTCTACAAGATGTTTTTGGACCACACAGGTGAGGCAGTGGGTCATGGATATCTACAGACAGTGGACAGAGCAGAACAAGTGCTGGTGAAGGAGTTATCTTGCTGTTTTGTACATAAGGAGAACAGCTCAGTCTTCCATGGGCCAGACTCTGTTTCCCAGGGCCCCTGCCTGCTGGTTTGCCCTTTTGCTATTAGTAAAGCATGGGCTTGTTGTGCCTGTGTTATGTTTTCGAACTCTGAAATGAACACATGCAATTAGGCTGTTCTGAGCAAGGCTGCTAAAACCAATCAAAGGAAATGTTTGCAGTCTCTCTGTGCTGTATGGTTTATATAAGAATTTTTAAGAGGGCCAAAAAACATCTGTAGTTCACTGTAGCCTACACTGATTTTAAAAAGCTAAACAGAAGTTTGGAAAGAGATGCTCATATCTCTCACCAACTGCCAGGGATAGGAGGAAACTCTGGGAATTTTTTATCTTTAGAACATTTATTGAAACAGAATACCTTCTTGCTAAAGCATCTGGTATCGGTTATTTAACTTTGCAACATATGGACTACTGTTCTGATCCAGCATGGAAATCCCCCACATTCCCATTAATGCCTGGGAAAGTCTTGGATTAAGTATGTTGATATTGGAGCTTATCAAATGTTAGGATTAGAAGCTTCAGGAATTTGGCTTGCTTAGGCACAGTCTTGATTTGTTCTCTCCTTCTCCCTCCCATACCCCTCTGCTGTTGGCAGGCTCTCATCTCCTGATTGCTCTGAACACCAGCGAATGCCTCTACCTGAACAGAAGTGTTCAGAAAGTGCGGGCACTGTCCCGCTGGAAAGGACACTTGATTGAAAGTGTGGGCTGGAACAAATTTCTTGGTTCAGAAACCAACACAGGGCCTATCCTGGTAGGGACATCCCAGGGGCAGATCTATGAGGCTGAAATCTCTGTCAGCGAAGGAAGCCTTTTCAGCACTAACCCTGACCAGTACTTCCGACAGGTCTACACTCTGGAGGAGGAATCTGGACCTGCTCCAGTCTGCTGCTTGGAAATTGAACGAGGGATAGAAGGGAAATTTTTTATTATAGCCACCACTAGGAAGAGACTCTTTCAGTTTGTTGGCAAAGTGCCTGAAGGGACAGAGCAGCAAGGCTTCAGCTCCATATTTGCTGTGCATGCTGACCATCTGCCCAGCTTTCGGGAGTTTCCAGCCAACTTGGGTTTCAGTGAGATAGCCTTTTACACTCCAAAATTGCGTTCCAGCCCACGCTCCTTTGCCTGGATGATGGGAAATGGAGTTTTATATGGTACACTGGATTACAGTCGTCCTGATTCAATTCTGAGTGATGAACGGGTCTGGGTTTATCCTGCTGATATTGACATAACGGTGAACAAGCCAATATCCATTGTACTTACCCAGTTCCACTTCCTGTTGCTGCTGCCTGACCGGGTGAAGGCTGTCTGCACTCTGAATGGACAGGTTGTTTTTCAAGATCTGTTCCTGGAGAAGTTTGGCTTGCTGACACGCATGATTAAAGATCCCACAGTCCAGCAGATATGGATCCACACTGAGAAAGTAGTGTTCCGCTACCATGTCCAGCGGGAATCTAGAGATGTGTGGAAGATGTATATGAATATGAACAAATTTGATTTAGCAAAAGAGTATTGTAAGGACCGTCCAGAGTGTCTTGACATTGTACTGGCTAAAGAGGCAGAGCACTGCTTCCAAAATAAGAGGTATCTGGACAGTGCCAAATGTTATGCACTGACTCAGAACTACTTCGAGGAAATTGCCTTGAAGTTCATTGAAGCCAAGCAAGAAGAGGCCCTGATGGAGTTTCTGATTAAGAAGCTGAGTAACCTAAAGCCTTCGGAGAAGACACAGACCACTCTGCTGACCACGTGGTTGACAGAGCTGTACCTGAACTGGCTGGGTGTATTGCAAGGAGATCCCTCACAGCGAAATCTCTATTTGGATACACGGGAGAAGTTTCGTACTTTCCTGAGCAGTCCTAAGAACAAAGACTGTCTTTTTAATAATCGGGCATCTATTTATGAGCTGTTGGCAAGCCATGGTGACACAGAGCACATGGTCTACTTTGCAGTCATCATGCAGGATTATGAGCGTGTAGTAGCTCACCACTGCCAGCATGATGAGTACGATGAGGCTCTAAATGTGCTGTCTAGGCACAGAGATGAGAAACTCTTCTACAAGTTCTCTCCAGTTCTCATCCAGCATATTCCCAAGAAGGTAGTTGATGCTTGGATTTCTATGGGCTCTAGACTGGATGCCAGGAACCTCATTCCAGCCCTTGTTAACTACAGCCAGAGTGCCAGCACCCAGCAGATCAATGAAGCTATTAGATACATGGAGTTCTGTGTCTACCAGTTGGAGGAAACCCAGCAAGCCATTCACAACTACCTGTTGTCTCTTTATGCTTTGTGTCGGCCAGACTCACTGCTGTCATACCTGGAGCAAGCAGGAACCAACCCCAACAGGATCCACTACGACCTGAAGTATGCGCTGCGCTTATGTGCAGAGCATGGCCACCACCGAGCGTGTGTCCACATTTACAAAGTGATGGAATTATATGAGGAGGCTGTGGATCTTGCCTTACAGGTATGTGTGTGTCTGTGCATGCTGTGATACACAGGAATGTAGCTTCTTCAGGTTAGCTTGAACAGCAGAGCATGGAGAGGAGCTGGACAGAGACTCACTGGTATAAAAGCTGTGCAGCTGAGGCTTGAAAGAAAGACCTGGCTCTGTTAACATTCTTGTGTGCTTTCAGAACTGCTTCAAGTTGGCAGCTGACTGACAAACCATAACTGAGGGTAGGGCCATGAAAAGTACAAGGGGGGGGACTGTCTTTCTCAAGCTCAGTCTCTGACATAAAATACCTTTAACATATCTGCATTTATGCAAGATTTGTATAGCTGTTGTTAAGGATTCTAATTACTTCCTATTCCTAGCTTTGGTAATTATCACAGAAGCCTTTGTCAGCTTAGTCTGATCTTCAGGGAAATGTTGGATTTTTTTCCTATTGGAATTGCTATGTCTTTGCTGAAACGTGTGGCCAGCAAATACACTATAACATGAATTTGCCCTTACTGTGCTGGCCTTTGTTCTCTGTTGGGTAGCAAGCTAATCTTCAGTGAGGAATACTGGGGTAGAGAAGACATGGAAAGAAACGAGGAGCAGGCCAGTAGTGCAATCCTAGGCAATGTGATAGCAATAGAGGTTTTCTAAATGCCTCTTACAATGGACAGCAGGCTTTGAAGTAGAATGGTGGATAAACAAAGAGGGAAGCTTTACTCTGTTTCTTTGTCTGTCCAACTTCTAGGTGGATGTCGATCTTGCCAAGTCCTGTGCAGATCTTCCTGAAGATGATGAGGAGCTCCGGAAGAAGCTGTGGTTGAAGATCGCTCGCCATGTTGTTCAGGAGGAGAAGGATGTCAAGAAGGCAATGGCCTGTCTCTCCAGCTGTGCTCTGCTGAAGATTGAAGATGTGCTGCCATTCTTTCCAGACTTTGTCACTATTGACCATTTCAAGGAGGCAATCTGTAACTCTCTGGAGGACTACAACAAGCACATTGAGGAGCTGAAACGGGAGATGGAGGAAGCCACACAGAGTGCCAAGAGGATCCGAGAGGACATCCAGGAAATGAGAAATAAGTATGGCTCTGTGGAGCCTCAGGAAAAATGTGCTGCTTGTGACTTTCCACTTCTAAACCGCCCTTTTTACCTTTTCCTGTGTGGTCACATGTTTCACTATGACTGTCTCCTCCAAGCAGTTCTCCCAAACCTTCCTGCTTACAAGCAGGCAAAACTTGAAGATCTTCAGAAGAAGCTGGCATCTACCAGCCAGCCATCCAAGAGCCACCATCGTCCCAAGGATGCAGATAGCATTAGCTTGGGGAAGGGGCAGCAGAGCCGGGAACAGATCAAAGCTGACATTGATGATATTGTGGCAGCTGAATGTGTGTACTGTGGTGAGCTGATGATCCGCTCCATTGACAAGCCTTTTATTGATCCCCAAAAGTATGAAGAGGAGATGCAAAGCTGGCTGTAGTCTTCTAAATCTTCAACTGTCAAATAAATTGTGAAGCTTCTGTAGTGGGAACATAACCTCCAGGAGCAGGAACACAGTGACTTCTGTACAACTCCAAGCAAAGGGTAGTGCGCTCTTTTTACCAGGGTTAGGCAGAACTAGTCTTGAGAAATGGGGAGATACAGCTATGGCTGTCTAAGAACTTTAATAATACTTAGAGCTAACCTACTGGAATATTTAGCAGATGTTTCTGCTTGCAGTTCTTCTGAGGGTCTCAGTGTGAAGCTAAATGGAGTGCCTTGTTGTCCAGAAGGAATTTGGAACACCTTATGATTTATCTGCCCTGTTGTGTGGTATTTGTTTGGTGAAGACAAGCTGAAAGAGAAAGGTAGTGAAGGACACTAAGCAGTGTAGTCTTCATTCATTGCTTTCAAAGCTAGAATTGGCCTCTGTTTCCTTTTTGTTGAGTCTATAACCACATACATAGAACGTGAAAGGACAGAAGCTCTTATATACATATATGTATTTTGTAAACATCATGCTACACAAATACATGTTTCTACACAATATGATACAAGAATGTGTATAATTTTCAAGCAGGAGTGTCTCATAATACACTGAAGTAATTTGCCTGCAATTCAAGATGTGTTAATTCTCTTTCTCACAAGCTTTATGCACAAGACCACACACATTTGGGTTTTCTGTAGGTACTGTTTCACAAAATGCCTGTTCACCCCTTCCTTCCTCTCTCCATCCTGTTTCTACTATGACTGCCTTTGTATCGTGGGTCTCAGTTTTGTCTTCACCCCAAACCAAAATTGATAGATGCAATAGTAAGGTTTCAACTCATACTCTGCAAGCAGGAGCACAATCTGTATGTCTTGCTATGGTTCTCTTCAAGCTGCACTTGAGCATTAGACTCAAGATCTAGTCAGAGGTTTGCTCAAGGGTAGTCTACCGAAAAGTTCTGTTGGTGTGTAATTTGCTTTCCCCTTTGAAGCTAGTACCTTGTGCCTAAACAGTCTTTTGCCTTCCATGTTTTGGAGATGGCTGCAAATCAATGCTTGTGTCTATTGCTCCAGCCTGGAAAATTTTTCCCAGAAGGTAGCAATCACCACGTTGAGAGTGAGAGAAGAAAAAATTTTCGTTCACAGTTCAGCAAGGGTTCTGTGTTTTATTTTCAGAAAATAAAGTTTTAATTAAATTTTGCTGTTTGGGACTGAATCACAAAAGTAGTAATTGACAGAAGAATTGAATGTTCTAAAAGAAAAAATACAATTCTTGTAATTAAGGCAATAGAAAATACTGTCTTCTGAAAAACCTTCTCAGTTCTTTCAAATGAATATATGTGCTTGTTTTGAGTACCTCTCTCAATCTCCTAACCACTTACCCTTTTTGTAGGGTTATAGAAATGGGTCTTCATGTTATTGTAGCAGAATATGAATTGGTTTCCTCAAGGATCTGATCTAAGAATTCTGAATTCAGAATTTCAGAAGAACATCTATGCTTTTGTTGGGAGCGTCAGCCTGGAATGAATGAATTTTATTTGTGTAAAATGATATGAGTAATAAAAAACAGATATGAAAGTAGGTTTAAAATATGAAACCTGAGGTTTAAAAATCCTTTTTTCTTTGGTGGAGCCATGGGATAGGCAGTCTTGTTACCACCTGGTGGTGTGTGTTTGCTGGCTTATCAGAGAGCACCGTTTCAGTGGTTCCATTAAGCACTGGTTCAGAAAACCCATGTGCTGTAGTTTGCTTTGGGTCTGGGTAGCCTTTTGCTTTGAATAAGTCGGTGGGTCTGGCAGAAGAATTTGTGATGAAAATGAAATGTGATGTCTTTTGAAGTTTACCATTAAACCTGTTATAACTGGCCACTCCTGTGAATCATCATCTTTTCCTGTAAGCAGTATGATATTTAAGGTTGTATATGTCATTATAAAGCAACAGTAGCCTCCCACCCAAAACAGTTTCTGGTCAAAGATAAGTGGCTGTTTTTCTGCTCTTTGGCAGAATATGGGTATCAGCTTATTCTGATACAGGGGTAATTTCAAATTATTTTGAGATGTTCTTAATACTTGTTCCATCTCTTTTGGGCTTTTACAGGATGCTTTCCTGGTATATTAGAATTACTGTAGTCCTCCATTCTTTTCCTGATTGTGCTATAGAAGCCACGTCACTAAATAGACCATTGCAGAGTGATCTGCTTCTCCATAATACTGGAAGAAGCTGTGGGAAGTGAGGCATACCAAGTAAATAAAAACCATCTAGTCTTTGCCTGAGATGGGATGGTGGGGAAAGGTACCTCTGATTTCAGTCATGTGGGTATTAATAGGTCTCAGTTAACAAAACTAGAACTAGGTATTTTTTTAATGACTAGTATGCAATATTTTCTGAGGGCTGTAGGCATGTGCACCAGATACATGTACCACAAATCTCATGCTTCCTCACCATTGCTAACTGAAAAATCATTTAAGTGGTTTGTTGTCAAGGTTATAGAGAGTGTTACTGCTGGCAAAGATTGCAGCAGTGATTAAATGACTAGTGCCAGTAATACAGGAAGCTACATAAAGGTATATTCTGAACTTTCTTTACATTGTCACATGCTTCAAAAGTTTCAGTAACCACTTACCTGTGCTTCTTGGCAGTTTTGCAACATCACTCAGTGAAAAAGGTAAGAGGGTTAACTTTTTCTTGGGGGATGGGGTGGGTTTGTGGTGGTGGAGGGAAGTGAACTGCTTACTGTTCTCCCATAAATCTAATCTGCAAGATCTCTTCCTCTTTGCTTTCAGAATGGCATTTTTATCTTTTCTCCTTGTAATTTCAGCACAGTTACATTTTAGAACTTGCAGTCCTTTGTACATTTTTTTAGCTATGAATGAACTGTACCAGCTGTTAAAAATGATGTGGCCTTGAGTCTTGTCCTTGTCTGTGTGAATAACTCCTACCACTTAGCCTAATGCAGCTGAAGAACAGCATAACCAAAAGGGTGGGTGGGAGCTCCAGCCCTGTGTATCCATAACAAATATCTGTAGCTACATCTGCACTGAAGAAAATTCAGTCGTGCAGGCAAGGCCTAAAGCAAACGTATGCCTACTACATGACCTCTCCTAGGCTTTGAGCAAGGTATGGAGGGAAATGCTCTGAGTTGGGGGAAGACAGTGGTGAGTGTGTGTTTTGAAAGAGTTTGTAGAGAATTTCGGGTGCACTTCCTGTAGCTGGCAGCAGCGAAGTGAAATGCTGAAAGCTGTGGGTTCTGTCTCCTTTCTAAAAATGAATGCCCGGGCTGGGAATTTAGAAAGGCAAATTCTTAACAGGCCGCTAGATGTCATTGCTGTCCGTTTAAATACCGAGGTTTGCTGCAGACAGCTCAAGGTGTTCTGTAGCAGAAGAAAGAATGGCACAAAAGTGAGGAGCTGAAGCAGCGTAGCAGGACCCCAGTGCCTTTGGGAGGGTGTGCGGGGTGTTTGGAGACAGACCTGTAAGGTAGCCTTTGGAGGTAAAGATGCTAAAAAAATTGTCTTTAACTAAATGGCAATTTCAGTTCACAGATCATTGTTCATGTTTTGAACATCAAAAGCTGGATTTACTCTGTTAACAAATGAGTAGCATAGAATTGCAGAATCATTTAGGTTGCAAAAGACCCTTAAGATCGAGTCCAACCGCTAACCCAGCATAGCCAAATCCACCACTAAACCATGTTTTCAAGTGGCACATGCCTTTTAAATGCCTTCTGTGATGGTGATTCCACCACTTCCCTGGACAGCCTGTTCCAATGCCTGACCACCCTTTCAGTGAAGAAATGTTTTGTAATCTCCAGTCTAAATCTCCCTTGGCACAACTCAAAGGCTGTTTCCTCTCATCCTGTTTCTTGTTGCCTGGGAGAAGAGACCATCTGGCCCCTTGCTGCAACCTTCTTTCAGGTAGTTGTAAAGAACAGTAAGATTCCCCCTGAGCCTTCTTTTTTCCAGCCTAAACAACCCCAGTTCCCTCAGCCACTTCTCCTATGCTCCAGACCCTTGTTGCTCTTTGGACACCTCTTGGTGCTCCAGCTCCTCAGTATCTTTAGTGAGAGGCCCAAAACTGAACACGGTGTTTGAGGTGCAACTTCTTTTGTATAATCGTGTTCTAGTGTAAGTTCCCTACAGACCCAGTTGGTTTAGTAAACTGTAGAGATCATCCCTGGGCTTGGAGCTGCAATATCTGGTGGCCTTGGGTCTGCTCATTTTTGCTTGCTTCCTCTTCGCACTCTCCTGACAGCAGGCACACAGAGTGTAAGCCAGCTCCTTAGTCACCTGAGTTCACATTTAGTGTGTCTTGTTAAAAGCACCAGTAAAGCTGGGTTTGTAATGTGATCTTGGACACTGACTTGCATAAACAGATAAGCTAGTATGTTTGCTTTTTCTTTTTGAGTTGTGGCATCATAATCCCAATAAAACAGCAAGTGGGAGTAGGTACATCTTGTACTCTATCAAAATAAGATGTCGTTTGACTCAGACTGTAGTCATGTATTAGCATGTATTTCTTGGAATGGGTAGTTCCCATTCACCCCTGCCCTGTCAATGCCAACATATAGATTGTCTATGTTTACAAGTGCAAATTCTTCATTTCTAGTGGGATTTCATGGGGAGTCTGTTGTTCCTTGCCTCACTTCATCCAACAACCCTGTACTGAGCTGTGGGAAGAGACTAAAACTAGACTTCTTCCTAGCAGTTAAGTATGCTGAGCTGAAATTTGAGGTTTGAAATGTACAAGACTTGCAGTATAATTTAAAGTTGTTACTATTGAGATGGATTAAGTAGTTTTCTCCAGAATAAATGGAGTACGATGTGATTCACTGTGGTATGTGTATTGTGTATGAGAGAATCTTATGGCATCTGGAAAACAGAGAGAGGCTGTCCAGGGTCTTCTGTTGGTTTTGTACATGAAGGAAGTGATGCCCTAGAAGGGAAAGGGAATGGTGGTTTATGTAAAATAATTTGGCCAAACTGTGATATTGCTGGATCTGTACTTCTCACACTGAGGTGCTAAAGAAAAAGAAAAATTCCTTTGAAATAAGGATTTTGTTAAAATTGAAGAGCTTAGGGCTTGAAAGAGGAACGTTACAGGCATTCCTTAAATTCATTGTGAGTTATGTATGGGTTCAGCTCCTAAACTGTCTATCTCTGATTATGCCCAGTCCTGACTTTACACCTTCTGAAGCCTTTGGGATTTGCATTTCATGGTAGTACTTTGATTTTGGAGACTTGTGATACTTCCCCCTCAACTCACTATTTGGGTTTTTCAGTCCCAGAGCTCATGGAAAGGCATCAGGCTACTTATTTAGGGTCTGAATTTCAAAGCAACCTGGCCTGCAGCTGCTTTCAGGTGAAAGGAGGGGAAAAAAGATTAGACAAACTTTTTAGGTCTACTCGTTGAAACTTGTTGGTATGGGGAGAAAAAGGGGCTCAGGCATTTCTCTCTGTCATGGCCAGAGGTATTGGAGGCAGCTTGTTTGAGTAGGAATGGTTGCTTAGGAACAGGGAAGCTACAAGAGCACTCTAAGGTTACAAGTACATCTATAACTGATCCTACACACTCTCTTTGCCATGGTGGGGCAGCTCAGCAGATGAGTTTCTGACTTGCAGCACGTCTGTATTGGGTTCAGACTTGCTGCAATGCTGCTAGGCCCCTGTGTTGATGGGAGAGCTATTTTAATTCAACACTTGAGCTGCAGGTCTTGGTTGGTGTGGGAATAAGCACAACTGATGTGTCTGTACAATACCAGGCTGTCTCACTGCACAGAGATTTCCATCATATCCTTCCTAGCACCACATAAATACCCTTGCTTTATTAAGGGGCATCCAGGCTGTACCTGATACGTGACAGGTAGTAATTCTGGTATTTCCCTACTTTGCAGGAGTTCATGTATTCCTGCTGTGCTGCTGTGTTGGCTGTGGGCTGTGTTGTCTTTAGAAAAGGATTAGATACAGCCTTTTGTTTGTTTAACACATGGTTTGTTTCCTTCATCTGAACTGAGAATTCTAGTTCTTGGTAGAGTTTTATTACAGTGAAAGTGTTCCAGAGAAGCTGAACTACAGTCTACCCCTCATTTCATGATCCACACCGAATAGTTCATTGTAGGTGATGGCTAGTAGGAAAAGGATTGAACAACTGGTTTGGTGCCCAAAACCGGATATTCCCTACTCCATGCAGTTTAAATCCAAGTGCTGGTCACTTGGCATGGGGCGTGATCTTCAGAACACAGCCTGAACTTGAAGGCTGCTGGATTCTGCTTAAGCAGACATCTGTGTTTTCCAATTAATCAGTTATTCAACAGACTTTTTTTATCTCTTTGTGTGTACATGCTGAATAGATTTTCTAGTAAACAAATTACTACTGTGGAACTGGGTGCATAAGAAAGTTGTTCCTATCTACAGATTCTCTTTTATTTTCACATGTTTATTAAAAGTGAGGTACACAGTGTGGTTTTGAGGACTGTCACAGGCAAAGGGGAGCACAAAGGCTGATGGATTAGATTTTGAGGACTTTTTTCTACAGACTCTACATGACAATTATTAGCAGCTGCCCTGGCTGTGTTTGATGGCTGCTGCGTGTTTTTCACCATGTGAACAAGACACTTACTCTCTGGTAAGAGCCTGGGAAGGCATGGGTAATAAAAAATTGTTGGTCTTTGACTAATTACCATAGCAAAATAGTAAAATAGCTGTTGTCCAATTTTTCTCATAGTAGCTATCAAGATAACAGTATAATTGATCCAAATAAAATATTCCACATGAAGCTGAACAATATGTTGCTGTCCTTGATAATAGGACTGTAGATTTAGATCAGCTCATGTTGTTCGAGAGAATTGAACAGTGGTTGGGTGAGGAGGAAACAGAGACTTGAGGCTTACGCTCCTAGATGCCCCAATTCTTTGTTGAATACTTGCCTGTGTGTCACAGCATGACTGTCTCAGAGTGACATCTGCATTTGTGTTACAGTGGTACATTCTGCTGAGCAGCCTTTTTGGGGGAAAAGCACTTCCTTATGTTCTGCAGTCTGTTTCAAACACTTGCCTGCTCGCCCAGCTAACGAGATTGGAACAACTAGGACCATGTCATCTTTCTATGTTCTTCTGATGGGTTGCTTATGGTAATCCTCAATATATGCTTCAAAGACTTGCAGTGGCAGGGTTTCCAAAGCCGAGAAAATATTTTAGTACAGGAAACATCTTATGGAGGGGAAACAGATATGTCATCTTCTGTGAACTTGAGTGGGTGCAAATCAATTAATGTGGACTTTTCTGTTTGTAAGTAGCAGCTTCTTAAATTTGTTGTTGGCTGTTGATTGAGAAATGTCTTGTGATCCTGGATGTACCTAGTGTTGGTACATACAGCCAGTCCTACTGTGAAGTGGAACAATCTATAGCAGTGTTCAGCAGGCAGCAAGCCTAGACTCTGCAGTAGTTTCTTTACTGGTGTAGAATCAGAGTTTTCTCCCTGAAAGCTGTTTTTCTCTGCAGCATGGTTACAGACAGAAGGGAGTTTTCAGAAGAACCTTGAACAGCCCTTGTATCCTTATGGAGAGGTTACCTGGAAAGTGGTAACTTCATGGAACTGGGTGGTTCAGTATGGTGTTTTAGCAGCTTTGAGTTGCAGTGAGTAGCTTGCTTGCTGCTGTGGCACCTGAACCAAAGGTAGAGGTGTGGATTATTTGCCTGCCAGGCATCTTGTCCTGCCCTGGGTTATGCTCTGAATGAAATCAACAATTTGAGAAGTTCATGTTAAAATGAGGGAATAGGAAGAATTTCTGCACACAACATAGGTATTGCTGTGAGTCCTTCAGCACATCTGCATCATGTAGGTCAGAGCAAGGGTGAATGCTCTCTGTACATCAACAAAAATCTGTAGGTAGGGCCTTAGGCAGAAGTTCAAAGTGCTTTCTTCTTATCCTGTTCTTCAGAAATTAGGGCATTTGTGGAGCTGACTATCTTCGTTTGAGACCCTGACTCAAGAGTGATGCCTAAAAAATCATTTTTATTGATTCCCCTATCCCTGGGACAGGCACCATCTTAACAGCCACCTTTGTCTCTCACTTAATTCTTTCACCTCCTTTGCTCACTGATTTAGCAAAGAACTGTTTGATTCTGACATAAATAGAGGAAGGGTTGATATGTAGGGAGTGGTGAAGCTCCCTGCCACTAAGCTGGAAAACTAAGGAAGAAAGGAAGAGAATTATATGGAGATAGTAACAAGAGGCCCACTGGGTTTCAGATTTCAGAAGGATGAAACATGGGATACAGACCAAAGCTGTGCCAGGGTAGTGTGATGAATGTATTTCAGTCTTTATTTCAATGCAGTAGAATTAGTACAGGCTTTGAAAATTCTTGCTCCTGGCCAGTCTCTCTTTCCTGAAGAATGTACTACTTTTCTCTGAGTCATAGACAGGAGCATCACAAGTTAGTGAAGGAAAAGGTGTTTCAGATTTTATCATTAGCAGCAGACACAGAGGATAATCTACAAGCCTCCTATATTAGTGGAATGGGGAGTTAGAGAGTAGGACAGAGCATACTTTGGATTCAGGAGGGTTACTGGTATATAAACAGCTCTCCTAGAGGCTGCTGAGTATCATACCCGGCTTTTAGGTGCTTTTATTTCCTAAACAGCACCGTGTATATAGGGAAATACTGAAGATCTTTAAAATGCTCTTAGATGCTTGCACAGCCGAGTCACTCCTGAGGTGTCAGCAGGACAATTCAGTGTCGTGTCTGAACTAATGCCAGCTCTTGCTTGTCCAGTGGAGCTGTGCTGTCTCAGTAGCAAAGCAATAGGATTGCAGCTTTAGCAAAGCTTGAGATTTAAATCTACAGAGATTGCCCACAATAGCATAGTCATGTTGAAGAACTGAGTCTGGATTTTTTGGTATTTTCTTCACTGCTTTTTCAGTACCACAAATGACATATGAAGAGGATTTGGCTTTTCACTGTGCCTCCATCTTTCTGACGAATACCATTAGTGAGTATGGGAGGCTCAAGATGGCTGGAGAAACCATTCCTCCCACTGATGAACAGGTATCTGATCTTGCAGAGAAGTGACTGAGCTGTTCTTCCCCGTTTCAAGGTGGGTCACACAATATCTCTATTTCAAAACAAAAACAACCCCCCAAAAAAGCAGTGTGGTAAATCTCTCTCTACCAGCTTTATTTCTGTTCCCTTCCTGAAAGTTTTAAGTTAGCTAATTTGGGTCACAAGCTATACAAAACCCTTGGGGTTTGGTAGCAGTCCAAGCTGGTAGCCTATGAGAAGTTACTGTGTTCAGATGCCTACTGAGTGGGGACATAAATGCAACATGTCATAGGCTACAGCTGTTAGATGGAGATTGCAGTAATGTCCCTGAAACACTGAATTTAAAAAAAGCAAAGTTGTTGGATTTGAATAAATGGGGGTGTTGCTCTCTGCTCTTATGTAGTCCAGTACATATCAAAGTCCCCTTTCCTTTAATAGCAGGAAGGAAATAAGATCTGTATCTCTTGGGAACATGCTTCTAAAACCAACTTTCACTCGCATTCCTATGTCTCCTTTTAGTCCCTTTGAATAGTAAAAATTCACATTCTCACATTTTAGTCACCCCAGCCTGGATATTAGATCACTTGAGGGTGTTGGTTTTTGGTCAGTCTTACTAACATCTTAGTTTGGGTGTTGGTGTTCCTCTCCCATGTTCAGGTGCCTAATATGGATTCTTATCACCCCAAAACAGTTACTTTGGATCCCAGCCCAGCATGCGTGGGCACTGGCAGTATTTGGATATTTTTAGGGCTTTCTACTTCCTTCTTTTCTTTGGGCCACTTGCTTACTACAAGAATTCCTTATTTCTTCCATGAGCCAATGAATGCAACCCTCCTAGGGTGGTGTCTGGGCAGGGGATGTTATGTATGTACCTCCCCAGCTGCCAGGGCCAGTGCAAACAGGCATAGCACAGCACTGGCCTGCAAGGCACTGAGGGAAAAAAAAGTACTGCCTTTTTCACACCCTTAGATCTAGTTTTGGGAGGTTACTTAGCCTTGTTGATTTATTGTGTCATTACTAAAATCAGATATCTATCTTGACATCTCAAGCGCCATTACAATGTGGTTAGAGAGAAAGTCAAATGCTCTGAACATTTTTCTGGTTGATAATTTCCTCTGTATCTGTAGAGTGGCAGAAGGGTGGAACTTTCATACAGTACAGTACTGGTTTTGTTTTGGTCCGTTCTTTGACAGATTATTCAATAAAATCTGATTCTTACAGAAATCTTTACAATTGCCACTTAAAGTTTCATCTTACTTCCTACGTGGTCATGATAGAGAAGGACATGGGCAGAGGTAGTTACTTGACAGCTCCACATGTGCAGAGTAGCTCAAAGCATTTGCTGACAGACCAGACAGCTGAAAATGGGAATGCAGAGCAGCAAATTCCCTTTTTCTTTCCCTTGCTGGTGATTCTGGCTGGATTTCTCTGTTCCACTCAGATGCCATTTCCCTCAAAAAATTGTAGGAATATGGTAACTCTGCCTCATTCTGAAATTCCAGTTGAAATCTGTCAGTCAGTATGTCTCTGTTGGGAGTTCAGCACCAGAAATACGATTTTAGAAGCTTTGTTTCCTTTGGAAGCCAGAGGAATAATGTGAATATTAGATCTCAGCTGCTATAATCAAGACTTGGGACTACATGGAATGGAGCAGAACCTTGAATGCTTGGCTGGAGAAGGGAAACCTGCAGTGGACATATTTTGAGCATTTCTTATCAGAAGGGACTAAGAGACTAGATTAGGAGCCATTACTTGAATGAGTCCATAGCATCCTCTGTGTCTCATTAACAGATGGTTCTAAAAGGCAACTGTGGAAATGCAAACTCATGCATGTTTGTGCTTGCTCTGCTTGTGCCTCTCCTGGCAGCACTTGCTGGCATAATCTGTCAGAAATTAACCTTTTGCTTGAGGTATTGTTACAGAGGCTGGTATAATTCATCCCATTGCCTGTGACAAATCTCTCTCTAACCCCTCCACACACTTCCCACCTAGAAGGAATTATGTCAGAATGGTAGAGAAATGCTGGGTATAGGATGTCACACTTGTGACAGGCAAACTTTCTTCTCCCACTCTAAGTTTTTCTGTGCTTTCATTGCCAGGATTGTCCACACAATCCTCTACCCCAATTACCCATTGATTAGGGCTCCTCTGGTAATCTGCCAGATGCAGGTTTGTTACCAACAGATGGCAGAAAGCATTTGAGGTAATGAGAGAAAGGATAACGATTGCTGATCTGCATAATAATCAGCTTGTGAACAGGTTTCATGTTTTTTTTCTGTTTCCACTGGCTCAAAGATTGCACTGTCGGACAACCAGGCACCTTCTCTTGAGTTAAAGAAATAGTAAGGGAGGAACCCGTTTCTTCCAGCTACTGTTAAGATTTCTGGAGATACACACACTCTCCACCACACAAATTAAGATTTTAGCCAGAGTCAGAGACTGCACCTGGAGTGCTAGGAATGAACATTCAGTCCTCTTGTGATCAAGACCTCTAACTGACCAATGTGGTCAGAAATACTTTCCCTTTTCTGTTTTCTGAGACAATTTCCCCTACTTCTACCACAAGGCAGGAAGATGCTCACCTCCCTTGGACCCGCATCACCTTTGCACTAATACCTAGTCTGAAAAAAATTACTTCCCACTTCCATGTGTCTTGGGGTCCTTTAACCAAATTCTGCTGCTTTGCACATTGAGACAACCCCATACAAGTCTACATCTAAGCTATTCCAGAGTCCCTGCAGGAAGAAGTCTTTTCTGGCATACTCTGGAGCAGTGTTACTGGAGTTATGAATCTTGTAAGGCCGGTTTCCTGTGCTGCACAAGGCCTCTAGTACAGATTCTCACTGTTTGAAATCTATATGTACTTAGACTCTTTCTATTACTAACTGTCCCTATCTGACATGAACCATGTAACAGTCAATTAAAAATCGTTTTGGTGCCATTTACTGTGACTTTTGGCAAAGGACTTGGATTGAAGAACTTTTCTTTAAAAATAGCCTTACACATATGGCTGCTAATGCTGGACTGTTCTCCATTTATCCCCCAGGGGGACTGGAAGACACGGCAGACAAGTTTCCATCGAGCCTCTTTACTTTGTGAAGTCCCTTCCTTCTTTTAAGATCTAGATGGAGATTTTTGAAATTCAGACTTGATTCCATAGAACAGAAAATGCAGATGTTTTCCCTGATAGGCCTTTCTGTTTACTCTGGGTGCTCATAATGCAGCAGCCTCCTGCCAGTTCTCTGCAAGGATGGTATTTATCACATTCTCAACTGTATCACTTGACACTAATAATTTTAGCATCTGAACCTTACAAGGCAATCACTATCTACTCCCACCCATGTGTTGCAGGTGTATGACCTGGAGGAGAGGGAGGATTTTTGTTTTTGAGCTCATCCTCTAAAGGACAAGGCTTTACTACTAAGTCTTGAGGCCCTGCTACAGACATTGCTGTTGGTTACAGGATTTTCCTGTCCTTAGCCTGGTTTCTAAGGAAACAATGCCTGGGCATCTGAGCTTGTGCACATTTGTTATATCCTTTTTTTCTTTGTCTGTGTTTTTTCCTCTACGATTCCTGAATTTATTTGCCAAGTGCAATTTTATTTGACATACACATTTAAAGTTACTGACTTACTGAAAGTTTCCTGAAAATAGGTTATGGAGAGTGGCTCTCCAGTGACAACACCCATGGTGTACGCTCAAAATTTGAGATACCAAAGAATCTGTATGAAAGAAAAATAGGGGAGGCTGTGGCCAGAGGAAAAACTTCTTCTGATGTTGGAGCTTATTAGACACATGAGGGTTCAAACGCTAATTCATATAACAGCCATCTTCTTTAACTTGACTTCGGCAGCAATTGTTAGTGAAAATTAGTGACAGTAGTTACTGCAAGGGGAAAAAAACCAAGTTCCTTGTATTTTTCAGACACTATCTATGACTGTCCTAATTTAGCACCACTGCAACACTACAGGCTATCCTTGTAGATGCCTGCGGGACACTTATTAACATGTTCTATTTATTTTCTGGAAAAAGAATGGCTGAACCATGTCCTGTGTTAGAGAGAGAGTGATGTTTGTGAAGAAAGATGGAGCTTTTAGCCATTCTGTTGAACAGGTGACCCCTGATTAAGTTGGGTCTTGCCCAGAAGCCCTGCAGGGAGAGAGAAAAGCCCGAGGCAGAGATCTCATGTACATCTGAGCTGGCATTTGTTTCTTCTGGCTTGTGGATGTCACCAGAGGGCAATAAGATCTGATAAGGTATGTGTAGGGAGGGAAGAGATGAGAAAAGGGAGAAGGACTTTCATCTCTTGGTGATAGCGAGCTATTTATTTACTGTATCTCAGGCTGCTGAGAGTTTGGATATGTAAAGATAATGTGTATTCCTTAGGCAGGATCTCTCTTGGTGGAAACAATAATCATGACAAATGGGAGTCAACTGCGAGACTGTGTGTATCCTGACAGCAGCATGCTGGGTGAAAAACAGACTTCTTGGAACTGATCAGAGTGTAAGTAAAAACAAGTGTGTGGGGGGTGGAGGGGAGCTGGTTTTGGTTTTTATGTTTCTCCCAAAGAGCACTGTGTGTTAATGCTGCTTTCTTTGCTGGTACCCAGGGAGCTGCCTGGTGTTAGCTGATGGCAGGGTAGTGGGCAGACTTTAAGGTGCAGTATTGTTGCAGGGTTAGTGATTCTCTGCCATGGGAAATGGGCACGCTGTGGCAGGGCTGCTTCCTTGGGTCTGCACAGGCCACTTGGGACACAGTGACAGCACAGGCTGCTGGTAGTGGGCAGAGCTCTGTCAGGCAGCAGAGCCTGGGGAGGTGTCCCTTGTGCTTAAAGGGGACTTCTTTAGCTGGGTTACAGGTATCTGCATGTGGGGAAGGGGGGTGTTCCAGGAGAAGAGATGGAGTCTGGACTGTGTGCATCTGCCCCCACCCCGTTCATCTTTGCAAAAGACAGCTGCATTTGTTAGCTGGTAGAGCTGCGTTACTTGACTGCTGGCAGAGGGTAATGCTGCTGAGCTTGCTTCCTTCTGAGGGAGGCTGAGCAGGACTGCTTCTGCCACTGACTTCCCAGGGACCGTGTGTAGACTGAGGCTGTCACAATAGTTACCATGATGCACAGGGGTACTGGAACTTCTACATCAACCTTTTAAGTCAAGAAATGGAGAGTGAGGGTTTATTTAGGGGACAAATAGAAGTGCAGCTGGAGTACAGAAGTAAAAGCAGAGGGGCTTTAATGTTTTTAAGAGCATCCCTCTCCATACGTTTCCTTGGAAGTGTTCTCAAGGCTGCTGTCACTTCAAGCCTATACAAGACCAAAACCACTTCTCTTTAGTAGGTGAAACAGATGCACAAATAAATGAGGCTATATTGCTTAAGGCAGTTATACTCAATGAAGTAGTATCCAGGACCTTTCCTGCTGGCAAAAGTGAGGCTACGCTTAGAAGCCACTGAGCTGCTGTTAATAGCTTACCACAGTTATTTTCTCTCTGCTGCTATCCTGGCTTTGACTCCTGGCTTTGGTCCACCCAGTAATACTGTGCATCTTCTCTGAAAGATGTCCTGTGCACTATTTTTCCAGACAGCAGAGAGGTGCAGCGTTTCCTGTTCAAAAGCAGTTGATTTGTTATTGATTACAGTATACCTAACTGCTTTCTCTGGCCTTAGTCTTTTTTCAAATGAACATAACCAAAAGGAGTAAGAGGAATTGGGGAATAAGGAACTCACCTTTCTACAAGTCTCTGTCTCCTCCTTATTTGCATGCACTTGTCCAGAGTGCTGCTGAACACCTGTGTTTGCTCTGCTGAAATGGTTGCTTGGGACTTTTTGGAAATAAATTGCAGGGGGTTTATTATTTATCCAGTACACCTGCTTTCACTTTCTTCCTTCCCTCCTTCTATGGAAAGCCTCATCAATGCCACTTTTAAGGCTTCAGAGACAAACTTCTACAAAAACATTGCCAGTGGCTTCATAGAAAAGAGTGGCTGGCACAAGGCATTTCTAACTCGTTGTAGTGCTTAACTAACTAGTCTGAGAATACTGAGCTATTCATTAGCACACATAACAACAGTGCTGTGTGCTACTTCAAAGAGGGAATTTAAACTCTGTAACAGTCCTACTGAGATATTTTATTGCCTTTGACTTGAAAGCCTTTCTTCCTAGTGAAGATGTCTGGCTTCACAAGTGCAGGTTGCTTTATTTACAGATGGCAGGATTTTAATTCATCTTTAAAGGGGCTCGTTGATAGCAGCCCCAGCTCTAGAGTGAATCTAGTTGGGTTTTGTGTATGATGTGGTGGGTGATTCTGAGAGAGGACTGGATACTTGTAGAGGCTAATCTTTAATAAGAGCTAGGAAGATTTGCAGCCACGGAGTGGTGTAAGTTTTTGGGTCCCCCACAAAGCATTCCACTCTGCTACACATCCTGAGTCTTGGTCAGGGCATCGTAAGGCAGGACACTTCATAAGTGTCAGTGCTCCGAAGCTCTAGAGAAGTGCTAAGAGCTGCAGAGGAGGGATGATGCAGGTAGTGTATAGGCAACAGATTAAGCTGAGCTATCTGAACTGATTGGGATCCTCAACTGTTCTGTCCCTTCCCAAAATTGTTGCTTTGCAGTGGTGTTAGCTGGGGAAGATCTGAGTAGAAGAGAAAAATCGGTGCTCACACTCTAGAGAACAACCTCTCTTCTTGAACCAGCCTGAACAGTTCTGCTAAGTAGGAAAGAGGATCTGGTGGTGAGGAGCATCTTACCTCTTGGTCATTAGCAGGAGATAGCAAAAACCACACTGTGAACCTGACTTTGATACATGATGGTGGCAGAGGAGCTGCTGTGCCCCTTTACCAGCTGATCCTGCAATGAGGATGCTGCTTCCCACTTGAGGGAGACATGGTGGATGGCTGCAGGAGGAGATGGGGGGATGGTTTCATAACTACCACAGCTTAATCTGCCAGCACACACGAGAAGTGCCACAGTTCTAGGTTTTGTTCAGCAGAGCTCTGTTTTCTGCTCTCACTTCCTGGGTTCACCAAAGTAAAGTTTGGGAGTCTATTTTTAACTGAACATTGATGATTTTTTTCTCTTGACCTTTTTATAGTACAATATATCATGAAGGACTCTTCATGCAGTCAACACTTTTTTCTTAAAACTGATGCAAACCAGAGCCAAATAAAATAATTCATGATAAATTACCATCTGCTTAATGCTGTTGTTCTTTGAAGGTGTAAAAAACTTAGTACATCTTCCTGGTTCTGATACTTGCCTGCTCTGTGGCCTTTGACTCACATAATGGTGTGCTAAAACGAGAAGAATGATACCTGTGACTGACAGCTGTGTGGCTATCCCAGGCTCTCAGAGCCAATGGGAATGTAAGACAGGCTTATTTCTGAGTCAGAAAAAGCTCCGTCACCACATCTGTGAAGTGGAGAGGGAAAAGAAGGCTCCCAAAGAAAGGCTGTTGGAGGTTTTCTGTCCTCTGCCTGGACTGCTGCCAGAGCTGGTGATGGAATGAATGGTGCAACAGATTAAAGTTACACTAATCCAGATCATCCAGAAATGCGAGACCTCCAATCATGCATGGGGAGGCCAGAAAATTACACTGTTGTCATTCTAAAAAAGAAAATACTCTTTCCTAATGTTCCACTGGGACTATCATATTGCAATCCAGTGACCTTACAGTGAGCACCTAGGAAGTCCATGGTGATTTCTTGCTGCTCTTGCTTCATGTCTTTATTCCTCAGGAACTGAGGAATACTTTAGAGGCTGCCATTTGCGGGCAATGTACCTATTCAGCGTTGCACCTTGATTATTACATACTTAAGTCTTTGAAAATGGTTATTTATAAAAGCAGTACCTGCAGTGGTTCAGGGGGCAGATATATTGCTTGAGCATTATCAAACAACTGCCAGCACAAAATCTCAGCAAGGCCTGGACCTACAGAGTGCCTCTGAGGCAGGCAGTCCTTCTATGGACAGCTTTATTTCAATCACAACACATTTTAAACTGTGAAACAAAGTTGGTCTGTACTGGAATAACACCAGCTGAGCTTCCTTTCCCTGCCTAAAATACAAGCTTGTGGTAATTTTTTCCAGGCCTTTTTTTTTTACTTACCCTCTTCTCGGGGTGTTTTCTGTATTACATCAGGGCGTCACCTTGCATAATCTGAGACATCTCATGATGGCCTTTTTTAGTCCTTTTTTAATCTGTCCAGTAAAACTATTCTCTCTGGCATGCAGAACAGTTTGGGCTTCAATTTGGGCTGATGCTACAGAAGAAATGCAATTGTAAAGAGTCAAAATAGAGTAAGGGGGAGATTCTTCTCTGAGTTCCAGGCATGCTGGGACTGAAAAACTTAATGCGTATACAAGAAATAGCACTGAGTGATTCACTTGCAGTCAGTCATGTGAGTTTCTTTGGCAGTCTGCTTCTGTTTTCCCTTGTTATAAAAAGTAGCAAATTCACTTCCACCAAAAATGTGTGCAGGAGTGGTTAACTTTTATATGACACTTAGGTACAAACAAGAACAACACCACTGTGGAAACTTACAGATTTTTCCCCTGGGAAAAAAGACAGCCCTCATGGAGAGTTAGACTATTCATCTCTCTTGTTAGCTTTCATAAAATACGAATAATCATTGGAGAAAAATTGTAGGAAAGCAATGAAAGAATGTGTTACTGCATGTTTGTTTAGGTGTTGCAGGTCAGGCAAGCTCCTGAGGAAAAAGCCCCCAGGGCTTTCAGACAATCTTGCCAGCTGAAGAGCAAGAGACCAAGAAATTTTGACACTTACAAAATAGAGTTCTACTTCTTTTGTTTTGGACCTTACAAAATGAAGTTCTACTTCTTCTGTTTTGGACCTCCATCATTTTTTACACTTTCTCCTGTAGCAGAGAAGGACAGAAGCTAACTTTGAAAATCCAAGTATATCGTCATTGTCTTCTTTCAGAGTCTGGGCTTTAAAACAACATTCGAAAAGAAAGATGTGACAGTGACCATTCTGTCTTGCTTTTTCCAGCTCTTCTGTACAACTGTCACGTAAAGAGACACAGCTCTGATCTAAAAGTGAAGTCATACTGCATAGCCACAACTTTGTCATGTGGCATGGCTGCACATGCAGCGTGTGGTGATGCCATGGGGCTCTCAAAGTCACTCAGGCTTGTCTATCGGGCCCCCATTCTCAGAACTTCATGTCTGGTTTCTGTGTAACTCATATCCTTTGCCTTTTGCAAGGAGAAAAGTTAATGCCACTCCTTGTCTAAAGCAGTGCCATTTTTTCCTCTAATGAGCCCCTGCCAAATGCTGTATCTGAAAAGAATCTTTATTGTGTGCAAATTTTCCTCTGTAGCTCACAAGCTGATTGATCCCCTGTGGGTCAAGGGGAGAGTGCCAGGAGAGGGAAGAATTAGATTCTGCCTTTTCAAGACTAATCCTGAAACGCAAGTGTTTGCATGCTGGAAAGTGTTTCTGTACATTTCTGAGAATTATGAATACAATCCAATACAGCTGTTGTGCTAGCATGTCCCTTCCTCTCCTCTGGCACCAGGTGTGGGGCCCTGGATTTTGAAGACCTGTATAGGAAACCTCCACACCTGGTTGTACAAAGTGTTTCTGCTGGCAATGAAACTCAGCAGGACTCAATACTCTGTAATAGTGTTATTGCCTCTTGTGCAACAGAAAGTCCTGTTAAACTTTGACCAAGAATTAGGGCACTTAGTTTGGCTTTCCCTGAACTGCCACAAAGTAGAAGGAGGTGCTTAGGAAAAAGAACCTCACCTTTGTCTTTTTGGGGTCATTGTAGGTCCTCAGTCTTCATCTGGTGTCAGGACAGTGCTAGAATTGAGTGTTGTTCTGTCTGCTATAGACTTTGTCCTGAATGAGATTGATTTGCAAAAAACAATGACGGTGGGGGAAGAGGGGAAGAGAATCTGTGTGTGCTATTTTACCAGGTTGTATTTGCTACAGTTCTGTGGGAATTTCTTCTTCTGTTCCTCGAAGAGAGGATAGGGCTGGGGAGGGGAATATCCACCATTTTACTCTAGTTTAGCCATAGTTTTTAAGCTAAAAGAGAGATTTGGAAAACCTAACTGCTCTTGCATCCCCCACTATGTAACAATTCAAGCTGCTCGCAAAGCTTACAGGCTCCTCTACCTCTCCAGTGCTGTTTTTTAGCCATGGAGAAATCTATAGTTCTGACCCTGTGGCATTTTTTAGAGGCATAGGGATGTTAATGCCAGAATCTTGGCAACTTTCCAACCAGAGTAATTACATTCTGCCGACCTGAAATTCTTCCTGCTTCTACACAAGGTCACTTTAGGCACCAACAGAGCCAGTTGGTTGCCCTGCTTTGCCCTCCCCTCCATCCCTTTGGTCTATCTTTCAGTCACCTTCTCTTCAAAGGCACAGAGGGCTCCATGCTCACTCTAAGGTACCCAGTGCCCCGTAAAAATTGAGCGAAGGAAATGGGTCTGATCAAATCCCCTGAACGGCTGTCATGAGGTTTTGAAGTATGACCTGATATCCCATTTCCTTTGATAAGTCAGGGGCTGGTATTTTAACAGACAGTGGCTCTTTTCTTGTTCTCCCTTCGACCCCTTTGGAGCCAGTGTGGCACAGCTAATTCATGGAGGAAATTACATTTATTACTTCTCCTAGCAAATGCGCCCTCTCTGCAATGCTGTTTCGTGCAGCGTAGGGCAGATGCAAGTCAGCCAGCCCATTTTCCTAATTTCATTTGGAAGGATCAAGAGACACCATGCTGGTCTCGCAGGCTGGGGGCTCAGTCTAGAAAGAAAAGGCGCAGCAGGCTCCCGCATTGATGGAATCTATGGCATCGCCCCAAATGTTGGTTGTCCAACAAGAAAAAATCTCAAGGACAAAGCATATCCTTCCAAAACCAAAACAAACTGCCCCAACAAAACCAGACCTGCCTTTGTGACAGCCCTGACTGGGAGGAAGGGATCTGGTGTTGAGGCAGTAACTCAGCTGTTATTTCTGTGTAGATCTGCTTGTGCTGACTTTGCCTTCCCATCCTGCAAGGCAGAGCTGAAAACACCCTTGACCAGGAAACTCTGATATTCAAGGCAAATCTTTTCTCATGCCCTGTCTGCACAGTCTCCACTGTGGCTGTGAACAGACCTAAATCTCCAGGCATTAATCCCAGAGGTCTTTGTGTTTTAATTCTTTACAGTGCCTCCATGCTTGCTTTCCTCTTATGCCTGGACTCTCTTTGATGTCCCAGCTTGCAGGTTTTTAAAATGACACAACCTAGGAAGGATTTGGGGAGAGGATAAAACATGTGAGAGAGACATTCTGGCCAGCTTTGGAACCGCTTTTGTTGTAAGAAAAAAATTGAAGTTTTCCTCATCTACACACTCTGTTTTCTTTTTACCCTCCTTTGCCTCCGATTGTTTTTCGTAAGGAGATGGTGCTAGAAAGAAACATGGTAAGCATATTTGATAAAATTATACAAGGGTGGTTTGAAGAGATATCAGGATGGTCCTTCAAGCTTTTTAAATTCAGCAATGCTGTCAAAACAAATATGACAGGACTTGGTCTCAAATTTGTCTTTCTTATTTGATAGTGGTAAAAGTGAACAATCATTCAGAAGAAACATCCTCACCACCTTCACCACGGATTGAATTTAACACTTGCATAGGTTTAAAAAACTTCCGTAAAGAGTCAGGAAAATAAAGTGTAATTGCATTTCTACTAAAATCAAACCTAAGGCAGTTGTCTATGAAGGTTTAATCTTTTCAGCGGATGAGGCTAGATTTGAAGCTGTCTCTTGAAACACATAAGAGAGAAGTGCTGGGACAAAGTCTGGTTTTCAAATAACTGTGAAATCTCGTGAATAGCATGCAGCTAAATAGCATAGCTAAAGATTAAAAAGACTGATCTAATAGGGAAAGCAGATGACCACCTAATATTAAAGCTGTTTTTAAAAATGTATTAACCCAATTTCTAACCTTGCAGTCAGCTGCCTCAAAATACTATTGCCTTTGGCTTTGAGCCAAAGCATCACTGTGCTACACAGAATTACAATAACCTTACCGACAAATTTAGAAAACAAAAGAAAAACAGAAATCAGCATATTTGAAACTCTGTTTGTGATCTCTTGCTATTGTGTTTTTATCCTCAGTATGCAATACGGTCCACCATAAGCCAAGGCAGAGACACATGGTATGTCATTGCTCTGGGTCTGGCGTTTTCAGGTGTGCCCAGCTGTGCCTCTGGAGTGCCAGAGGTGCCAGAGTCAGAGGCGGGGTGTGGACAGGCTCCAGCACATCATGCTGTCTTAATCCCTGCAGCATTTGGCCCCTGAAGCTCTTCCCCTGATGACACCATCCTTCAACAGAGAATTTGCTTGATAAAAAGCACCAGTTTAGGAAGTGGTGGGGAGACTGCAAGACTGACTAGGTAAAGAGGGGGCATGTCTGCTGGCAGGCAAGAAAGCAAGGCAAGGAAAAGGGTGAAGCCTGCAGATGGGAGAATTAGTGCCTGCTGTTTGTGGGGCAAGGGCAGAAGGAGCTCCTGCCAGAAATCTGGTGCTGGCAGAGGGATACATACGCACACGCACGCACACGGAAGGAAGCGTGTGTGTATTCATGGGTGCATATGGCTGAGTCCATGTGCACAGACATGTGGCATGTTTATGCAGATTTCTCTATATGTATAAACACACCCGTAAGAGGTCTGCCTTTTCAGAAGTGACTCACAGTTTGGGGTAAGCTAACACGTTGCTTCCATGCAGCTTGCTTTGTCGGGAAGAGCTGAGCTCCTTCTGCCCTGCAGTTGCAAGCCTCTGAGGAGCAGGCAGCAGCTCCTGGGGCAAGGCCCGGTGTGGAGCCGGGCCCGGGCCCGCCGTGTGCTCAGCACCGGTGCCGGGAGCCCCTGCCTGGGCCGCGCAGGGCTGAAGCCGACACTGTCCCTGCACCCACGCTGAATTTTAAGAGCAGCCTCAAGGCTGGGCCTGAGGCCAAATTTGCAGACTGTCCACACGCGGGACTGGGTTGAGGGTGAACCAGCGAGCGTATTCAAGGAAAGAGCCGTGAATGAGCTCTGTGTATTTGCTTGTCGCACAGGCAGGTCCCTGCGTGCCGTGCCTGCCCCATCTGCTCTCGTGGCGATGGCACATGACTGACAGGCACACAGAATACCCCACTCTCTGCCTCACTGTCACCTGCCACAGGGGCAGCTGGGATTAGAGCTCCACTGCAGCTCCAGGCTGGTCGGGCGTCCATGCCCTCCCTGGTTTGGCCTGCTCAGGTGCACATTTTTGCAGCAGTGTAATGTCAGGGAATGCTTTTACCCCTTTTGCAGTTCATTCACCCCTCCTGAGCCAGGTTCCTACTATCTATCTGCCACTGCTGGGACCTTTGAGGATCCTGGGTGGGACACAGCTTTGTGTCCAGTGCCACGGTACCAAGCTGTATCTACACACACGTGCTTGAATGGCAGGACACACTGTGCATCACATAATCACTGCTCACACATGCTGTAAAGTTTTCTAGTGACCCAGTAGAAAAGTTTTTAGTACTGAACTAAGCAGAGAAGCATAAATATGATAATTTACCCATAAGAGGCATGAACTGGAAAATCTGCATGTCAGCCAAATCTTCTTTGGCATCAGCTTGATGTACTGCATCAGCAAATTGCGAAATGAGGTTTTTTTCCTCTAAAATTCAGTTTACTTTGAAAAAATAGGCACCATACATCTGGCCACAATTATACTATTAAGAGAGCAAAAACCCAGAGATTTGGGTTTTTTGTTTTAGTTGTTTAGGCTCCGAAATGATCACTAGTTTAGGTGCCCTACTTTTAGGTTAACCTTTGAAGCTCTAAATGCCATGTGTCAATGTGCATACACTGGACAGGGATCAGTCTAGAAGCAGTTTACTATCCTGTGACTTATGGCCTCACTTCAATGCAAGCACATTAAGTACTTTGATGAACTGGGGCTGAATTCAGTTTCAAGTCCTCATCCTACAGATGTCTCCAAATTTTTCTTATTGGTGGATTTGCCATGAGAAAGGGGTAACCTTGGAACCAAACACATAGCACAAGTTAATAAACACAGACCTGAGGAACACAGAGCTTAAAAGAACTACATCAGCAGTTAAGCACCTGTAAGGCAGATAGCAATAGGCAGGGATGACGTAAGAGTATCTGAAATATCCCTTTCCAGCCACTCATCCTTTTCTCATGCCTAAATGGAAGCTTTGTCACTTGTCAAGAATCCAAAGCATTCATGTGTGCTACAGACAGTTACATTGAACCACCACCACCAGAGCTTCAAGCTGCTCTCAGGATTGAGAGCAAAACTGGAGACTGCAAACTCTGCTTGCTTGTCCACACGGAGAATGCAGCAGCAGCTTCCTGGGGCTGAAGGGCAGCTGGGTGAGATGGGCAGCCCTGAGCTGTCTTAACATGTGTTGGGTGGTTGCTGGCTCATGCTATTCCATGGCCCAACAGCCAACTGATGATTGTGCAAGAGTTGTCCCCTCATGAACGTGGGATTCAGTACTGCCTGACACATGGAGTGCAGACGGTGCATCCTCCAGCTTCCTCTCTAATTTATGCACATTGCAAAACCTGTCCTCCCCAGCATCTGAGAAGGCAGTGGCCCCATATTCCACTGAGGACAAAAGCCCCAGAACACCAGCCTGTTCCTCTGACAGTAGAAAGGCTCAAGAAAATCTCTCTGTCCATTATTTTGGGTAGAACTGGATTTTTTGTATGAGTCTTGGTTAGAAATTTATGCTGCTGGTTTTGGTTTGTTATAGGTTCAACTATAGTACGGATTTGGCCATATTTGTTGTTCTGGGCACAAATTTTCTGGAGGACTCAAAATGAGGGGGTGCAACAGAAAGAATTACAGATGTTACTATACATATCCTTTTACTATGTGACGTCCCTAGGGTCATTTGAAAATCTAGAATTAAAGTCTTTGTGTTTTCTGTGCCAAGCCTCAGTTAAATTTGCCAGAAAGACCCTCTGCTCTCTGGATCAATCTAGCACAAAAGACTAAATATGTTAAACCAGTGTCAGAGTGATTTGCACCAGCATCTGTGTTATACAGCAGACTTGGAGGGAATTCTACAAAATTAGAAATTGGAAGTGCTGCAAAAACTGTGAAGAATATTGCCACCCACCAGGCAGTGGGTAGAGTCCAGTTGCTGTTTCTGGCACCTGGCAAAACAAGACAGATGCCCTTTGGCCTGTGGGTTGGGCAGGTTCTTGCTTTGAATACATAGGCATTAAAACCCAATTTGTGGTAAAAAGGAAAAAATGAAAAAAACCCAACCAAACAGGAAATATCTTAAGAAACTGTTACAAAACTATTACCAGAAAAACATCTTGCCTGTATTTAAACAGGGAGAAGAGGCCAGACACTAGCCTGGCAGAGGAAGATATCAGACATGCAGGAAGCAGTGGGAGGCTTAGCAAACTTAAAAGGCCAGTGGGCTGGAGACAACGCTGGGCTGAGGGAGTGTTTCCAGCCCACCTGGGAAAAGGGGCTTCCAGAGAGCAGCCCATGCTCCCCTGTAAAGGCAAGGGCTGGATTTCAGGAGAGAGGACAGAATGGAGTGTTGCTTGTATGTGAAATGTTCCTGCCTTTGAGCACAGCAGAAGAAAGCCCTCTGAATCAGTCCCCTTCTCACTGATTGCCCTCAAGTCAGGGCTGCAACAAGACAGTTTGCCACCCAAGATAAGTGTCACATATTTCCCATCAGTTCTTCTCTTTTGCCAGGCTCCTGCCAGCTGTGTCCACTTACTGGGACCAGCCAGTGTGCCAAGAGCTGGCACATGGGTTTGAGCACCTATGCTCCCCCCAGCAGTCCTTGCTTGAACTGGCCCCCACTGAGGGTGGGATGCAGAGCTGAGAAGTCCCACATCACCAAAAAATGAGATGCTTCCATTCTGTGTAATTAATCTTACATCAAAATGGAGGAATGAAGGGAAATGTGTCTGCCGAGCAGAGGTAAGTCTGCAAGTCTCTGCATGATGCCCTCCCTCCCACCACAACACATGCACAAACTATTCCCAGATTGCAAATATAGCTGATTAACTGTACTCATTATTTGTTTGGCCTAAGTAAAGAGTTAGGTGTTTGAACAGCTTGTTTTGCAGAATTCAGGAAGTTGAGTTCAGGTTAGGAACCCAGAAATTCCCACTCTCCTCTCCCACTTAGCTGAAATCCATGGGGTTTTTTTGTTGGGTTTTTTTTTTTTCCCACCCTTCAAAGAAATCACCATGCCCAGAAAAAGCTTTGTTTTTGTTGTTCTGAACAACTTAGTACCTGCCGTCCTCAGAGCTCACCTAACCCATTCCCAGGTGTGTATTTGCTGAGAAAAGACACAGGATGCCAGGGAACAGTTTTGATGGCTCCTATTAAAAAGTTTCAATGTGTGGGAAAGAACCCAACACACAGTGAGCCAGAAGAGGAGTGCAAGAGGGATCCTCACTCCGCATACCCTTGGGAGCCCAAACCCCCTTCTCTGCTGAGCTGCCTTCTCTGTGGGAAGTGCCCACTTCCCCTTTAGCCAGTCTGGGGGATCTCATTTACATCTGCAAGGTGGAGCACTCTTGTGAGGAAACTCAGAGTGCCTCCCTAGCCTGCGGATCTGGACTGCTTTCTGGATGCTGGGCATGAGGGAACAAGATGTGGCTACACCAAGTCCCTTAGCTTCCTTCAGATGGGGTTAAAACCCTTTGCACCTGGTGCTGAGTATACCCTGGTGGCATTTCAGCTGTGTTTTTAGTCATATACAGGTAAAAATAAAGTCTAAAGATTCCTTTGACCATCTTTTCCCAAATTTGGTATGTAGGACCCTTCACCTGTTTCTTGGCATTGTCAGCTTCTCCTGCTCTCTCTCCCAATTAAAATCCTTCTCCCTTTTGCAGTGGTTTGTCATGAGAGATTGAAGGGGCTTTCTCATTTTGGAATGTCTCTTTCTGGAGCCACCAGGCCTTTCTCCTGTCCCAAAGTAGGCTTAAATCAGGCCTACAGCTCCATCAGATGAATTTGTACATGATAAATGTCATGGAGCCAAGCTCAGACACTGGCCAGGTCGAGAGCAGACTGAATCTGTCCAGAGCACTGTGCTGCAAGGGGAGCCCAGTTACAGCTCTGTCCAACTTCTCCTTTTATCAGATCCTTGTTCTATGCTCATCTGGTCTATAACATGCTTGTGTGGCACGGCAGCATCACTGTGTGCACACCTGATGGGTTTGAGAGTGCAGAGCAGCATTTCAAAGCAATGAGGGATCATCAGGAGCACTTTGGATAAAGTCATGCAGACTCCCAGAGCACAGATCGGTGCTACTGAATTTCATGCAAACCACTGCATTCAAATCCAGAAAAAAACCAGGAGAAAAATCTATGTAATGATACTAAGGCCAGAAGGATGCAGCTCAGTCCAAGGTGAAACCTGGAGGAAGGAAATACAGTCGTAGTGGAATATGAGAAGGGATTTTAAATTCTTGCAAACAAAGATACCTTTTGTGACCATGGCCCTTCCTTCTGCTATATCAGCACTTTGTCGGTAACAGCTTGGGAGTCTGAAATCAGTTTCTAAACCCTTGACCTCTTAGTGTGAAAAAGCAGCAGCAGGCGGAGGTGGATTTGCTGTGGATAAAGCTCTTTTTCATGAACTGTTTATCATTTAATATCAGTCTAGGGACAAAGATAGCCATAAATCTATGTGAAGCACCTATATACTGTGTCCATTCTAACACTGAATGGGATGTGTGCCAGGCAAGTGGACTGTGGGGTGGCTGGGCTCTTACTCTGTGAAGAGTGTCACCAGAAAATTGGGAAAATTGCAATTAGGAAAAATCAGATTATTCAAGTAGGTACTATTACATTTGTGTTTACCATTAAGGATCCCACTTAAAGGTAAAATATGTCTTTAATTTTTTCAATTTAGTTTATATTTTAAAAATTGATATAAAAAGGCAAAGAAAGCATGAAATGAAACATTTTGATAGATGTGATTTCTCCTACCTTTATTCCTACTTTCCCCTCTTTGTCTGAGATGTTCTATTTGCAGATACGGTTAGGATAGACTTCCTTTTTAAATTTGGAAGGCTAGAGACAGGATTGAGGACTGGAAATTTCAACATCATCAAGAGATCACTTTTTTTTCTTTGCAGTGCTGTATAACTGCTTGCTGAAGAGTGCTTACCCTGGTCCATGCTGTATTCTAAAATGTAAATCCCAAAGGCAGGTCTGTGGCTCATTTTTCCTTATGGGCTGCCTACAGAAATTGTTCTGGGGATACAGAGCCCCAGATCATCAGTCTGATCCTCTTCTGAAAATTTCCAGTCCCCCATTTCTTGGAGAATCTATAGCTACCTGCACAATATCCACCTCTAGCCTTCAAAGGCTGTTCCATCTCTTAGGATACCTGTCTACCTCTGTTTCTGGTAGTTTTTCTAGCAATATCAACTACTCCACAGTTCTGAGTCCTGTACCAAGGTAAGTCCTGTACCTGGATAACCAGTCTGTTTTGTGGCTGTATGCCTGTGCCTGATGGAAAGTTATGTGCCAGGGAGCAGGAAATTTGTGGTTCTGGTTGTTGTGTGATGTTGTGCTCGTGGCATTGTCACATTAATGTATTCCTGCTCTGTGACTCTGCTTTCCTAAAGGAATTAGAGCCTCAGAAGAATGGGAATGAACATTTTTGAATGTCAGCAGTTGACAGCTGACCATAGCAAGGGCTCCAGGAGCCACCTTCTTCAACACACAGAAGCAAAAAATTCAACAGCAGTCTCCAGGCTCCCAAAGCTCTAAGACAGTGTGTCACGAATGGATTTTATGAATTTAGTTCAGCTCCTGTCTTTGCCCAGGCCTATGACAGCAGGCAGGAGGTGTATTGAANGAAGAAATAGTATAAACCTAGGATTCAATGTATCTCACCATCCGAAGGTGGGTGGGGCACACATCGAGATCCTTTCACTCAATCCCCGGGGAGGTAACCGCGAAGCTGCATCCAAACTTCGGGGAGAAGTCTCCGACATTTTCGGGGTGTAAGAGGCTTCTGCCTCAATGATAACTCGTGTATCTTTTATAGTTGTAAAACGGTGACTCTGAAGTCAGAAATACTTCTTATCTCTCCCCCATCGGCTCGCCAGACTAAGATGTTAATTCTTAGCTAGGCGTGAATCACCCTTGGCGCCAGAGATAACTGCTGATGGGCCTTTCCACCCATGGTTATCTCTTTATCCACCAGCTATTGTGATACACAGAGCCGGGGGGCAGGGGGATGTCCTGCCACACAGTGACTACTCTGGGTTTGGTGGCAAGAAATCTGAGCCTCAGATGTTTCTTGAAGCTTGATCTTGCCTTCCCCAGTCATCTTTGCTTTTGGTTTTTTGTTTGTTTTTTCATTTCTTTTTTCCCTAGCATATTTCACTGCATTTCAGGGGAAATCTAAGCAAAGTGGGTCTCAGTGATCTTCCATGCCATGGAGGGTCATTACAGCCTCTGGTGACTTCAGTGCTGGGCAGAGTGATGCCTTGGCAGGATGGTCATCTACTCTGACCTGTTGTCTCTTGACACTTGTACCAGAGCATTTATCTGCCCCTATGGAGTATGCTGAGGCAAAGACTTGCTCTTACAATGCCCTGTCACTGAAATGCTGCCCTCAATTGTGGAGAAGCCCAAGTTGGTCATCTGAGGAGAGTTCATGGCTTCCTCCTACTGCTGCTTCCCACCTCACGTGACAAAAATCCTTCAACTCTTCCATGACACTGCAGCAGCATTTACCTGCCAGCTTGTCTGTGACCAGTGCTGCATTCTTGTAATGGCATTTCACCAGCCCATCCTGTCCTGCTAATAAATAGTCACCTTTGCCAAATATTCCATGAGACTTGTCATCTGCCTAGGGCTATGTATGCCTAGCTTTCCAGGGAGCCTGCAGGATTTTGTCTCACTATTTCCCCCAAGCAGCAGCAGACGTTCTTCAATCTTATATTGCCCCAGCTGTTGCTCTTTCTTGTCCCAGACTCACCTCTTCCCTCCAGGGCTTCACATGACCCCAAACATCTGGAGCATCTTGCATACCCATGTTAGCAAGAAAGGACAGTCCTGGGCTCTCCAGGGTGAGTGTGTTCCTGACTTCTTGCTGCTTAGGAAGCGTGAGGCCGGGCTCCTGAATGGCTCGTTGTCTGTTGTCTGCAATGCAAGCAGCATCTCCCCCTCCCCACACCCAGACAGACCCAGATGCCAGGGTCGACAAGCGAGGGCACCACGAGGGGACCTGCCAGCTCTGCCACTGCAGCTGCTCCCTCTGTTGCTGGCAGCTGGGCTTGAATATTCATGGCAACAAAAGATTAGCACTGTGTGTGCTTGGCACTGGAGACAGATAAACTTTCTTGAGGTGCCGGTGGCTCTGTTCTCATCCCATTCAAAGAGCTTGCTCCCTCTCCCCTGCTCCACTTGTCTGCTTCATCGACCAGCTGATTCTCTTGCTGTATAAATGGCCTCTGTTGGGAAGGGGAGGCGAGCAGCTTGATTAAGTATGCAGCAAAGTGGTTCAGAGTCCAGACAAACTAGCGCGGATCTTGCCAACACTTGCACTCAATTGGCACTGAGGAAAGCCGGGGAAAAACTCATTTATAAATAGGCAAATTTTTTCAAGGTATCAGAGTGTACTTATCATCTGCTATCCCCTGATCAAGTAATTTAGACATTTAAGACTATCATTTCCTCTGACTTCCACTAGGGTTTAGGGGTTTGAGTATCTAAAGAACATTCAAGGGGACTTAGACCTTTCAGTTACTCAGAAACTTTTCAGTTTCATCTTACACCACGACTGATAGGTTCAAATATTGTCTGCCACTTCTTCCTCCCCTCTCTGAACTGGTCTGGAAATGAAAAAAAAAAAAAAAAAGAAAAGAAAAAAATTTAAAAATCAAATTAACGATTGTTATTAAATTATTGAACTTGGTCAGAAGTGGAAGAGGAGAACTTTGTTACTCTCCTTTTGTCACCAGGTTATTGTTTGTGAAAGAAGCCTGGAGTCGTGAAGTTGAGAGCACAGGACAGGAGGCAGCTTTGAAAACTCTCTCAGATGAAGGGATGACCAACCTGGCCAGACAGAAGATGGGAGCTGGAAGTGTGATGTGAGAGTGCTCATGTGACCATCTAGGACATGCCCTTACTTACCCTACATTTGAACCACTCTTTGTTCCCTTCTTGGTATATTCCTTGGCAGTTTTCAGTCCTCCATGGGCTGACAGGGCTGGGCAGTGTTTAGCCCAGAGCAGATTAGTTGCTCATGTTTGGAAAGGAAACCTGAAAAGGTTACAGACAAACAATGTCTGGAGGCTGAAGAAGAATTGGTTACAGATGACCAAGCAAAACCATCAGCATGATAGTGGTAGGTCTCCAAAAGCATTCAGAAGTCACAGAATCACAGAACAGTCTGAGCTGGAAGGAACCCAGAAGGATCAAGTCCAATCCTTAAGTGAATGGCCCATACAGGGATCAAACCCACATATGCAGAAGTGGTTTGGCTGTTGGGCTACCTTGCTGTTTCACCCAGAACATCTTCCTTCTCCCACCCAATAAGGGTGGTGGCAGCTGGTGGCAACTGAGGTGCTTTGGTGCTGCAGGGGTCCTGCTGGGGCTGTGGTGCTGCAGCTCTCCCTCGGGAAGCATGTTGCACCCATCAGATTTTGTGCTGAGAGTCAGGGTGCCCAACTCAGGCTGATCTGCCTCCCCCAGGACTTTAATATAAAGTCATACTGTAATATTATTCTGACCCCCAGATGAGTGCTTTGTCAGAGTAACTTTTTGGTAAAGAGAGCAAACCTATGCCCCAAATTTAAGAGACAGTACCTTTTCAGTCAGTGGAGAGAGAGCAAATCATCCGAGCTGTTCCAGCTCTCTGCTTTAGGCTGAGATGAACCATATGTTAGAAGTGCCTGATCTTTTCGGGTTTAGAAGGGAGTCTAGTCAATGAGATCAACTATAGACATCTGTGCTCTAGATGGATACAGCAGTTTAACTCATATCCCCCTCAGCCAGGGCCAGTAACACCCCGAGGATCACCAGCATCTCCAAAACTGTCTGGGGCCAGAGGGATGAACCATGTTCATGCTCTGAAGAACAGTGCGTGTAATGGCTCAGCACCACATAATACAGGGTTATGCTGACAGTGGAGAGAGAGTTTTCTAGCTCTTCCCCAGGGCACCATATAATGAGGCTTTGGGGACCCAGCAGTAAATGAATGTCACAAAAGGCTACCTGATGGCGTCTGCTCAAAGTAGCCAAATAATTATCTCGCTTTGGCAAACCACACAGGTCTTCAGCTCAGGATAATATTAATAGTTTATTATTTGCTGCTGTGTGGGAAACGGGAATAACTTTGAATTTTCAATAATTTGCTAGGAAATTAACTTCTGATGCCAAAAGCAAGGCTGCTGCATTGATAAGCATTCTCCAAGGGTGACAGTGGGGGAAGAAAAGAGCTTAGGGGCATGGCCACCTGCTCCTTCTTCATCTGACACTGCCATAGTCACAGTCTGCCCAGATTTGGCTTGACAGGTCTCTGGTGAGGACAATTGGAACAACCTCATTAGAAAAGAAGAGTGAACTGTTCAGAAATGAAAGGTAAAATTTGTGTCTGCCAGTTTCATGAGGCTATTTGGAAATAGGATCCTTGCAGTGCATGAAGTCATGTTGTAAGGTCAGTGCTATCTAAAAGTCCACAAGGTTTTTTTCTATGAGGCAAAATAATCAACATTCTCAGTTGGACAGGTCTGTTCAAAGCTGATGTTTTCCTCTCATGCCCTCGTGAATGAATTCCTGGTAATGATGATCACCCCCTGGCTTGTTAAGTGGGAGGCCAGAGCACACTTCTCAGCTACATATTGCTCTCTTGTTTTGAGAATTCACTTGAGGAGATACCATATGACATTGTGCTGGTTTGTTCCCAAGCACCAGAAGGACTTTTCTCACCTCTTCCATATTCTTTTTTTTCTCTCAAGCCCCCAGTTAGGATCTCAGGAGTTTGCTTCAGCAGATTATTTCCTTCTCCTTTCACTGATTTTAACAGTTCTCCATTCTCCGTTTGCACACACAAAGCATTTGCCACCCCACTCATTACCTGGAGCCTTCCCTGCTCCCATATGTTACACACTGCAGCACTTGTCACTGCTACATTCTGAGTCCTGGAAATAATGCTCACCTTCTCATCCATGCTGTGTGTCATGAGCTGCTCTAACTCCTTTATTCCCCTCACAGAGGGAAAGGAAAGCTACCACTCAGCACACCAATTTTTATTGAATGCAGACACATGGATGAGCTGGAATCTATACTTTCTCATACCAACACAGAGCAAACTTCCACTTCTTCACTTCCAACCTCTCTGCCCATCTCTGGAGTCACTGTATTGGTGTATGTCGATGACAGTGTCTCTGCTGATACCAAAGCTGTGAGCACACCCAAGCTGTTCACTGCAGCATCTCAGGTGACAAACTGTCATCTGGTTGTGCACCACGACATTGTCACTGCCAGTTTCATCAGAAGAACAGAAATAAGAAAGCACTTTCTCCATGGCAGCACTGGGACACTGTAGCTCTTCCCCAAAGAGCAGCCTCAGGGCAGCCTTACCTCATTCCTAGATATAGTCACAACAGCGAGTGTGTGATTCATGTGGAGAGCAAAGCCAACTCAGCCTGGCTCCTCTTGCATGAAGAACTGATCCAAGATATCAGGCCTTCCCCTGCTGTTCTTACTTTAAGTAATAGCAGAGAAATCCTTTCCTAATATAGACTGGGTGTCTGGGAAAGTCCATAATTATTCATTAGCATGAGAGGTGTCTAAGTAGCTGGTACAACCCCTCCTCTGAACGTGTGAAATGTATCTGATGGCCTCAGAGAAATGGGCACAGGGCAGAGCCAAGATTTAGGACTCCCTGCTCTGAATTCTGCTCTGGCAGGGACCTTCCTGAGAGATACCCCTGCTGTTGGTCACTTTGGTGCCATTAACAAACAAGATGCTCCAGGATATCAATGCTCAACAGCTATTGCAGTAAGTGGAACATTCTGGGGGCCCCAGTCCTCCGTGTCCTTAGAGATGCTACCTACTCAGTAAATTTAGCATCTAGAGTTTGAGCCAGGGAGCATGTGTTGTTGCTCAAGTTGACTTCTCCTGGATAAAAGTTGCTCTGGCAGCTACAGCCAGTGCTCTTATCCCGTGGCTGGCAGCTGCCTGGGATACCACTGGAGAAGTATCATCATCGCCTTGCAACAGAAGGATACTTGTACCTCTGAATAGACATAAAGAGCCATCTTTATTCAGTGCCAGAGTAGAACTTCGTAAGAAAGGATTATTGATACAATCATATTTTTAAAGCTTCATTTTCATACAGCTTCTATGCAGAGATGCACAAGTGCAGAGGTAAGGAGACATTTAAAATTAAGGAGGATCTCAGAAATGAAGCCTTTTTTTACATTAACTTTGAATGCTGACAGACTTTCAGTAGAGCTGAGAAATGCAGCTCCACTGAAATTATGCCCTTGCTGTTGAGAAGAACTACAAGAAAATGAGGCTCTTATTTCATAAGCACAAGTATGATGTAGAGACCCAGAGATGAGAGCTGTGCTAGAAAACCAAAAGACAAAACAGACTGAAGAAAGGCAGAGAGACACACTTGCCAGTTCCCTAGGCATGTCTCTGGGGCATTTTAAGAGCTTTTTAAACTACTTTCAAATAAGGCAACCTGGCAATGTTAATTTGTCAGAAATTATAGAGGCAGAGAATTATTTGGAACCTGCAAACTAAACAAATCTACTTAATGAATTTTCTGCCCAAGTGCCCCACCACAGTCAGCACAGAGAGACTGCTTAGTCCATAGAAATGGCCTGGTTTGTAAAAACACAAACACAAAATCTCCCTGCAGTCTTCATGAAGATTGCAGAGATAAGGCTCTCTCAGAGTACAACAGGAAGCTCTGAGCTGGCAGCAGACCTTCTCCTATAAGGAATCTTGGAAGAGCTTTAAAGAGGCAGGGTGTTGGGACACAGGAGGGGAAATGAGTAACAAACAGGAACCCTGCACAAAAACAACTGCCTTCTGTGGGCTGTGACGCTGTTTTTTCTCATGCAGCATGGGGAGGCAAGGATGCTTCATTCTTAAACTTTCACCTTTGACGACAGCAGGCTAAGCATCAGTGTTACGTAGCAAACCATTGCATTAAACAGCAGTTCTCTCCTTACCTGTCCTGTCTCTTTTCCATGAATCAACTATCATCTGTGAATTGATTTTACTGGGAAAGAGATTATGGTTTCCCTACTAGATGTGCATAGACACACGTTTGCAGATTATGGGGCTGTGTTTTCTTTGGGGTAAGCACAGAACTTTTGGTGACACTGGCAGGCACATATGTTTATGTCCCATTAGGACAGAGACCCCAAGACACGTGTATTAAATGTGCAGTCCAGCATTGTGATGTAAGTTGTGATGTTGTCTCTATAATTGGAATATGATTGGTTGGGATGTAGAAAATATACCAGCTTACCTGGTGAGGGCAGTAAATTGTATGTATGAGTAGAGACGGGGAGAAAACCTGGGTACACTATGTAGTCAGTTTTGTATTAGATTATACCATGTAATCAGCTCTTGTTAGCCACAGGTTTCTCATTTAATAATGGAATGCCTTGATTAAAAATGGGAGCATCTGTTGGAATGAGGTGTAGCAAAGGACTAGGGTTGCACACTCGGAGTATTTGTCTGCACTGCTCTTTGTAGACAGTGTTGTTTCTATTGCAAATCATGTCCTTCCTTGTGAGCCAGCTGCCAAACACTGGGTAAGCTGCTGTAGCAGCATCTCACTGCCATGACTTGGCTTTCATCTGGAGGACACAAGTCCAAAATGGTCAAAAAAATGAGCCTCTGTGTCTTTTACTAGGAATAAAGGGAAAATATCTTTCTTGATTACACAGCTAGTTACTCATGTTCTGAGAAGGGGAGGGAACTACAGCAAACAGTGGGTAAAATACAGATACAGAACAAAGAATGGGCAGCTTCATCTGCCTTGTATTCTCCCACGAAGAATTGCTACGGGCATTTCTCACGATATGACACCATTCTGCACAGCCACTAACTGCTGATTCAAAGGTTTGACAGTCAGACTTATGACTTCCAGCTGCCCACCTTGCTCCTGTGCCAGAAGTTATAATCCCCACATCATGACATGTACCTGCTTCCACACTGGGAAACATCGTGTCTTACCTTAACCCAGCCACCAACAGCCTCGGGACCTGGAGAGGAGTTACAGCACCATGTTAAGCACTGGGGCTGCGCAGAGGAACTGGAGAGTGAGGACAGCTAAAGCTTTTCTGGGCTGTAACTCCATGCTGTGCACCAGGACTGATCACAAAACCTTTGCTTACTTCTGAAGCTGAAGCTTTAGGAGAGGAGTCCAGCTATAGCTAGTTTTTCCTGGCTTTCTAATGGCAACAGTAGTGATTAACCTTGAAAGAATGTCTAAATATAAAGGAAGAATGTCTGAAAATACATAGAAGTAATGAGCTTACACGGCGCAGTTTAGTGCTGTGCATGCTTCTGGCTGAAAATTGGAAAAAACCCACAGGTGTCATTGTCTGTTTCATCCCGTATCAGTTGAAGCAGTTTGACATGAAGGCTCTGAGGAATGTAGCTGCAGAGCACAGGCAGCAGACAATGCATAGCAATTGCATTGCAACACAGGCATTCAATCTACAGGAACTCCACAATTTTTCTGGGCTAACACTTTAAAAAAATATTTACCCAGACTACCTGCCTCTTACCAATGATAGAAAACAAGAATTTCACCTTACAGTTTTTCTTATGACCAGTATAAATCATCATCTTCCCCTGATTGCACTAAGGGACAGTATTTTACACCAGCTTGTCACTTGTGTTTCCAGAGTGGCTGGTGTGGGGTCATGAATTGTCATCTTCTTAGCACTGATGAATATTTTGTAGCCACAGGAGCATTTCCAAGTTAACTAAGTGACTAAAGACTGAATGAATGGAAGCAGTTTGGGTCAAATGGATTGTTTATTAGTATCCCAGAGGAGATCCTGTCATTTTCAGACCTCAGAGGAGCAGAATCTGGGGTATTTGCATGTACTGCTCAGCAAACTGTCAGTGCAGCACACTAACAAATTCTTAAGAACTGCCCTTATGTGAACTATTAGGAGGCCAAGTGATTAATAGATTGATCTGTTGAAACTGTTAGTTTCCTAAAAGCATGACTGAGTGGACTCATTGCTTACGATACAAGAAGCTGTTATTAACATTCCAATAGCTGGTTTTCGTTAAAGACATCTGTGACCTAGAACTGTGAAAGCCTGTTTGGTTTTGCATTTGTGTCATAAATAAACGAAACACTGCATTTGTATACCCAGCACATGTTTCCTGTAAGGGGTTTGCTTTCAAAGCAGTCAAAGCAAAATACATTGCCTGGTGGCAAAGGCAGCTGATGGGGTACCACTTTGCAGCTCACAGGCTTTCATCTCTGGTAAGGACAATGGGACCTGGGGAGATTTGGGGTTTCTTCATGCAATATTCCTTTTCCATGCCAAGATGGTATTCTGCTTTTATGCAACATGTGGACCACAGGCACTAGGGAACTTGCTTTTTGGCAGCCATATTTCTAATCTACAAATACTGCAGAAGAATTTCTCCCTCCCCATCCACAATGCCACATCTGTGCTTTGTGCTTGGACGTCCTTCTCCAGCTGTTGGGGAAAGCAAACCGGAACTGTAATTACCACTAAATTTCGGATCAACAAAAGAATTGATTTTTTGAAACTGCCAGCAGCTTGGGAAAAATTATGAAATAACGAATGGCACAAAGACACAGGATAGCACAGTGGTTAAAGGCCTATTTACCCAGGGCAACCTGATTCTGGTGAACTGATGGGTTGTCTAGGCTTGGGTCTAGAAAAGGGCTTGGGTCTGGGAAAGGACTTGGGCCCTCAAGGCTGAATCATGTGCTGCAGAAATCCCACTCAGCAAATGTCGTATCTATGCCACTGATGTTCTGAGGGCATTGTGCATTCTGATGTTATTGTAAAATATGCAGTTGTCACTCAAAGAGCACAAACTGCTCTATTATCACAGTCTAAATGCATCCCCCCCTCTTTCTACCCAGGAGCACTAACCACTGGACTGCTGTCCCTGTTGCCTGCTCTCTAGTCCTTAGTGGTTTGGTCCACAGGATGAGCTGGAGGAGGTTCTGCCTCTCCTGGACCTGCATCTCTCAGGCAAATGCTCCACCTCTTGAGTGACAGAGTTTGGAGAGAAAGGGCACTCTTAAACTGTTAGTCTGAGGCTGTTTCCCTTGTGGCACTAGCCAGGGACTGGGATGAATAGCAGCATCACACAGTAATTTAAGTCCTCCTTCTTCAGAGGAATTGGGCATGGAAGGGTTTGGCTGCTGAATCCCCCTTCTCCCAGGAATCTGCAATTTTAGCCCAGAAATATATGTGATAGAGCAAGAAACAACCCAGAAAAAGAAATAATCTAGAAATAAACCTAGAACCAGGCCTCAGGACTTCAAACTGTGATCACAGGAGCTGGGAGATCCTCACAGAGTTCTTTGGATAGGACAGCTGCCTCCTGCTCAGGCTGAAGGAGTGAAACCCTCTCACTGTGCCCACAGAGGAGTTGTCGCAGCCTGATTCTATGTGGGGGGAAGTAGGAGAGCTTTGGGGCGACTATCTGTGGTTGTGAAAGGACTGGCATTTTACAAGAAATTGTGTCACCCTCCCCTGTGTTCAGGGCATCTCTTGTTTAGGATAGGAGGTTGGGACCCTCCAGGCTTTGGAGGGTTATACCAGGGCCTCTATCTACACACTTCAAGCATATACAAACTGCACAGAAGAACGTTGATCCATCGCTTGGGTCAAAAGGGGAAGAGCAGAAGCAGACAGAACAAATTTCTTGCAACACTGGGCAGGACATGGATGGGAAGCTGTTCTCCTGGTATGGGAAGATGTTTCTACTGAAATAAATGAGACTGCTTTGAATTTTCAATTACCAGAAAACTGGTAGTTGAACTGGTAAATTACCAGGAAACTGGTTTCCTCAGCAGATGTGATGTCTCAGTTCATACTCACTTTTGTTACATTGATATTCAGACCCCACTTAGTCTTCTTTTTGTGAATCATGTTTGTAAACTGTATGGTTCATCTATTCAAACGTTGGGCAAGGTCCTGCCAGTGTCTGTATGCTGGAAGCCTGGAAGCTATTAAAACAATCTGAAATGTCCAAAAAGAAACTATTTTATAACCTGCAAATCCTACTGATATCTTCCAGGCTCATCTACCATAATTCCTGCTTCCTTGTGGGCAGTTTTAGATCACGTACTAAAATATTTCAGATGGCCAGCACAGACTGGAGGTACCACGTGTCAGAGCTAAAAGGTGCTGCAGCATGTTTTCATTATTGTCATTCTGAGTTAGGAGATGTCTATGCAGCTCTCTCCAAACACATGTTGGCTGTCTCCTTCTGTGCTTTCAGCTGACTGAAAACTGTGTAAATGTGATGAACATGACATCAGGGTTTCCAGGGAGGAGGAGAGCCTCAGTTCAGGTTTGACAATCCTATTCCACACTCATGAGCTAGATTCCTGCTCTTAACAACCACATCAGGGAGTGGATAGAGTCTGTGGCTGCTTACAAAGGACCACCTCATGATGCTCACATCTGACATCCTCCCCATGGATCAACTCTGGCCCCTGGGAAGCATGGTGATGAAGCATGCACTCCACAAACTAAGCAGCCACTGTTTAAATTGCAGGGCCCTGATTCTTTTCTTACTCACAGCAGATGGAGGAGAAAACACACCAGTCAAGGACTCAGTGTAAATGGAGCTGGCAGTGCTTTCCTGAGACGGCAGACAGCTCGAAACAATGGCTCTGAGAAGCGCGTCCTGCCTTCATTCATCGCACTAGGAGACTTGCCACCGAGTCCCATGGAAACAATGTGAACAGCCATATTCAGGGTTTCACTGCTGATTATTTTAGCAGACAGGATGGGGACAGGGTAGGAATGAAACCCATATGGGAAGTGGGAATTGCATGGTAGGAAGTAGGGAGACAACACAGAAAAAAATCAGGGAAGGGGGAAAGAAACAAAGACAGGAGGGGGTGAAAGAATAGACCCTCAAGGGCAGACATGGTGGTGATAATAAGGTACTTGCTCTTTATCTCCAAGTGACACTGGACCCAGTGTGGCAGGAACAGAGCTAACAGGATGAAGATAACTGGGCCATTTCTTCCTCATTGCATGTTTCACTTGTCTGCTGTGGCCATATCATATGGGGAGAATTGTTCTCTGGCTGGAGGACACAAACCACCCTTTTGGCATATCCCAGCCCATGAGCCGTGAGAAAACATCTCCTTTCAGCCAGACTCAGATTAGGCACCCAGCATTGGCCAGGATGGGAGGAACCATCTCCTGGAGGTGTCTGTCCTTCTCCACCCTTCTGCAGGGAGACAGAGCTGTTCTCAGGGGAGGTGAATCCCACCCCAAGGATGGGTAGAAAGGAGTGTGTTTGCTGGATGTGCCTGTGCTTCTCAGTGGTGTGTCAGTCCCTGCTCTGCTAAACTTAATGGTGAGCCACCTTCCTTCCAAGCATCAGATG
The DNA here is from genome assembly GCA_013397915.1 of Daphoenositta chrysoptera. Classification (NCBI taxonomy): domain Eukaryota; kingdom Metazoa; phylum Chordata; class Aves; order Passeriformes; genus Daphoenositta; species Daphoenositta chrysoptera. The sequence goes on along the minus strand of VZRO01007291.1, from coordinate 2,045,809 downwards.
CTTAGGACAGGAAACAGGTCTGTGTTTCTTTCTTCCAAGAGGCAGAAAATTACAGCTCTGGAGCCATATGGTACATCTGTACTATTAAATTATATGAACCTGGGACTTTTTTCAGGCACTGAGGCCAGGTAGCATTGAGCCACTCATGTCCATATTGGTTGTGCTGATTCCTGTACCATGCCTGGAGCTGCTGGACAGGACAAAACTGTGCAAGAGACACTTCTATTTGACAGAGTAGGCAATATACCAGTGCCTGGCAACATTAATTTTACTAGTATAGAGCATCCATCATCCATTTTACTAGTACAGACATCCATCACTGTTTTACAGGTGTCTCGTAAGTATTGCCCTGTCCTACCATTCCCAAAACACCTCTGGCTGCTGTCCCAGCTACTGACCCTGGAGCAAAGCTAGAAGGGTGTTAAGGAAACTTTCCTGTCTGACCACCCAGGAGCCACTCTGGCAGTCGCATTTGCACCACTTGAGCTGGGAGGCCCCTTCACGGCTACAACCCACCCCCACACAGTCACACCAGGTTTCCTTACCAGCTCAGCCCCAGCTTTACCATAGCAGACTCCCAGACATCAGGATCCTTAATAAAATTTAATCACGGTGCAACAACAAAATAACAACTTCAGCTGGGTGCCTCAAAGGAGGGACGCCCAAAAAAGGAAACCGTCAGCTTTTATACCTTCACTGTCTAAGCGTGCCGAAGTCTAGCATCATCAGCTCCGGCTCTAAATGTCCAGACATTTGCCCTTTGCTGCACTCTGAGCTGACAATACCAAATGTATTCCTCAACAAGTGGAAACATCTTGGCACAATCCAAGGGGATTCAGCAGTGTTTCTTCACAGAGCCCTCACTTGTGTCTCATGAGCTCTGAAAGCAGAAGCGATTGCTCAGCTCCGCAGGGTGTGTGACTATAGTTGTTCCTGTCAAGAGAAAGAAAGAACGTCAGGTTTGTATCAGAAGTGGTTGGGATTGACAGCCGCCTGCTACTGCACAATGAGGAAGCGCCCTTAACACTGTAAGCAGGATGTTTACTACCAGGGATTCACAGAAACTATCAGAAAGGGGTGTGATAAGTAGATCTGATACATTTTACAACCCTTGAGGGCCTTTTCCTAATTTGCCATGTGATTTATCAACCTGTTATTGTCCTCTAGTGCTTTCCACATATTGATAGCACTGACCTTGAAAAGCCCATGGCCTAATATGTGAATGATATTATTGTGTGTGGAAAGACAACAGAATTCTAGGTCAGAGACTGGAGGTGGACATGTGAACGTGGAGACTGAACTAGCTGGAGACTATTTGCAAGTGCCAGTTTGTGCAGGCTGAGGTCTCAGAAAGGTTCACAAAGCAATACCTGCATCCTGGCACTGCTGTCACTGCAAGCTAAGAGAAGTAACTGACTTGCTTTCTCTTCCGAGCCGTGCACGGCTGAGCTGCTGAGGAATCCTGCAGTGCAATGCAAGCTCTATCCAGTTAAGTCACACTGGGGTCTTGCAAAACATGGTGGTGTTGTCCCTGCTTTACAGAGAGGGAAGTGGGAAGTGTAAGGTTGTAGAGCATAACAATGGCAGAAGGAAACAGCAATCTCGTAGGCCCTGCTCTTGCCTTTTCAGGTAGGGTTCTCCAAACTGGGAGATTTGAGAGAGGTTCTCACCCTACCAAAGGCATTGTCCTGGGATCATGTCCCTGCTTATGGAGTCACTCCTTGGTTTCTTATAACTATTGCAATAAACACTGACCCAAGAGGTCACTTCCCCTCCTGCTCACAGCCAACGCAACTCAGGATATTTCTTTATACAGGAGAATATGACTTGAAAGTGTTTAATGCGCCAATCGGGCTGCAGCTGCTGGGTGAAATGCAAGCACGGGTCAGGTCAGCAGGCGGTTTTCCATGCGCTTCCAACAGGACATCCAGTCTACACATCCTTCAAATTAAGGCTAAATATAGACTGGGTTCGTGAAATCCAAAAGCTGCTAAGTAGAGAAGAATGTAGCCTGTACTTCTCCAACTAAAAAAATCCCCTTCAGATGTGCGGAGCTTATAGATGGTTTATGTTGCCTTGGCATGGGGAATGTCGAAACTGAGATGCCTAACAGATTAGGAATTCAAATAAGACTCAGCTCTAAACAAAATGCAAAGTAAACCCTGCCCCAATCCCAGTTTCAGACAAGTCCTGTTCCACCACAGCTACACAAACCTACTTTCTCTTTGTCATTCAGAGGGGCTCCCTGACTGCATTTCTCACCTGCTTTCAACTACAGTAAAAGAAATAGGGAAGAGGATCTGTTTTTCTCACTCATCAGTTGAAGGTTTGCTGAAAAAGCAAACACTTATGAGAGTCAAGGGGTGGCAAATGAGTGTTAGTGTGCAGTCTGACCTGGGAACCAGCCTTGCACGGGAAGATGTGTTCTCCCTTGCAGAAAATAGAGCAGTAGCGCCAGCAGCATGGTTTTTGCAGCCCACAAAGTGACCAACAAGAAGGGGATGGATGAAACTTCCCTGTATGGAGATGTCAAGGGTCTGGCCCATTTGGGAGAGCATAAACCTGGGACATAAGCCACGATGTAACAGTCATTGGTCTCCTCTTAACAAGAGACATCTGAGAGATGCAGCTGTTTGTTTCTGCTTGGGAAGCAGGTAGGATGCTGTAACATTTGAGGAGGTCGTTGGGATGGGAAGTGTCTGCGTAGTCTCAGAGTTGGGGTTGGCAGTGGGTATGCGGCTGTTACCACACACTGCAGGGAAAGCCAGGGTCCTGCCACAGTCCTGCTGCACTCGGGGAAGGCCTCTGTGAGCTAAATACAGCCTTTCCCCGAACCTGCGGCTCTTGTTGGGGAACCTTAGGTGTCCTCAGTCACACCAAGGCAGCAGCCCGGGGTGGGGCAGGGCCTGTAGCGGATTTCGGGACACTCGGGGTGACGGCCTAGCCAGGCGCGGGGCACCGTGCCTGGGATAACGCTCCTCTATCCAGCCAGGGGGTGGTTTCCCTGGGCTCCTGTGGGGACAGGAGAGGACTCCGCCTCTGCTTCTCCCGGAGGCTGTACCGTGTTTCCAGTGGCCGGCACGTCGCAGGGCCCGGGTGGGCCGGGGGAAGCCGCGGCCGCTAGGGGGGTACCGAGGGCCGGGCCGGGCCGGGCCGGGCCGGCGGCGCTCGGGGCGGCGGGCGCG